>OLKM01000398.1:102511-235011 GCA_900291075.1 Melanogrammus aeglefinus | reverse complement strand
AAGCCACCCCACACGAAGCAGCCACACGTTACATTTATGTGTCCTCGGTTTCTCCAGTGGCTTGAAACTCAAAGCAGACCGCCGCTGGTCTGACGTAAAGAGCTTGTCATTGGGGCCGTGGACCCTCACAAGTAATTGAGAACATTTTTTAAAAGCAAAAGTGGTGAGCTAATTGAGAACCTTTTGCCTGAAATGTTTGAACTTGATGATGATTATCGAAAATGTTAGGGATTCTATGACTGCAAAGCAGTCTGCTTTTAAGGCCGTCTGTGTCATCAAGGTTGTACAAGATGGGGTTGGTTTAGTCTTATTATGTGGCCAGCAGAATTTCTCTTTGACAGTCACTTACTTTCCTTTCCTTATTACCAAGAAGGCCAGACAATGGGCTTAGTTTTTCATTATTTCTAAGCTTATACTACTCTTACAGAGCACACCATAGCTTCATATTTGAGCATTCTGCCATTCCGAACCAGGCACATTCTTTAAATCACTGAAGGGGAAGTGAAGCATGAAATGTTTAATTCACAAGGTTGACGCAAACAGCAAACAAACCCTGGGAATTATATATTTAAATTAATCCCGCCAGGTGCAGAATAACTAGCATGTGCCATGTGTTAAGCACACTTCAACACTCTCCTTGCCTTACGCTCTTGCTCATGTGGATTTACCGCTCAAATTCCCCACAACAGGCCACTAAACATTGCCTTAACAAGACCGGAGGGGGATCTTTGAGCTGAAAGTCAAAACCAGAAACCTGCTTGTTGAATTGAACTCCTCTGGTCAGAAGCCCATTGCGATCTAAACCCACCCCCGCCACCCCGGTCTGGTCCAGAACTGAACGAGATGGGAGATTTGGGTGATAAGCAACCACGCACCATGAAATGCAGCAATCTGGCACACTTTGATTTAGTAAACAGCCCCCACTCGCCTGACTCCCTTTTAATTTAATTTTGCGGTGGTATTGCCTGAATGGATAACAAAACACACATGTGCTTGCATGCCATGCGCACACGCACACGCTAATTCTCTGGTGTTTCGTAATCATCTGCAGCATGTCTTGAGGGAACACCTGAGAGGAAGATTTCCAATCCAAATTTGGTTGCCTGAGAAAATAAACAGCGAGTGACGACTTGCTCCTGAAGCTGTTCCTTACAAAAACACCCGTGCGCGCGCGCACACACACACACACGACGCGCGCGCACACACACACACACACACACACACACACACACACACACACACACACACACACACACACACACACACACACACACACACACACACACACTAACAATCTCAGTAGATCCACACATTCATGTATGATGTGGGAATCCTTGGATTTGAGGAACTCCACAACAACCCTTGAGAGACAGCTGTCTTAACCCAGAAACACAGCGGTGTTCAAGAGGAAGATCAACACATCGGTTTGTTACTCACTGCTTCGCTCAATAGTAAATAGTTTTGATATGTTGAATGATTCAATATGTTGAATGATTCAAGGGCACACACTAGAGCTCTGGCTGCGATGTGTGAACAACAGTCAAACAACGACCCGACGTTGTTTAAAATTCAAATAAAAGTTGACGTAGTGAGTCAGTCAGCCAGGCTACAAATTAAAATGTGTGAGGGATTTAGCGATAAGTCATGTTACTATGGAGGGTTTAAAACGGCCTGTCCCTCCCTGTAGTTTATTCCTTGTAAGACATTGATCGCTAATACGTGCATGTTGCAATAAGTGGTGTGGCAAGGACTGTATCATTAGCCTTCGATTCCAAGCTGTGTTACACCACACCTTTTTAAACCAAATAGCGATCTTTGTATTGACTCCTCCTAAACAGAGAGGAGGTAAAATACCGCTTCCAAATACCACTTTTACCACCGTGGTTTCCTTTTTGCATCCAGCTAATGTGAATAACGGTTTGGGCGGGGAATGTTTTTAGCGATCGATTAGCCCCTCGCTAGCCTAGCCTGAAACAAACAACTGAAGTACCCTTTTTATCTGAATTTGGAGCCCATTTCCGAGCTGGTCTCGGGAGAGGCGTGCATTGCTGGCTTTTAGCGAGGGCTTGCGGGATGGGGCGTGTTTGTTTTTTTCTAGTTCTGTTCTATTTATATGGGGGTGTTAATGGGCGAGACAGGGCAGGAAAGTGGTCCATCTTCCACAGATGCTGACAACAAGGCCATGAATATCAAAAATGCAAATGAATCTTACTGCAAACCGAAAGCATAACACAAACACACCGTTGGAGAAGTATACAAATGTCCCTATTTGCCTTGCAACCTCAAGCTACAAATCGTTACAATTTTAGTTGTCATGGTTGCCCTGTCAGCTATCACCAAAGTGAAAGAAAAGCCTCCACTAGGATCCAACATGGCGTTGAGTGTTTTCGAACCCACTCGCTGAGCAGTCCTGTTGGCATAATTACAATACACTATTGGTAGGTCATAGTTGCTAGCGGAGATTGTTGTGAGGTGGTGGCTGCCGAGACATTGTACTCCAAGTCGTTCACAGTATGAATGCCAGACGGTTCAAATTGTAATTATCTCAAACCCGTCGTTTGGGTTCACTGATACTATTTGTCAAACGTGAGTGGTGCATGTTTCAAGGATTCAATGGTAGGAATACGAACGATTATTTCTAAGCAGAAGCGAAAAGATTTCTATTGGTTGGTTTATCGTTCATAGGATCAATAAACCGATTGGTTAGAGACTTTGCTTACATTGCCAAACCCCCTGTTTAATCCTACCCAAGTTATAGGCCTACCTGGCATCCGAAAGCACACACAAAAACATGGGCCAACGACTCGCATTCGGAATCAGACTCATTCCTATCAGTTCTCGTAATGCTTATCAGATTAAAAACAGCCCTTAATGATACAACAAAGCAAAAACAAGGATTTGCCATGTCGCTGGGTTTAAGGGGAGCTCTCACAAAACGAAAGAGGAATCGTCTTTTAGCTTCCCTGTTACGTATGTGTGACCTGAACGATACAGATTACAGACCAGCCAAAACAGTCCAGCCGGAGCCAAACAAGGGCCTTGAGGCCGTCATCACGCACCGACCAGGGCTTCCAGAATTTGCTTTCTTTCTGGTACCCCTTACCCCTTCCTCTTACCCCTTCAAAACAAGGGGGAGGGGTAAGGGGAAGGGGTAAGGGGTAGAAATGGGATTGGGCCGGAGTCTGCTCAATATCCATTCATCTCTTCTCCCTCCCCGTCAGTGACATCACCTGCCCTCCAGGCTGGGAAAGACACAAAGTTTGCGTACCCCGGCGCATGTCGTCGCCCCTTGTCCTCTCATTGTGAGTCTCTCTGGGCGCTCGCCCACCCCCTGTTCGACGGTGTGCACAATGGAAGCTATTGTGGACTTAAATAAGGGCTTGTGTGTGTGTGTTTGTGCAATGTTTAGCCTGTATATACTCGGCGTGTCTACACAAGTCGACCTGTAAGCTCACGGATACTGTACACACGAATGGCATGCCCGTGTGTATTACTCGTGTGTTCTTGGCAACCTCCCCTTCCGAAAGCCGCATCCGTGCGTGGAAACGCAGCTTTTGACTTGTTGTGTGAGGCGGCATGCACGTATACACGTGTGTGTGTGTGTGTGTGTGCGTGTGTGTGAAGTCAGAGTGCTCTTTCATGTTTGTTTGCTTCTGAGGCAGATGAATAGATTGGCCCTGCGGCGATGAAAAGGCGAGAGCGTCTTGGCGCAGGTTGCCTTGTGCTGTCTGGGCTGCGTGGTTTCAATAGGATTAGCTCTGGGCTCTCCTTCCATCCTCCGGGGCCACAGGCACAGGGAAACAAACGACACAAGAAAAACGGGAGACAAAGCATAGGACTAAATGTACGTTTAGATGTTTTTTGGGGGGAAATAAAACGCGTTGTTTGGTGTGTTTCAGGGGGAGATTACGCTTGGTTCTCGAGCAGCTTTAGTCGCTGAAGGGTACTGCTGCAAAGGAGGCTGGGATATTTGTACGCACTCACACTCAATCTGTGTGTTAATTTACATCTGTCACCTCCGGAATAACATGTTACCCTCCTGTGGGACTTTTGGATTTAGGAGTAATTCCCTCTCGTCTCCCTCTCGCTCTCTAGTCTCTCTCGCTCTCTCTCTTGCTGGATTCGGGCATTGTACTCTCTCCTCCTTCTCTGTCTCTCTCTCTGTCTGTCTGTCAGTCTGTCTCCCTCCCTCTGTCTCCCACCCTCTTGTACCCCCCTCTCATTTCCTCCATGTAATTACAGAGTGCGAGCAGCGGTGCTATGCACAATACAAATCAATAAGGATGTGTGTGTGTGTGTGTGTGTGTGTGTGTGTGTGTGTGTGTGTGTGTGTGTGTGTGTGTGTGTGTGTGTGTGTGTGTGTGTGTGTGTGTGTGTGTGTGTGTGTGTGTGTGTGTGTGTGTCGCAGGGTCCCTTCTTCAGCCGTTTCTTCAAGAGAAAGAAGTGTGTGTGTGTGTGTGTGTGTATGTGTGTGTGTTTGCACGGATTAATGGCAGTTCTACTAAAACAAAGGGATGGTTTCTAGATTACCGCCTGGGTAATTACGAGGCGCTGAGATAAGCAAAGAACCAGGAGATGGGGTGATTAGAAAGCAGAGGCACAAAAAAGGGGTGGGGGGGTTGGAGAGGATGGCATTAGCGGTAGGGGTGGAGGAACAAGAAGGTGGCAGTTGGAGGGGGGGGCGGACGGGACTTCAATTAGTCCTATTCCATCGCAGATTGCTTCCTTTGTCTCCTTGGGGACTCTCAGGAAGGTGTGAATGTCCCCCACCTCCCACCCAAGATGAGGCCCCTCCGCTCAAATGAAAGAGGGTCATGGGTTCAACCCAATACAAACACAACGTGAAACTCATTTAAAACCCCTTTTTAAAAGTGTCTTAAAAAAAAAAAAAACATGGATCATTTGTGATGTTAAGAAACGTGGTTGATTGAAGACTCTTCCGCCAGTGCTTTTTTGTGTCGCTGCTCCAATTTTGGATGAATGGCTTTGATGGTTCTCAGGCTAACTTTTAAGTCACTTTTGTGCGGGTAAGCTGTCAAGAGAGGACTCTAAGCTGGATATTAACCTTTCTTCCCCCCCCCCCCTTTCTTTCTCCTTCCTCAGAGTGCCCCAGCCTGCGTGAAGACCCCACTCCCTGCCCGGTAGGGCCCTCGGCTCTCTGGCCTCAGGTTAGCTCCAGTCCTTCTGCCACCCCACTGGAGCCAAGATGGCCGCCGGCAGTGCCTCCTCGGTTTCCCTAACGGCCCTCCTGCCTGTGGGGACCCTGCTGCTGTCGCTGCTCCTCACCGGCTCCCACGCCTTAGGTATGCCCAAAGGGTCGCCGTGCTGAACCGGGGAAAAGTTAAAATAGTGTTCAGAATGAAATGAACTGGCAAGTTGTATTATCAAGGGTTTTTCCCCTGTGTCCCTCTGTCTGATCAGTCCGACGTCTCATGCTGTTGCTCAAAGGCAGTCAAAGCAAGAGCGGGCACACACACACAAACATAACACCCATGCATACACCCATCAGCGCGCGCACACACACAATTATGCCTTTGAAAGCTGTGGATGCATTTATCTTTATTTCGACTAGCTAAATCCACTCATCTCCTCTTCCTCTTCATTTATAACTTGTAGAATAGCTTTTCAAACAGTCTGTTACTTGTAGATAAGCTCCTCCAACACTCTGCTACTTGTAGAACCTCTCATCAACAGTCTATTGCAGTAGAACATCTCTTCAACCAGGCTGTTACGAGCAGAACATCTCATCAACAGTCTTTTACTAGCAGAACATATCCTCAGCAGCTTCTAGCAGAGCATCTCGGGTTTTAGTAGTAGAACATATCCTCAACAGTCTTCTGCTAGCAGAACATCTCAGCAGTGTTCTGCTAGCAGAACATCTCAGCAGTGTTCTGCTAGCAGAACATCTCAGCAGTGTTCTGCTAGCAGAACATCTCAGCAGTGTTCTGCTAGCAGAACATCTCAGCAGTGTTCTGCTAGCAGAACATCTCAGCAGTCTTTTGCTAGCAGAACATCTCAGCAGTCTTTTGCTAGCAGAACATCTCAGCAGTCCTGTACTCGAAGAGCATCTCCTCGACACCGGGTTAGCGGTAGGGGGTCCTCGAGGAGTGTCTTATCCCCTCCGCTGAGCTCCTGCTCTGTTTGTTCTGCCCCGTTTCCTCCTAAAGATGGGCTTAGAAAGGGGCATTAGAGAGAAGGAAACAAAGGGGAGGGAGTCTATGACAGGAGCCCAGCAGACCTCTAGCCGACTGTTTAGAAACCCTGCCTGTGGGTGTTCGCTCTGTGTGTGTGTTCATGCGTGCGTACGTGTATGTGTGTGCGGTGTCCTCCCTCGCGCTGTTTTGATTGGATGCGGTCTCACTTTCTGTCCCCTATTTTTCTTTTGCGTGGGCTCAAGGTGCCTCACTTCCCTCTCTCCCGCTGTACGCATCTCCATAACCTTGCTCTCTTATTCTCTTCACTTGACCGGTAACACAAATACAAAAAAAAACGAAACACAGTGTACTTTCAGTTGAACAAATAATAGCAGAAGCCTTTGGATGAATATGATTCAGTGTGCCATTTTCAAATGTTCAAACAGCTTTGTTACTCTCCAGCCCTGCTTTTCTTCTGTTCTCTTTGGCCCCACCACGCGTCATTCTCTGTATCCTCTCCTAGTCTCCCTGAATGTGTCTCTCTCTACCTCTCTGTTGCTCTCTCTACCTTTCCCTCCCTCTCTCTCTCCCTCCGTCTCTGTAGCTCTCTCTCTACCTCTCCCTCCCCCTCTATCTAGCTCTCTCTACCTCTCCCTCCATCTCTCTCTGAATGTATCTCTCTACCTCTCCCTCCATCACTCCCACCCCCTCTCTCTACCTCTCCCTCCCCTCTCTCCCCCTCTGTCTCTCTCTGAATGTATCTCTCTACCTCTCCTCCATCTCTCCCACCTCCTCTCTCTAGCTCTCCCTCCATCTCTCTCTGAATGTATCTCTCTACCTCTCCCTCCATCACTCCCACCCCCTCTCTCTACCTCTCCCTCCATCTCTCTCTATCTCTCTCTGAATGTATCTCTCTACCTCTCCCTCCATCACTCCCACCCCCTCTCTCTACCTCTCCCTCCACCTCTCTCCCCCTCCGTCTCTCTCTGAATGTATCTCTCTACCTTCTTCCTCCATCTCTCCCACCCCCTCTCTCTAGCTCTCTCTCTACCTCTCCCTCCACCTCTCTCCCCCTCCGTCTCTCTCTGAATGTCTCTCTCTCTAATTCTCCCTTTGTCTCTCTCTCTTCCTCTGCCTCTCTCTGTTGCTCTCTCTCATGTGCTGTCCATTGCATCTCCCTCCTGCCTGCATGTGTATCCGTGACTGTATCTCTTTCTATATCCGTCCCTCGCTTATCTCTCAGTCTCTAGCTTCCCTTCTCCTTCTCCCTAGAGACCTCTTCTGCTGTCAACATCTCCACTCTAATCTCCAGCACACGCACACACATGCACACACACTCCCTCTCCTGCGGCCTTCTCATTTCCAGCACACATGCACACACACACACGCACACACACACACACACACACACACACACACACACACACACACACACACACACACACACACACACACACACACACACACACACACACACACACACACACACACACACACACACACACACACACACACACACACACCCCCCACACACACACACACATTTCCTGCATGCTCATGCATGCACACACAATGTCCACAGAGACCCAATCATCTGCACACAGATCGACAGTCACACATTTTTGCAAATTGGACACACAAAGACTTAAATGGCAGTGCAGATTGAGTACAGACACATACACACACAGACACACAGCGTGTCTCCATCTGTCAGTATCTGACAGTCTGTCTGTTCGTGGGTACGATTCGTCTTATCTGTCAAGGGTTTTTTCTCTTCCTTCCACTTTTACTATTTAATCCCTCATCACACGCGCTCACAGGTACACGCACACATCCTTCGATTGGTGCAGTGACTGTTGGATGTGGCCACACCTGTTCTGTGTGATTGACAGCTTTCTGAGGGCTTCCATTTCCTTTATTGTCAACATGCCCATATCTCTCTCTCTCTCTCTCTCTCTCTCTCTCTCTCTCTCTCTCTCTCTCTCTCTCCCTGCCCATCTCCTGCTGTCTCTCATCTCTCTCTCTCTCTCTCTCTCTCTCTCTCTCTCTCTCTATCTCTCTCTCTCTCTCACCCTGCCATCTCCTGCGGGGTCTACACACCTGTCGTCATTATGGCCATAAATGTTCACACATCACTTTTACACACACACAAAGCCAGGGGTGCTGTCCAATTATTAAACACACCTGATCTTGAGGGGACAAGAGCCCTTCCCCCACTTCATCACTCACACACACACACATACACCACACACACACACACACACACACACACACACACACACACACACACACACACACACACACACACACACACACACGACACACACGCACAAACAGGACACATACACACAGAGCAGAGATGCAGAACAAAGAGCATGACACCTCATCTTTACATCTTTTTATCCCTTGCTCATCCCAGCTTCTCTCTCTCCCTCCCCATGCATCCTCTGAAGGAAACGTTTTTAATCAAGCTGAATGCTAGTCTTCTGAGTAAATACATAAACAGATATCTGTGTGTGTGGATTGTATAAGCAAAGCAAATGTGTGACAGCGTAATTTTGTCTTATCCATCCTTGTGTGTGTGTGTGTGTGTGTGTGTGTGTGTGTGTGTGTGTGTGTGTGTGTGTGTGTGTGTGTGTGTGTGTGTGTGTGTGTGTGTGTGTGTCTCTGTGTGAAGCAGTCATTGAAAATGTGTACTTGTCACTGATACTTGCGTTGTATTTAGAGTCAGGCTGTTTGAGCACCAGACCATCATCGGCCAGATTATCCTCCCATGTGAAGTCAAACAAAATGGGTCCTTGCCAGTTCAGCCTCCTAAAATGTACAGAAATATGCTACAGAAAACGAGTCGTCCTATTCCTTTCATGGTTGTATTCATGTTGGCGGTATTAAAGTGGTATCCATGTTGGTGTGCATTGTACTGTTTGAGAAGCAGTCACAGACTGCTATCCCTATCAACAACAGCCACATGGAGTTGGGCTTTTTTGCTCCAGCTATCTCCCCGTCTCTCCTCCTTTCAGTGCGGCGTCCTGTCGCTGAAATTAAACTGTGTGTTGCCAGCCTGGTGTGATTATACAGGAAAATAAATAAACAAAACACCACAAAAAAAAAGGTGGGCCCTTTTGAAATTGTTCCGCCTCACCAACTTTTCACGAGTGCTATCCTAATTCTGTTCCCATCTTCAAAGGGTTCTGAATCCAGCGATTTGGTACAGGGAAAAATAAATAAGAATCAAACTTTGCCTTCCCCAAAATGCTAGACGTTGCGTTACTGACATATTCTATTAGCGCCTTTTCTCTATTAACCGCATGGAGTGCGGGAACAATTACGCAGTGTCCTTTATTTTTTTAGAATGGATTCTGAAGGGGGTCATCCCTACGTTCCCGGGTCCTATGTTTGCCAGGTCCTATGTTCCCCGTTTTCCCAAAAGGGGTCCTATGTTCCCCTGTAGCAATACATACCGGGGAGCATAGGACCCTTTTTCTGAGAAAAGGGTCCTATGTTCCCCGAAATCTATCAATCTTTAAAAATATTTAAACTTTGACGCGACATTCGCGTGATGACAGCCAATCAGCGTTCAACCGGCCAACTCAGAGCAATGCAGTCCGGGGTGAACTGCAGCATGGAGGAGAAAGTGATTGTTACAGTTTGCGACTCCCGGAGCTCTATATATAATACTATATAATATAATGTTATTGTATATATAATATCACGGCCAAAAGCTCTGTGCGCCTCCGGATGGCCGTAGCGCGGGGAGCTCTCGTAGGGATTGGGCTTCTCGGGGTTTGTTTATCTCCGTCGTCTCTCCCTCTTCCACAAAAGGTAAAGACATGCAAGGGTGGTTAACTCGGCCGGAATTTGGCAGTAATGGTGGAACAAGTATCAGACCGGGGTACATAGGACCCCTTTTTTGAAAAAGGCTCCCATGTTCCCCGCTCACATCCATATCGGGGAACATAGGACCCTTTTTGGGAAAAGTGAGGAACATAGGAAACTTTTTTTTAAAAAAAGGGTCCTATGTTCCCCATAGACACGCTCCCTTTTGAAGCACATTCAAAACCGCCCTAAAAACCGGTCAACTTATTTCCGTGTCCCATGTCGTCTTTTTATTAGAGGGCGGCCATTTTCCTTCTTCGTGTCTCCATCTCAACGTCGCCTCGTTTCTCCGATAAAGCAATAGCCTCGTTTTCTCGGGGTAGTTTCCGTTTGCTCCGTTTCCTCGGATCCGTCGACACGAATTACCATCAGAAAATGACAGGCGTTCCGTGTCTCCAGAGAGAGGGGAAGAAAGAAAGAAACTCAATTTGCTTCACTGTTGTCCCAACTCATTTTACCTTCTCTAAACGTTGGCAATTTCAAAATCAATCTGGCTGGGGGTGCCGCTGTAATTCCTCCGGTTGTATCCGTTTCTAGCGAGTTAAGGGATAGTTACAGATACCCTTTTCTCTTCCTTTTGTCCAAGCGGTTTCTTTGGGACCAATTTAGTCAAATTATTGGAGAAAGCGTTGTGCTATTGCAGCAGGATTTCTTTCTTCCCCCCCCCCCCCTTCCAGAACTTCAGCCTGCCAGCTCCTCTACAAGCCCGCTGGACCTCCCCCCCCCCCCTCCCCTCTGTGTTTGAACGCTGCAAGCTCATTGGACGAGCTGTCTGCGCTGACACTTTATCGGTGTGATGCAATAGAGAAGGTTCTGGAAGCAAAGGATTGGAGGTTATTATGAAAGCACGGATGGTAATTAATATGCTAGCAGGGGATGTGAGATTTTTGTGGTATTCACTAACTATAGCGTTCAATCTGAGAGTTTATTTCTGGGGTGTTTTCAAAGACAGCACCCCTAAAAAAAAAAAAAATCTCATGTCGACTGACTTGTTCTTGAATGTGAATGCAACACTACCACGATTTATAGACCATACAGACGAGACACTCTTTAAAAATCAATGTCTTCTTGAGGGCTTGATAGCAGCCGGGGTGATTTTACATTATTGCATGGTTCAATCCCCCCCCCCCCCCCCACCCCACCCCACCCCCCTTCTCCTGGCCCCTGGTGCCGGGCCGCAGAACATTTTCTAATTAACCTTTCGTCGTTGGCTTCGGCGACCAAGGCGAGGAGGAATTTGTGGAGGGCTTCCAAGCCAAGCAGGCCTACTATGGAACCCAAACTACTGTTGTAATTACTCTGGGACCGAACCTGTGTTTAGTTATTCCTCAGTCCTGTTACTGCCATTTCCAAACACGTTTGTCTTTCCGAGAAGAGTTGGATCGGAGCCTTGCTTAAAGGCAGAGGCCACAGGGGCAGGATAATGCCTTCATAAGTGTTTTGAATCTAAGCCTAAAGGTTCTTAATTCAACCCAGAAGTCTTCAGTCTACCTGTTGGCTTCCCTGAGCCGGCTGCCCTTACCCCAACCTGCTGATTAGTGACATGTATCTAAGGGAACCCATTTGGATGAAAGCCTCTACTCAAAAAGGCGATCCGATGATTGACAGTGGATGTAATGGTAAGGGGGGTAGATTATCTCTGTGTAGGGGAGCCCTCTTTTTAGAATTTAGATCCATACTCCGTAGTGGCCCTATCACTTATGTTTTGTTCATTTGAATCCTCAATATCGGTCCTCGTACATCCCACACACACACACACACACACACAACACACACACACACACACCACACACACAACACACACACACACACACACACACACACACACACACACACACACACACACACACACACACACACACACACACACACACACACACACACACACACACACATTCGACACCCTCCACCACACCTGTTCCATCAAGAGGGGTGTAAAAAGCACGGCACTCAGGAAACATCACAACCTGCCATATGTGAGGATCTGAAAGGCGTCCCCACTAAAAGCTGTCGGCATGCCTTGTAAAATTGTGTCATTTCCTAGCCGATGCCACGGCAGCCCGTCACCTGTCCCCGCTCTTCCTCCTCACTTTATCTCCCTCTCCCTATCAGCTCTCTGTCCCTCACTCTCCCTCTATCCCAATCCCCTGCTTTCTCTCACCATGTCTCGCTCAGAGATGCACCAGTATGCATATCGTTTCCAAGTCTATACCCTTGCCAATATCAATCGAGATACTATTGGGGCGTACTGATCTTGAGGGGGGGGGTGTTATGTTTTTACAAAGTAAAGTAAAAAACCCCGAAGAAAGTTAACATTTGGCATTTTCTCACCATCTACGAATCTACCAAACCACTGATATTACCTATGTTGAACGATATCAGCCTGCATGATATATAGGTTCATACTCACTCACTCACTCACTCACTCACTCACTCACTCACTCACTCAGTTCATACTCACTCACTCACTCACTCACTCACTCACTCACTCACTCACTCACTCAGCAGCAGCCATGCCGAACAAAGCATGACATCATGCCTCATCTCATCTTCTCATCCCTCACCCGTCCATCTGTTCTCCAGTCTCTCCCCCTCTCCCTCTTTTTTCCATCTCGCCATGCGTCGCTCTCGTCCACTGCAGCCTCCCGCCATGCTCGCCGTTTCCGCTCGAAGGCCGGCGCTATACATCTTGACCTCGGCGCCCTGATGTTTATTTAATACCTCCACACTCCGCCTCTCCCCCTGGACCCCCTGTCTCTCCTGTTCTGCCGTCTTCTCCTCCTTGCGTCTCGGGAGGTTGCGTAAGAAACCCAGCAGACACGCAGGAGCAGGAAAGCTTTTGACTGAGGGCGGCGTTTCCATAGTGATGGCTCTAAGCCGAGGCAACTTCCTAGAACTGGCCTAGATTGATGCCGCTCACTTCTTTAAGCAGTGTGTGTGTGTGTGTGTGTGTGTGTGTGTGTGTGTGTGTGTGTGTGTGTGTGTGTGTGTGTGTGTGTGTGTGTGTGTGTGTGTGTGTGTGTGTGGTGTGTGTGTGTGGTGTGTGTGTGTGTGTGTGTGTGTGTGTGTGTGTGTGTGTGTGTGTGTGTGTGTGTGTGTGTGTGTGTGTGTGTGTGTGTGTCCTTGTACTTTTATTCACTTCTGTGAGTGATTTGTTTGGGGGTCTATGTTTGGGATTGTGTAATGGTGTGTACTTCTCTGTGCGTTAGCGCTTTTGCCTAGTGGTGTGTGTGTGTGTATGTGTGTGTGCATCACTGCATGTGTGTGTGTGCGTGCGTGTGTGTCTGTATAGAGCCAGACCAAGTGTTAAACACGCTAGAAGAACAAGCAGAAAGCCTGTTCTTCGCGTGACATCCTACACACCACCTCAAACACATCCTAAAAGACACAAAGGCACACATCCTTTTCCGCTTACATGGCCTGTGTGAGCGAACACGTCAATTGAGCTCAGTTATTGTTTTTGTTGATGTTTTTCACCAAGCAACCCGCCTGACCAGTGCTGTGTTTCCAGTCATGTGTGTCCTTGCTAGCTAACAGGATAATTAAACTGGCTCCCTGGAAGATTAACTTTTACACTTTTTGTAAATCAGCTACCTGCCATGTTGAATCAGTGGGATACTTGGCTTCAATGTTACAGTGTTTTGCTTCCACTACTTTACTGTGAGGTTTACTATGTAGAGATTTACATAACGTAGCCCATAGAAGACAGTACGCATGTAGGGCTTGTGCATCGTGACATCACATTGCAATGACCGCCTACATTTTGTATAGGTTACGGTATAGTTCAACGACAACCTCATCTCTCTCTCTCTCTCTCTCTCTCTCTCTCTCTCTCTCTCTCTCTCTCTCTCTCTCTCTCTCTCTCTCTTCTCTATAGTTCAACTACACTCTCATCTCTCTCTCTCTCTCTCTCTCTCTCTCTCTCTCTCTCTCTCTCTCTCTCTCTCTCTCTCTTTCTCTCTCTTTCTCTCTTCTCTCAGCCCTAAAAGTAAAAATACATGTTACCAAAAAAATAAAAAGAGACTGGGAAAGACACCAAGTGAGATGGATTCCAATTGGCTGTATTTTCGGCCACCTTTCTCTGCGCAACATCACAAAATGGCCTCGCGTCATTCCGTCCAGCACTCTCCCAAATCACAGGCATAATGGCCCCTATTCCTGCTCCCAGACACCTTTTTTCTTCTCTCCGTCCATCGATTACTACGTTAGCTCGATACCCTCGCCCCCCCATCCATCAACTCATTTCTCACCTTCCGCCAGACAGAAAACAACAAAGTACCTCAAACGGAGCTGCCTTGTGTGCCAGCACCAACCTTTAGCAGGGTTAGCTTCTCTGTGGCCAGCAGAGGAGCGCGCCGCTAGCAGAGTGGCAGCGGCGACAATAGAAATACAAACCCACACTCACTGCACGCTGTGAGCTAAGCCTCCATTTCTTCCTGACGGCCCAGTCCGTCTATCCACCATCTTTGCCTGGAAATACATTATATCCAGGGCCCCGTGAAGTTCAGTTGGAGGGGCCCCACCCGCGACGCCTATGTATTTATATTTCTGCTGGGGACCCAGGCCCCTAACCAGGCAGATCAAGATACGTCCTGCGTGCTTATCTGGGCAGAGCTGCACCCTGCCTGCACTGATGCCTGCGGGATAGAAGAAGCCCCGGGTACACACAGAGACGTGTTTGTTTGTGGTTCCTTCTTTCCCCTCTTCCGGAGCGGACACAGGGGGCCTTCCCACCGGGGGCCGCCGGGATCACCAGGGGACCGCTCCGCTCCTAGCTTGCTCTGGTGATGCTATCTCACGCTGTTCGGCCCCTGAGATAGCATGAGCTAAACAGTTTGGACATGGGCTCCCCCCACCCCAACCCCCCCCCCCCCCCCTCCACCACAATGGGCCTCACACGAACGGAGGAATGGAGTTGGGACTGGGCTCCCCCCACCCCAACCCCCCCCCCCCCCTCCACCACAATGGGCCTCACACGAACGGAGGAATGGGAGGTGGGGGTGGGGGGTGGGGGTTGCATTCATAGCATGGGAGGCTCCAGTGGGGGGGAAATAATCGTTTTTTCCTGGAGCAATGGAAGTCATTGGTCGTAAACATTTAGTGCTGACTAGCCACAGATGCTCACTCACACGTATGTAGTTATGCGCACACACACACGCACGCACACACGCACGCACAGTGGGCTCAATAGCTTATGTGCAACAGGCATGGGGGACATGAAGCATGTCATTACACATATCTAATCACCGCACCTTGATAGCTCAACGGAGCGTTTAAAAAAAAAAAAAGCAGAAGAAGAAGAAAGATCCGCATGACGGAGCCTTGATGGAGGATCGCCTTCGGGCAGATATGATCAATGAATATTTAAACATGTTGGCGCTCCCTTGTTCGTATTCTGCCGCCGTGGGCGCTCTGGCAGGTTGGTCTCTGAGCTGTTTACGCCACTACGCTGGAACCTGGAATCAAAACCGGAATCGCCGTTATTGGTCGGGGGCGTGCTATCGCACAGGCGAAGCAAGTCGCTCACGGTATACAATCTCTCTCCTCGTGTACATGACATGAGAGGATATAACAACAGGGGGGAAAAAAACGACAGATAAATATTTATAGATGCGCCTGCTGCTGAATAATGAATATGGATGCATGCATGCAATCGCACATGGTGGGATGGAATAATGCATATTAAACATGCATAATGTACATGTTTATGAGGAGGTGTGTGTTGCACGGTGAGGAACAGTTCACGGAGAAACGATAGCGCAGATTCATGGACGATGAGTGAGGTCTCACAGCCCGCTACCCCCTATGTGAGAGACCTGCCAGTCCCACGGAATAATCGTCCTCCACGGCTGGTTGTATTGAACAGGCGATAATCTCATGTACACTATCTACACATTATCCAGGGCTCAGTGAGTAGTCATGTACACTATGACTTCACTATGTGAGTAGTCTTGTTCGTGGGTATTCCACTGGACGTCACATTGTATATAAGTGTAGTCCGCGGCATTACTCACAGTGGTGATTAATTAGAAAGCACTGTGACCCGATAACCGCCTTCTTACGATGGCGGCGGCGTAATTAATTACTGGCTGCATCGCGTTGGAGTTCACAGGACGGATTGAAACGGTTAAAACAGAGCACAAGTCAGCCGCCCCCCAGACGAAAGAGGGAAAATTGAAAAAAAAAAAAAAAAAAAAAAAGGTTAATTGCTCTCCTCATCGTTGGCACACATTCATCCACCGAAAGAAAAAAAGTAATTGCAGCTTAGGAAAAAATGAGCGCAATTAGTATTTGAATACAGGGGATTTTGAATGTGTTTTTATCGTGAGGAAGAGATATTGGAAAGCTGTCATGATAACTTAAGGAGCACACAGGTAAAGGGGTATTATATAAAATAGAGTGGGTGTTAGGCGCTTGATTTTAGGCTACATGTTGATGCATGATTATTGCAGGCTTCTTTCCAGCCTCAGGAATTGGTTGATATTTGGTTTGTTATTTGAGCTGGCGGCTCCACCTGTCCGTCAATATAACTCTTTGTGGCCGTTGATATGGAGCGCATGTCAAAGATGCTTCAGACAGAAATCATTGCAATTCTAGGCTTAGTCTTAAACAGGAGTTGGAAAACAAATAGTCTAGACTCAAAGCGCTATGCTTCCACTTCAACAATGGCACATTTCTGTGGTTAGCATCGTTGAAGTACAAACGTGGTTTTATGCAGCAGTCCTCTGAGTTTAATCTGGGTGCTTCAGTTTCCTCCTGCTCCCAGAAACGGCCATTTTAGGATGGATACCGTCCTCTGGGAAACCCTCCATCTTATCTGATGGTTATTACCCCTTCTCAACCTCTCTGGTCATTTGAATCCGTTTTAATATTTCACACTTGATTGTCCCAACCTTACTGGCTTTACAGTGACGGCGCCAAACGGTCAAGATATCATTCAGTCAGGACCCCTTGGAGGACCACGGCTCCTGCCTTGGTCTACACCTAGTGTCTCTCTTCTCTGTAGCAGACTCGGATATAGACACAGGCTGCGTTGTCTATCATTGTCGTCATGCATTGATGAACTGGGACATTTCTTAAACAGACATGACAAACTGTCGCTGCTTCTGTGATTTGGGCTGTTCCGTTTTGTTGTTTGTTACGGAAAAAAAAACACCTTGCTGATAAAATGGTGAGTGTTGCAATGCATTGTGGTCTACGATTGAGAAAAGACACGCACATTCTAGCGTAATGCTTGCATCACACAAAACGAAACATAAAAGTGTGTGTGTGTGTGGGAGTCGAAAAAGTCAAGCAAAGTTAACTCACACTGTCTCTGCCTTCCCGAGGCTATATACTGTCTCTCCCATCCTACTTTCTCCATCTCTCAATCCCTCTCTCTACCTCACCCCCTCCTTTCTCACTGCATCACTCCCTCTGTCTTCCTCCCTCCCTCCCATCCTTTTCTCTCTCTCCCTCCAGCACTCTCCCTCTTTCTCTCCCTCTACTCTAATTCCCCTCTTTATCCATAACCCCATTTCTGTCTTCATCCCTCTCTCTACATCAACTCCTCCTCTCTTTCTACATCGCCCTCTCTTTCCTCTTCATCCCTCTCCCTCTACATTACACCCTCTCCCTCTCTCTCTCCACTGCTCTCTCTCTCTCTCTTCCCCCGCTCTCTCTCCCATCAAGCCCTCTCTCTCCCTCTACCTCTCTCTATCTCTGGCCAGTGATAGAATGCAGGGATCTCTCCTCCTCCCTTGTGTGTTTAGCAGGACGCAGGGGCCAGTGTCGACCCAAAGTCCCTCAATTATTAATCCTTGGTACCACGCTATCACTTTGATCTCCCCCCCCTATCTGCCTCTTTAGCTTTAACTAGTTCCCAGAGAGGCTCGTGCAACACCACTACCTCTCCGTCTCTCTCTCTCTCTCTCTGCCTCTCCTCTCTCTCTCTCTCTCTCTCTCTCTCTCTCTCTCTCTCTCTCTCTCTCTCTCTCTCTCTCTCTCTCTCTCTCTCTCCTCTCTCTCTCTCTCTCTCTCTCTCTCTCTCTCTCTCTCTCTCTCTCTCTCTCTCTCTCCCTCTCTCTCTCTCTCTCTCTCTCTCTCTCTCTCTCTCCTCTCTCTCTCTCTCTCTCTCTCTCTCTGCTCTCTCTCTCTCTCTGTCTCTCTCTCTGATCTCTCTCTCTCCTCTCTCTCTCTCTCTCTCTCTCTCTCTCTCTCTCTCTCTCTCTCTCTCTCTCTCTCTCTCTCTCTCTCTCTCTCTCTCTCTCTCTCTCCATACATGCACACATGAGGGGAACTGATTCTGTACCTTGTAAACCGTTTGTCTTTATACTCAGTAGACTACCGTATATGACCATTTGGTCGTTTTCCTATTCATTCCTATTTTTTAACAGTCTCTTGACACTCATTCTCATTACATGGTTTTGGTTCAGAACTTATATTTATTTTAAATGTGCCTTATGCGCAACTGCAATGACTTTTTTTATGCAGAATTTCGAGTACAATTTGCCTCAATTAATGTTATCGTCCCTGTTTGATTGGCATTTAAAATAAGTGTATGTTAGAAAATACATTAAAATGACCCATGCTGAAGTGCACTAAATAAAAGTTGATTTATGTGATAAAGTATGAAAGAGCCTGTCTGTAACTGGCTTGCAAGGCTATGCATCATATCTGTCTGAGACGGGGTCTCCTGCAAAGGCCATGTCTAAGAGGACGTGTGTGAGAGTGTGTGTCTTTTAAAGTGAGAATGTGTGTTCGTAATGTTAGAGAGTGTCTGTGTTTAATGTAAGAGAGATAGTCTCAGTAATGTGTGAGAGTGTGAGTTTAATGCAAGAGTGTGTGTGTGATGTCTGAGAGTGTGTGTTTAATGTGTGAGAGAATATGTGTGTGAGAGAGAGTATGTGTGTGTGTAATGTGTGAGAGAGAGAGAGTGTGTGTGTGTGTGTGTGTGTGTGTGTGTGTGTGTGTGTGTGTGTGTGTGATGTGTGTGAGAGAGAGAGTGTGTGTGTGTGTGTGTAATGTGTGTGAAGGTATGTGTATTGTGTGAGAAAGTGTGTATGATGTGTGTGTGAGGATATGTGCATGTGCAAGCTTGTGAGAGTCTTGTGTTTTTCTAACCATATGTTGGAGGACAAGGTGTGTGTGTGTGTGTGTGTGTGTGTGTGTGTGTGTGTGTGTGTGTGTGTGTGTGTGTGTGTGTGTGTGTGTGTGTGTGTGTGTGTGTGTGTGTGTGTGTGTGTGTGTGTGTGCGCGTGCACGTGTGGCGTGCAAGCGAGCCGGCTAGTGTAAGTGGTTGTGTGAATTCAAGGGCTCTTGGAGGTCTGCCCTTTCAGAAATGTAATTACATTTATTTAGTGTCGTCTCTGAAGGAATTGGGGTAGCTCCAGCGGTGCAACATCCTGACTTTCTTCTTTGTTTTACCCCCTCCTCCTCGCCCCCCCCCCCATAGCTTCGCCCCGGTTCACCAAAGTTCCCATTGACCAGATCGGTGTCTCGGGGGGCGTGGTTTCCTTTGTGTGCCAGGCAACGGGCGACCCCAAGCCCAGGGTGAGCTGGAACAAGAAGGGCAAGAAGGTCAACTCCCAGCGCATTGAGGTGAGTCGAGTTGGTCACTACTGCCCCCTGCAGGCTTGGAGGGTAACGTATGTTAATTACAGAAGGTCATGTTTACATTGTGAACGGCAGCATGACATTTCTGTTTTTTTGGTCTGATTTGTGTTACTTTGCACCAAATAAAGTAGCATAAACTGTCAATTTCAAAGGTACATGGCCGGGCATCTACAGTTCAGCAGTCTGGTTGTCAAACGCTTCAACGTGCTTCCACGACAAGCATGGTTATTTAAACACATTTTAAATCAGATACAAAGCCCAGTGCAGCTAGCAAATTGTTGAGCTTTTGCTGAAATCAGAAACGTATTTACTCGGTTAAGCACTAAATCCGTAAAGAAAAATGTTTTGAAGTGGTTGTGTTGAAGTTGTTTTATCTCAGCTTTAGCCTCCAGGCGGCTACTTTGATATGAATCCAGGCACCACAGGCTTTCGGTGTTGTTAGCCCAATTAGCTAGCAAGCTTTGAGGATTGACAGCAATGTGCCGTCAATGTTGGATTCAAAGTCCTGCTCCGTTTTTGTGATGAAAGCCGGCGCTACTATGATTCCAAGGGGGATCGGACAGGTGTTCATTCAAACAAGTTGTTTTCGAAAGGCAGGACGGTTTTAAAGGTGTCTGCCTCCTCCAAATCACAGATTTTCTTCCCACAGGGTTTTGTCATAATTGTTGAGCCTTTAGCCTTTGCTGCTCTATGTATAATGCCATTCTAGGGTTTAATTGTTAATTTTCTCAGCATTTCATTAAACCTTTCTGAAAACCTTTTCAAACGTAAGTCTTTTTAACCTTTGTGATGAATTTAATTTACGCAAGTAGTCAAATTTAAAATGCCTGACCAAAATGCTTGGCGAAAAGCTTACACAACTACAATGCTACATGCAGTGAAGCGCAATAGAAGGCCTTTCCTCACTTCTGCGGTGGATGTTCCCTGCAGACCATCGAGTTTGACGAGGGCGCGGGGGCAGTTCTTCGGATCCAGCCTCTTCGGGCGCCCAGGGACGAGAACATATACGAGTGCGTCGCCGAGAACAGCGAGGGCGAGATCACTGTCAACGCCAAGCTGTCAATCATAAGAGGTAAGTCCCACCCACTGTGTAGACAAAATGGAGGCAAAAACACGCGGAACCTTGACCTTATTACCGCAATTCCGAACCACTCAGATGGCAGACTTTGACACATACAGGATGGGACACATACAGCATAAAAACGTATTCTTAATTTATTACATGCAGGCAAAAGCGCAGTGGAAAAATCCCCTTTTCTTGTCTGAGATAAAATCCTCTGTCTTCTTACCAGTCTGTCTGTCTGCTACAAACAAGAACAGAAACCTAAAGACTTTATTTGGGATGGCACTGTTATTTTTTGGGACATTTTCCTTCTGATATTGCCACTGTTGGTGCAATGGTGAGAATAGAAACAGCACAACCATTTGCTGGACACACTAATGCTGTTCGGGTTTTGATGGTGTCGGCCAATTGATTTCTCAGGGGCCCTACACATATAGAGACTGTGCAATTTCTCCGGGACCATCACCTAATATGGCCGTCCATGTGATCAACCTTCTATTCAGGGAGACTCCAGGCCCTCATGTTTGTTTTGCTGTGGGTAGCGTATGCAAGCCGGGGGTTCGGTGTGGGGGGGTGGGGGGGGTGAATTCTGTGTGGATAGATAAAGAGGCTTGATTGGTCAACCGCAGTCTCTGCTGGAGACTGGCAGGTGTTTGGGTGGTAAGACCAGTCAGCCAACAAGCAGCGCTACACCGACGAGTGACAAGATAA
This sequence comes from Melanogrammus aeglefinus, assembly GCA_900291075.1. Lineage (NCBI taxonomy): Eukaryota > Metazoa > Chordata > Actinopteri > Gadiformes > Gadidae > Melanogrammus > Melanogrammus aeglefinus. The sequence continues at coordinate 213,633 of OLKM01000398.1, read as the reverse complement.
TACTTGGAGGAAAGATAACATGGAAATCAGCGTCATTGTTCCAAAGGCCTTTTCATGACACGGTGGATTAGATTCAGACAAATCTGGATTCTTTCTGGGAGATGTGGAGGTAAGCGGTGTTGTACAGATGGGATCTCGTTTTTAAATCACACATTTGATCTCCTTCTCTCTTGTTCTTTTTTGATGCTTAATCCGCCTCTTGTGTGCCTTTTTATGGAAAACACTGCGAAGACGGAACAGAAAAGTGGGTTTAAGGAGAAAGAGGGATTTCTCTTCATGATTTGTAGCAACCCTAGCGTCCTGGGGTCGTTGCATGGCGTGTTGCCTAAGATGTTAGCACCGTAGCTAGTTGAGTCTCCCTTTATTAATGTTTTTCCCCTTTTCTCTCTCTTTAAAGGTCTCATTCCGTGAGAAACTGTGAATACTTGTTTTTGTTGAAATACTATAGGTCTCCACGAGCTGCATATGCATGCTGCGCGTGAAAGTGTTCCTCTACCCCCATTACCTATATTAGGCAATCAGAGAAATCACAGAGAAAAACGAGCGGATGAGAAAACCCCATCGGTGTGACGTCACACCGAAAATTAGTATTCATGGCCACGCCTCCCGCCCAGCTTAGCTAGCTTGCTACCGCCCACCGGCAGACAGGAAGTAGCAGAGCTCATTTCTGCAGCTCAGCGTCACAGTGCTCTTAGCCAATCAGAGGCGAGCAGATTAGCATATCATGCATATTCATGTTAAGAGGCGAAATCCTGTCGTTCGTCCCCTCCCACCTCCCCCAACAAACTAAAACAGCATGAAACAGACCCAGCAAAGCTTTTTTTTCTCTAAAACCGGCTCTAAGGGCATCAATTCAGACTACAGATCACCACAAAATTAACGAAAAAACGATGAGATGAGACCTTTAAATGACACATTTTATCCCAAGGTCGTCAGCTTTTCTAGTTAGCGTTAGTACCCACCACTCAGCTCTTGAGGGGTATTCTCTCTAAACCATGCTAGGACGCAGCAACACCCCAAATCGTCACCCATTTTGTGAGCCTGGATAATGTACATGGGCTCCCATGGCTGAGTTGTCAAACAGAGGGACTGAAAGTGAGCAGCTGGCAGATCCAACAGTGTGCCCAACCAGACACATGGTCGACCATTTGACCTTTTTTTTTTTTAAATATGCCATTCTTACAAATCCTCCCAGCGTGCCTCCTCGTGCGCAAAATAACTAACATTTGTGTTGTTGGCACACAGTAAGCCTTGACGTAGCTGTTGTTGTGTTGTTGTCGGGAGAGCTCGGGCATACAAGTAGGAAAACAAACGCTAAATCTCCCTCAACTTGTAGTGTGGGATATTACTGCTATTGCTATTAATGTGACTATTCATGCTTCATTTTGGAGAGGCTTTTATCCAAAGTGGCGGACACTAATCCAAAGTGGTCATTAAGGAGCAGGTAGGGGTTAGGGTGTCCTGCTCAAGGACTCCTACAGGTAGGAAGGACAAACCCGGCAGTGTACCAAAAGCCATCTAAGCCAGCTATCCTTCCTGCTCTCCCCTGTTTGCTACCAGGCGACTCCAAAATAGCAATTTATGCTGTGCACTCCCTCTGTAGTCGTACAATATGGTTATTATACGTTTATGAGGGGAGTTAATTGGGGGTTGACCGAAATGTGACAGACTATCATTTGAGAGCGTAGACATTGAACAAAGGAGGAGGAGGAGGAGGAGGAGGAGGAGGAGGAGGAGGAGGAGGAGGAGGAGGAGGAGGAGGAGGAGGAGGGAGGAGGAGGAGGAGGAGGAGGGAGGAGGAGGAGGAGGAGGAGGAAGGGATTTAAAGAGATTGGTAAGGAAGAAAAAGACAACAGGAGAGAGAGGGAGAGAGGGAGAGAGGGGAGGCTGGCTGTGGATGAAAGGCTGGGACTGTGGACTGGATTGGTGTGAGGAGGACGATAATGCAGGAACAAAGGATCTTACAGCTGGGGAGCTAAGGATTATGGGAAATGGGACAAGGCACGAGGGACCCCCCACTCCTGGTTAAACTCAGCGGTGCCGGAACCTTGTCTCCGGGGAGACCCCGATGTAGGCCGTCAGACGCAAGGCATATTGGCAGCCGGGGCGCAGTGGCGCGCACACACACACACACACACACACACGCAACGCAAATGTAGTCTCCATGCACGTCGCATGCGCTCGCGGGCAGAGCGCGTCTGGGAACATGCGGTTTAAGCCCGTTAACACACGTAAGCTAGTTAACCGCTGTCGGAATACGCCACAGCAATTCCCCCGTCACGCGGTAGAGTTGAGGGGTTGCGGTTTCCATGACAACGTCGGCGCGCACAGGACCACGGAGTCGGCCATCGATGCGGAGAGGAGCGCTTTCCGTCGCGGAACGCCGCCGTGGAGCGTCCGGGTGGGAATGTCGGGGCCGTCCCGTGAGTCGATTCGGCTTCGGTTGTCAGGGGCGCAATTCTCGGTTCAACGCGATCCCCGATTCAAAAATGAGCCTCTATTCAGGAAATAGGGGTGCATTTCTCAGGATTTACTCCCATCCATCAAATACTGGACAAATACGTTTTAAGTTGTTGTTGACTAACCCAAATAAAAACTAAAGACTCTAATTCTAAAATAGCTGCCAAAATGAACATACTTGATGCTTACTGACCAGATTGATCATAATAATGTTCATGCTCTGTCTCCTCATATGATGGATCCCTCAATGTGTCTTGGAATATAGGGGTTTTTTTTTTTCCTACATTTTACATGTTTCTTTCAGATTTACCGCACACAGTCTGGGTCCTAGAGACCTACAGCCTTGAAACCAAAACACACCTTCCACACGCAACGGTGGTGCTTAGAAAATGGGGGAGCACATGAAGGAGAATCACAAATACACACACACCCACACACACACTCACTGTAGCGTATGTGTGTGTCCTGTGGAGAACTCATCTACCATGACAGCAGGTGGTGGTCTGGATGTGTGTTTGAGGGAGTTTGGAATAGAATCAGCAATGGTGGAGCGTTGCATAATGCATTCACCACACACACACACACATCCACGGACACATGGAGACGCACGCACACGGCAAAGAACACACGTACCAACATGAACGCAACGCACACTGCAAAGAACAATTACCGTACGTTAACTGAAACATTAACATTAATAAAACTCTGTTCAACTCACACACACACACACACATCTCTATAGGTTTATATTAGAGGGGGAGGAAAATATATAGAGATCAATAGATAGATCTCTACTGACTCCTCAGCCCACAATCACATCACAGACACACACACACACAAACGCACGCACACATGCACACGCAAACACACTTCAACTGGTTTAAACAAGTCCAAGTGGTAGGAGAGGCGAGGAGAAGGTACGCTTGAAGTGAATAGCATGTAAGCATATCGGCTGGCTGTTCTACCGCGTCCTTTGGACATCCATGGGTCAGTATGAAGCTCTGTAGATGTCCTTATGGCTGCACCACAAAGATCAGAGACACTTCATGGATCCTGAGGGGTACGTCGGCGCCATAGCGGGGTACAGCCAGTGGGAAATGAGCTACCAACATATACAGTATAAATAAGGAGGTCATTACAAAATATAATGACATAATCCCACAGAATTACATTTGGGTGTTTTGAAAGAGATCTAAAACATCCTCGAGCAGACGTTCTGGATTCTCCTGGTGGTCTTTTATTTTTTTTTTATGTTCTCGTTCCCTACAAGGACCAATACTAATAACTTCCAAATGGGTGAACAACCATTCGGGAGAGATTTGCCGTGAATGTGTGTCATGCTGGGGAGATGTTGATCTAGTTTCCCTTCCTGTTGAGTTTGGATTATCTTTATTGTCAGCTCTTCATGCATATTCCACCCATGCAGGACGGCGGGTGCGGAGAAAAGGCATGATTACATTACAATACTCCCTTTTTTACTCCCGACTCAATGTAGATGTCCCTCGTCAAACACACACCTTCCCCATTCATTTCTAGTTCATTTCTAGTTCATCTTCTTCTAGTTCATTCTCTCTCTCTCTCTCTCTCTCTCTCTCTCTCTCTCTCTCTCTCTCTCTCTCTCTCTCTCTCTCTCTCTCTCTCTCTCTCTCTCTCTCTCTCTTCTCTCCTCTCTCTCTCTCTCTCTCTCTCTCTCTCTCTCTCTCTCTCTCTCTCTCTCTCTCTCTCCCCCCCCTCCCGGAGGGGTGGTGTGCTAATGAAGAGGGAGTATTGGCAGTGGGGGGGCGGGACTTATCTGGCTGTCCATTTGATCTGGCTGCTTGATAATTGGCTGCTATCCTGGAGGAACAGGAAGTCTTCAATTTTAATGACTTCCTGGAGACAGACACACACACTTTATTTTTCTCTTCCCTCTCTCTATATCACTCTTTCTCCCAAACGCAAATGCAGACACATATGGTGACACACATACCATGAACGTCGTCATTGGATGTGACTTGAGGTCAAAAGGTCAAATTTTAAGAGAAAAGATGACTTGTATAGATAGAGAGGAGGTTTATAACAATTTATAGATATTCAATAGATGGGCTTACATAAGGATTATACTAGATGCTCGGGAAATCCCAAAGAATCAGACAAGATCGTATTTAGTATAATTAAATACAGGCCGTTGTCACCCAAAGTATGAAATTACTACTGATCACAGCTTGCAGTCTGACGGATTAGCCGGTAAAAAAAAGAAATTTAGATTACCGTAACAATTTAGGGTAAGGATGTACGATAAGAAAGAAACATTTATCTCAGTGTCCTTTTCAACCTCCTCTCCCACTCCCTTTTCTTTTCATGCTCGGTAGCGCTTTCACACCACAGCCTCATTTAGTTCTCTCTTAATCCTCCTGTGTGCGTGTGTGCACGTGTCAAGGTTCTCTGAGCAATATTTATTTGTTCCATGAGTGTTAGGGCGTTTTCATATTAAGTGCGATTGATTTGTACCGCGCGATTCACACCTTACAGTCTCTCACCATTAAGCCTTCACATTAGTGATGTTATTCTTTGCCTGAGTACTCTTGCGTATCTACACACACACACACAACGATACAGTAGGGGGCGGTATGTACCTTGTTGGTGTCTGATCCGCCTGTAAACATAAAGACAAAGAAGTCATTTGTTAAAGGTCCCATATTATACCACCAGGTGTGAGTCTGATTAGCCATCACAACCCGTTTTGTAAATCTGCCCCTCTGACATCACAGGTGGGTGTTTCTGCTGGGTGGATCAGTCTATCAGCCTTCCCAGTTGACTTTAGCAAAACGCTGCTGCGGACGCACCCAGCTGTTACGTCAGAAGAGACCGATTTTCAAAACCGCTTCAAACGGCGAATCACAATCACAATCGCTAACCACCTTTAAGGCCGTCGCTCTGGTGTGGAAGGCACGCCATCGCAAGATCTCAAGCCCATACAATGGGGCCAACCCATGAGCGATGCCTTCTATTATTGATTGTAGCAATGTCCATGCTACAAGCATGGCCGGCTGCCAAACTCTATCACATGACTTTAACTGGGCTCCTTCAGACTAGACGCAGGGTGTCGGTGGGGTTAAAAATCCGGTTTATTGTAAGGTCTGCAGACAATGATACATGACCGCTGTTACTCCATGTGGCCGTGTGTGTGTGTGTGTGTGTGTGTGTGTGTGTGTGTGTGTGTGTGGGGGGGGGGCTTAACCTGTGCACACTGATTGCTCAATTTGCAACAGGTGTGCAGCCTCACCCAGCTCCAGGGTCCAATCATTGTGAGCCAGGCCAGGGGAAAACGACCATCTAGCTAGCAGCCTGCCTTTCCTACTCTATCAGCTCTGCCCGTGCCGTTCAATGGACGAGATTGGCGCCTGCTTGAGTGGCAATTAAACAGCATGGCCACTCCCGCCTTACAAAGAGCATGTGAAACGTTCTGGGGACCATCTATTCAAATGGACCCGGGCACGGTTCACTAATCCTCGCTAGGGTACGGAACACAGGGGCTGTGTTCGAAATCGTTCCCTACTCACTCACTCACTATTCCCTTTATAGTGTTCATGATATAGTGCACTATATAGGGAACGAACAAACGAGAATTCAGACACTACGCTGAACATTTCTAAACGTCATTTTGCGTCAGTAAATGCACCGGGTATTTGTGTGACGTAGACGGATGTGCCCACATCATGTAAACAAACCGGGCACTCATGAGAAAAGCTGGAGGTTGTATTGATGTGAAATGTTACATTTCCTTGATAAAGGTTTTTTTTTATTCATTTTGAATGTTCAATTTTCTATGTTAAATCCCAAATAAATTGTTGACATTTCTAAACGAAAGCCGGAGCCTCCATCATTAAATGTATTTGTTTTTGAGGTTATTCAGCTTCTTCTTCTCCTCTGGAAAAACACAACCTGTGTGAACATGTAGGAGCATCGTATGCACACTCAAATTTTGGGTATTTTAAGTCCACTATATAGTGCATGAAAGTAACCACTGACAATTTGAACACCACTACAAAATGGCGAGCACCCTATATATACTGCACTATATCCCTGATAGGGAACGAATTCGAACACGGCTAGTGTTCACAAGTTTGACACTAACTGGACTTTGGAGGACGAGTGTACTCGCTTATACAACCAAACACGCCGAGCAAGGAATACGCCTGGGGAAAAGAGGGAAAAGAGGAAGGAGAGACCGGAGTCTTTAAAAGTCCCGCCTTCATCTTGACATGGGTAGGAAAAGGGGGGGGGGGGCGTGCTGCAGAAGGGGACAGGAAGTTAGCTGAAAACGACAACATTGCTTACAGTGCCTTTTTAAGTATGTGTATACTTGGGAAATTAAAGACACCACTTTGAGTGATTGGGAGGCAGAACATAGCGATGAAGACACATGTACACAAACAAACACACACGTGTAACACACACACACACACACACACACACACACACACACACACACACACACACACACACACACACACACACACACACACACACACACACACACACACACAGAGGAGAGAGAGAGAGATTTAGTGAATTATAAATGCTTTGTCTGCATTTCTGTGCCTATCAGGCTCAAAAAGGAAGGGTGTATACAAAATCAGGCTAGTAGATGTTTGTATATGTAATTGCTTTCTCTCCCCTCCATCAATCTCCCTCTATCTCTCTTGCTATCCCTCTCCCTCCCTCTCTTGCTCTTTCAATTCAATTCAAAAGAATATTATTGGCATGGAAAGTAACTATTGAAGTTGTCATACAAATTCACCTATATTCTGTTGATTCCCACTCTCTCTTAAATGGTTGACTGTAGCTATGACTACAACAGGTCTCTGTGTCTCTGTGGCTCTGTCTCAGTTTAATTGTCTCAATCAAGGGTAGGTCCGGGAGGTCAGAGGTCATCGACCCTGACCAGAGGTTGAGTCATGAGTCTAATAAGCCCGTTAAACAGATCTCCTCAGACTGGCAGCAGTGAGTGATGGTGGATGACAGTCCGTTAACAAAAGAGATAATCAGATGGAGTAATATAGCGGTGGAGCGATGAAAGAGACGATGATTGATGCTTGATGGGGGGGGGGGGGGGGGGGGACAAAAGCGAAGGGAAACTGATGAAGAAAGTGAGGTGCGTGATTGAGGGAGCGAGGACAATGCACTATCTAATCTATACTAATCCCTCTCTTTATTCTGGAATGATTTACTCTTGTTGTCGCTTCAAAAGACTTGATATGGTGAACGATTTTGGTGCCTTCTAGTAATTCAAGTTTCATTAGGCTGTTGGAATCCACTCACGTGGCCTGGCAGTCACATGATGTCATAGTTATTTATAAACCTCACTTTTTCGTGCCCGCCGGGTATTTCATGGAGGGTATATGACGAAAAGGCTCCAGATTTCTCTTGTTTGAATACCATTCTTTCTTTTCACTTGTGTTTGGGTCTGGCTCGACGGACGGGGCTGGTGTGGAAAGGTCAAACGCAGATTAGTCTTGGTGTCTGCCGGGTGCTGGTGTTGCCGTGAAGAAGCTCGTCAGCTGTGTGTTTTTTTTTTGGACCGAGCGTGGCTGCTAATGGCCTCGGCGCTAGAGTAGAAATGTAAGAACAGCAGGGGGGGGTTGAGTTCTGAAGAAAGCTAACATCTGGAAGAGGGAGCAGAAAAGGCAGAGAGAGAATCACAACACAGCATGGGGGGGGGGGGGGGGGGAGAGAGCGAGGTGGAGACAGTGACCGAAAAGCTGGCTGTTTCGACATGCACCTGTGGGGGAGAAAGAGAGGGAGGGAGAAATAGGGAGAGACCGATTAGACACGTAAGCGAGAGAGAGACAGAAACAACGGGAGGGAAAGAGGGGGAAACTGAGAGAGATGGAAGGAAAGAGAGCAGACGAAAGGATTTGACTTCACCTGGATCCTGAATCCAAATCTAGATGCCTAGCCCAAGTCTAGCATAACAAACATTGGCCTGTTTGCCATGGACACCATCTTGCCATCACCAGATTACCGAATATGTAAAGATAAGGAGAGCTAGCCAAGCTGCTCTAACTAAATTGGAAGATTTTAATCCAATTTATCCTCTCAAATTCCACCCAGGAAAACCCCCTTGAAAACTGCCCAGTCCGAATGTCCAGCTTGTACTTTACACAGTCCCAAGCCCTTTTGGTCCTGCCAACTCTTAACCAAACCGTAATGCGCCGTTGGCCTTTACAACCGTTGATGGACCTCTCTCCTCCCGGGGGACACGTTTAAACGATCATCATCATCATCATCATCATCATCATATTCCGGTCCACATCCTACATGGAAAACAGTAGTGGACTGCTTCCTGTGCTGCACCCATAACAGCTCAATAGCCTGTGAGGGAGGTAGTGCGGCAGGAAAGGAAAAGCAGCGAGAGGGAAAGGAAAAGGAGAGCAGAGACGCTGCATCTTTGGGCCTTTGCATTGTGTTTTAAAGATGACATAAAGATAAACACATTACAAAGGAAAGCTACAGTTCAGATGTCCCCAGTCCCTGTGGTGGTGCACGGTGCCATACCTGCATTTGTTGTTGTTGTTGTTGTTGTTGTTGTTGTGGTGGTTTTTGTTGTTGCTGTTGGAAGGAGAAGACCGAGCAGCCGGCCCCAGAGGACAAATGGCCGTTAAAGGCCGGCTGGCGCCCTCAGCCTCTCTCCCCCGCCATCTTATTGACCGATTTACTGCAAAGTCTCTCTCTCCTCTGAAATCCTTCTTCTGTCAGCTTTTCATGGCTGTCACCTACCCTCTGTTTTAAGAAGACTCCAGTGATTCCACACACACACACACACACACACACACACACACACACACACACACACACACACACACACACACACACACACACACACACACACACACACACACACACACACACACACACACACACACACACACACACACACACACACACACACAGCTTTACTTGTGGAAAGAGTTGGTTGGGAGGAAATTTGCTGAACTAGGGTCTATGACTTCTAAATCCTTTGATCCTGAGGAGGCGGACAGCAGTAATCATGTTTGATTGGTGTGTGTGTGTGTGTGTGTGTGTGTGTGTGTGTGTGTGTGTGTGTGTGTGTGCGTGTGCGTGTGTGTGCGCGCGCGTGTGGGAAGTGTAGTCTGAGTATGCGGGTCGGAAGGTGGGGTTATGTGTGTCTGTAAGGGGGAAGGTTGGATTTCGAGTTGATGATGTGTGTGTGTGTGTGTGTGTGTGTGTGTGTGTGTGTGTAGTGTTGGTTGTGTCAGTGTGTGTAAGGGGTGATGCTTGGATTCTGAGGTGTTGGTGGCCGGAGTTCACCAGTCAACGGCGGTGTGGTGACTCACAAGCACTTGCCATCAATTTGATGAAATGGCCGCTTAAGTGAGCCGACCTGCTTGCAGGACCGCACTTGACCACCGCCAGCCGAAATAGAAAAAGCTCTGAGAAGGGGAACCAGGAGGGAACCAGGAGGAATGGACTGGGAAACCAGGGCCAGACGTCGTTCATTACCCCACGGAGAATTCAGATAGATGGATGCTCTGCTGATGAGAGCCGGGGGCCAGGATTTGGCCGTGACTACTCCAATTGAAAGATCGTGTCTATTGGATGGGGACCACTGCTGGGTTAGTCTGATTGGCCAGGGCACCCGGCCTGCTGGAGAAGGTAACCATCTGTTTCATTAGAGCCTATTTCCAGCCTATTTCCACTTCTCTTTGTGCTTCATTCCCACCCCCCCCCCCCCCGTCGTTTTCTTGATCTGGAGATATGTTAAAATGTGTCAGAAGGAAACCCTGGGGTTAGATTATTTCTCGTTTCGCCTTGAGTGTTATCTTTATTTTGTTTCATATCTATAACCACCCTCGTCCTTTCCATTCCATCGCCATGACGATGGACGGATAATGCCCTCGATTTTTTTTTTTTTTAAACATGAGCTGGGCTCTCCGCGACACCGCTGTCACTGACCATCACCTGGCCAGGCGGGTTACCGTAGCGACGGGGTGAGCGATGACCCGGGGCGAGGAGGGCCTCATGAATAACAAGCAGTGCAGGGATCGCCTCATCTCATGCATAGCCATCTGGGCAGGGCCCCCCTGGGGGCCCGGGGCAGTACAGCATCAGGTCATGACCTCATCGGGCCCCCCCCCCCGGCTGTATGGTAGAGGGGCCTCTGAGGGGAGAGAACAAGGCGTCAAGGTGTCAGTTTGTCGGACAGTGAGGGGAGGGAGTGGTCAGAGGGCTTGTGGATGAGGCAGGATGTCCCAGGGGTGGGTAAGAGGTAATCTAGGATCCACCAGTGGTCCTTCTATAACATAGCAGGACTTCGGTGGGGGGAGACGGCACAGGGGCGGGGCCGGAAACCAGAAACTACAAGGGGCGGAGTTACGTCTTGTTTCCTGTTTCAGAAGCTAATGTTTTGAATGACCAAAGAAAGCAGAGAAAAGCATTTATTTATTTTTTTATCATCATGGAAATGTCAGGATGTTGTGGGTAAGTCGGCATGATGTTGGCGTTCAAAGACTCGTTTTAAGTCATTCTCAATGAGAAGGTCAAACCCCCTTTGTAAAGAATTCTTAAGAGAGAGCGAGAGAGGACAGACTGTGTGTGTGTGTGTGTGTGTGTGTGTGTGTGTGTGTGTGTGTGTGTGTGTGTGTGTGTGTGTGTGTGTGTGTGTGTGTGTGTGTGTGTGTGTGTGTGTGTGGGTGGTGGTGGTGTGTGTGGTGTGTGTGTGTGTGTGTGTGGGGTGTGTAACTTGACCCTATGCTCCGTTTCGACTCATCTCAGAGCTGATGTTTGTGAAGCAGGTAGCACCAGCAATGAGCAGCAGCAGCTGTTCATGTTTAAAGGATCTCTTGAAGTCTGAAAGGGGGTGGGGACACTTTACGTTGTTGCCTTAGATCCAGTACTAACCTAATCTCTCATCTATCCCGCGGTTAATGCCTTCGGTCCCGTCCTAACCGACCCGCGAAGGCTCTCTAGTTTTAACCTCATGTCAGCCGGAGCCAGGCTGATCGAACACTGGGCCGCGAATTGTTCTACTGACGTCTGTTTTATGAGGCGCCCGTTCTGACAAGATGTTTGGGCTTCTGGGGGATTTTTTTTTTGTTAAAACGTTTCCGTTTGCTGAGGATACACAACAAAACAGTGTTGAATCGTTTCCGTTATTCTTCCCTGAACCCTGAGGAAGCAATTGAAAAGGAAAAGCAAGCAAGCACGAGGACAAACAACGACCACTGGGAAATTACTGACAGTTGACAGGTCCTGTTGACAGGTTGGAGAGAAGGCAATTCATAACGCCTGAATTAAACCGTGGCGTGTTGTCGCCGCAACATTTGAAACATTTCATTGATATTCATGAAAGTGCTTTGTTGTTTTTCTGCGTGTGTGTTTGGAGAGTTTGCCGGGAGGAAGGGGTCAAGTCATGTGGAGATTTGTAAAAAGAAAAAAAAATGTTGTCTTCCTCTGCTGGGAAAAAAAAAAAAGCACTTTGCACAGGAAATGATGATGACATTGTGGCGGTGGGCAGGGGCGCTGGAATTAGTTTACCGCCCTGGCCGCCATTTCCCCATAGCTGCTGCCCACATCCGCCGCTAGTCCGTTGCTGTTGTGCGCGTTGTCAAGCGATTTATTCCACTTAGTTCACATCAAAGGCAGGTTTCCGTTACTGAGCAATTGGCCGCGTGCGTCCTTTCTGACCCCTCCGTCCATACAGGTAGAGCGAATAAATTAGAACCCTTCCATCTGATGGTTAATATGAACACTTTCATAATGTCGGGCGGTGAGCGCATTAGGAGATGGGAGCTGGGGGATGGGGGGGGGGGGCTCAACCCTATGATTAGAGCTGTAATCGGGCCGAGTTAATGGCGAGCACACTACATCTGGAACGGTGTTCCCGGATATACCTCCCCCTGTCTACTTCCTGCAGCGCTCCTATGATGTGCTCATTGAGTCGGGGGGGTTCATGGGTTCGTTGGGTGGTTTGCGTAGTCGGTTGACGTGACCTCAGGGTACTGTCGTTACACTGGCAGTTATTATCGATGTATTTCATCTGACCCCACACCTCTTTGGAGTGGATCGACTACGCGCACATTGCACATCATCGTCCTCCTCATCACCGTCGTTGTCCTCATCATCATCATCATCATCATCATCTCATCGACCTCACCAAACAGCTCTCGCTCGCGTCAAAGAACCTGCGTCCGCGCTTTACCCGCCATGACGCAACCAGCCAGCAAACACCTCAGTGAATGGGTCTATAATCGGAGACACAACAACCCAGTTGTATAACGCACAACACAGATGGACCCGGGGAAGGTGTTTGTTCATCTGAGATGGCTGGTCTCTCCCTGGTCTCTCCTATAACGGCTCCTGTGTCTCCCCCTCTGAGAGTCCGAGTAACAGAGAGGCACAGGCTTCATATAGCGGGAGGGGGAGTCGAGCCAGGGGGGGAAGCAAGCCAGAGACAGACGCATCCCTTCTGTCTACGGTGTGTACACATACTGTATATAAAGGATACACAATCCTTCAGGGAGGATGAGGTTATGGGCTCCTCAGGGGGGCTAGGAGAGACGGTTTTAAACCTTTCCCAGACAATTACTCTGGTCTCTGGTCTCTGGCGGCCATGACAGAGTCAGTGTAGCGCCATAGGGGAGGAGGAAGTGCTCTGTGTTTTATTTTTCACCGTTTCTCCATGTGAGCCGCTGGCCCTGCAGGCTAGGAGCACTTATAGTCAGATGGAGTGTGTGTGTGTGTGTGTGTGTGTGTGTGTGTGTGTGTGTGTGTGTGTGTGTGTGTGTGTGTGTGTGTGTGTGTGTGTGTGTGTGTGTGTGTGTGTGTGTGTGTGTGTGTGTGTGTGTGTGTGTGTGTGCGCGCGTGTGTGTCCCCACTGTGTAACAGCACGACGGATGCCTGAGAAAGACCTAGCCAAATATAAAGTGTGGTGTGTGTGTGTTTGTGTTTCCTCATAATAAGGTGTGTGTGTTACCCTTAGGAGTCGTCTCTATTGTGTAGGAGGAGAAATATTATTCTGTTATTTTATTTTAGGCAGAAGAATCCTATAACTCTGAAAGAGGACTGAAATACAATCCGCAGCGTAAAGGAATGATGACCTCTTCAACACATTGAGAAAGGCTAATTGCTGCTTGATGGGGGTTAATGGATTTTGATTTAGTGATTATTTGGAACAAGTACATTTATACTTAAGGGCCAAACAAGTATTTTAGAGGGAGAGCACTTCTGAACATCGGATAAGGGACATTGTAATGATTACGGTATATATTTGCGACATGAGCAATGGGATTAACTATCACGGCAATCTATTCTGCTCTCCACAATGCTACGTCTTTCATTGTTGCTAAAACGCATATAAAAATTTGTTGCAAGTGTACAATCGATCTTTAAGAATGTTAATGAGTGAAAGTATGGAACATCAAAAATAGTTTTCTAAAGTAGCCCAGCTACCGACTTGGTTTAATGTTGTTTTTTTTATACAATACAGTCGAGGGAGGCGAAGGTTGGGGTATTTTTGCTGCTGGCTAGACAGGCAATGCTGGTGGCTTTTGATTACCTTTTCATTGGGGATGTGTACAATAACACAGTGTTGAAGGATGCTGGCCTTGTCCTTGTATGCACTAACAACCCCATGCAGTGGCTTTGATTGCTTGTTTTGTTGCCGAGGGAAATCAAAAGAGCTAACATCTGTTGGTGTTCGGCATGTTGTCATTTTAACAACTCAGGTTGACTTAATTACGTTTATTTGTTTTTTAATTAATTATTAGAACAACAGTTAGTAAGAACATCAAAGAATACATTTACATCTACGTTTAGGGCATTTAGCAGATGCTTTTATCCAAGGGGACTAACAATAAGTACATTTGGCATTAGAAAGTAAAAAAGTGTATCGCTGTCGCTACAGTAGGGATGTCCATAGGACAAAGTTCAAAGCACTAACAATCGCTAGGTTAACCCATGAGATATTAGAGATGTTAATACAATAACTGTTTCCATTTATCTGTTGCATATTTCAGGCAGGCCTAGGTCTAAACGATAGATGCTGATGATTTTTTCTTGATCTGAATTCAATGGCTCATGACAGTTTACCCAAGACTGAGGCTGACGTCGGGAACAAAACAACCAGAAGAAAAGCCTAGAGACACCGAAACAGCTGGGCCCTGCCTTTTCATTTCGCCGTTTTAAAACTGCCTTTCTTTAAAAAAGTTCTCCAAAAATGGCAACGAGCGGCTGAGTTGGCGAGCTGACATCCCAGCCCCCCCCCCCCCCTCACCCTTCACCCCCACCCCCACCCCTATAACATCCATTTCCCTCCTCTGCCCAGCCGAGCGGAGAGGGACCGCCCGGAGCAGGTGGATTTAAGTAGCCGTACAAAATGGCCGCCACAAAGCGCTCTATTCTCGGCACAACAGGCTAATTTCTTCTTAGCCTTGCCCCCGTTCCCCGGGCTGACCAATGGTGATTCAGCCGGAAGAATGGGTTGGCCTCCATGTCCCATGCAACACAAAGCATGAGGCATTGCAGCTTTGGGCCGATCTTTGAAAACAAAGCGCAAAACCCCCCGCCGGGCACAATGTGATTTTCAAAGTAAAAGAAAACAAGGCAGCACGATTTGAACCGCTCAAATCTTCACACACTCTGTCTATCATCACGTGAACTCTCCCTATTGCTCTCTGACTCTTTTCATTAGCCAGGGGGATACTTAATTTTAATGCAAGCGCTCACTCCACTTGTGCATGTGTGTTCATCCTGATGATGATTATGCAGCAGATGAAATGAAATCATTTCAGTAATTGAAAATCAAACTATGAGTAATAGGGGGAGGGATGGTCGAGATCCCTTTGGCATTTCATGTCTCTCTCTCTGTCCCCATCCTCTCGCTCCCTCATCCTCTCTCTCTATCTTTCCTCTTTCAATCCGTCTCTATCATATTATAATTTATGGTTTACTGGACCGGAAAGGTTGATTGCAGTATCTTCCCTCCATGCCTTGCTCAAAAGATAACACAAGTGGCAGCCTTAACATTAGACTCCTGTTATCACCAAGTCTGTAAAGCGTAGCACTAAAACCACCACAGTGAATGCCACTCTTTACCTTTGTACCCCCTCCTCCTCTCTCCTCAATGTAAACGTCCTTCATGAGTTCTGGATAAAAGCTTCACCAAATTGGACCAGGCTGTGAATCATTCTGTTGCGCTGTAATGCCTTGCCCTGAACCGCTATGACTGTACCGGCCTCAGATTAGCCAAAAATGGGAAATAATTTGATGATGGAGTGAATCATTGCAAATAGGATTATTCGAGGAGGGTCAGATGAACTTGACTTTTTTTTTGTGTGTGGCTAAGTGGGGTTGCGTTTTTGCCGGCTCGGAGGACCGAGAGCTCTGCGTGTGTGAGAGTGCGGTGTGGGTGGATTATGGACGGCCCGGCTGATAAGAGGCTTTTGCACCTGTCGTCTGTGTAATGACATTAAACGACGGCGGCGAATTAAAGGCAATCGGTCGTAATGACCGCGTCGCTGCGCTGGACCCACTCTGCGCCTGACACACTTAAAAAGAAAAACACTAAACAGAAAAGGAGGACGATTACTCTCTGACAGACAGGCACACACACGGGCACACACGTCATATGCATACACACACAGACACACACATAAATGCACGCACGCACACACACACACACACACACACACACACACACACACACACACACACACACACACACACACACACACACACACACACACACACACACACACACACACACACGCACAGCAGGAGGCATGCTTATTTGCGGAAGGTGTGTACTGTAGACTTCGTACTTTCTATATGAATCGGTATTGTATAATGATATTTAAATCAAAATCTACAATGGCGCCTGATACAAAACCTAGCCTCTCTTCTCATCCACCTCAAAATGACGTTAACCCGGGGGGCTGGATAAGATAGTTGTTATTGGTGGGGTGATAGTCGTAACCGATATGTGCGTTTGATCCACCTTGTACAGGCAAACTGGAGCAAGGAGCCCAGACCGCTCCCTGTTCCTGGGTGACGTCTTCCTATGATAAGAGGAGCCTCTCTGTCTTGTCTGTCGGTCTCTCTGTCTATCCCTTTTGATTTCCTCGACATCCGTTCATCCAATCGACTTCCTACTCGGCGGTTGGACCTCTGAGGACCCGAGGAAGCGGGAGTGTCGAGTGTGAAGTTGTTTGGATGAGCGGCTCTTGAGAATTGGCGAGCAACAACAGCAAAGGCGCAGGCCATCGGTACACCCGAAGCAGGCCTGTTTGTTCTGAACAGAGATACTGCACTGGTTTATCTTAATTCACCCCAAGTCGCTTTGGATAAAAGCGTGGGCTAAATTAAAAAACAACAACCCTGTTGTCCTTTTCACTGCATCATCGTTGGCGTCTGAGCAGCTCACAGAAGGTGGAGACGGATGAGCTGATTGGTCCAGATGCTCGGCCAACGGCACGTGCCAACACAAAAATCGTCTGTGGTCTCAGCCCATTTTTCTTTGTCCAAATCAATCTCGCAATGCATATAAAGAAGTTTGCTCTCCGCACAAAATGGCCGTGGCAGAAGGGGGTGAAGACGGTTGATCAGCTGAGCCCAGGGCTGCTGTGATGATTGGTCTGGCAACCCAGAGGCAGAGTGACCAGGGATTATATTTCTGTCAGGCCTATTGGTTGTGTTGAACATGGTCCAGATAGAAGGCCAGCATATAAAAAATGTAGCACCTAGTTTACAGGACAATATTTGTTTATATTCTTTTTCAGTCCAAATAAAAGGCTAAGCGTTTAAAATTGTAGCACTTAGTTAACAGGACAATATTTGTTTCGATTGTTTTTTTTTTTTTACATGTTATGATGTATTATATTGTTCTGTAATTGGTTGCTATGACCTTGCTTTTTTCATTTTTGTCATTCAGTGAAATCTCGGGCGGGCGTGGGGACGTTTAACAGTGTTGTTAGTTTGTTGTTTCTGCTGTTTTATTTCGTCATTCAGTGAAATCTCGGGCGGGCGTGGGGACGTTTAACAGTGTTGTTAGTTTGTTGTTTCTGGTTGGTTTTATTGGCGCCTGTTCCCCGTCCTCCAGTAAACCTCCAGGCGTCCCCACCGCGTGTCTGCTTTAATTCACCTCAAAACCTCACTGGGTGTGTGCTTCATGTTCTCTGTGTTTTATAAGCCCTGTGCCGGGGTCAGAATCCACCATTTCCTCCAACCGCCACCCAGGCGAAGATAAAGTGACAGGAAGTACGCAGAGAGGACTGGGGAACATCAGATGGGTTTTTCTAAGTGTGTAGACCAGACAGCTAGTAGTAGTAGTTGTAGTAGCTCAATTGGATGATACACAGACACACACCTCGCCATAGGGAGTCCGCTATACAGTAGCAGCAGTAGCAGCAACAGCAGCAAAAGCTGCGCTGTTTAAGGGCCCTTTCAAATTCAAAACATGCACTGCAGCGGTGAGATCACGTCACTTATTTCCTGTCCTGGAGGGCCTCTACTTCTTGTCCCCCCCTCCCCCCTGCATGCGCCCCCCCCAGGGAGCGAGATACAAAGAGATTACACACAGGAGGTGGTTAATAATCGATGGGCGAGTGCCGGTACAGAGGCTGAAACAGCGTCAGCGCGCCTCTACATCATTTAACCTGCCGCTGAAATATTTATGGGTACTGCTCTACTGGGGGGGGGGTTGGGGGTGGTAGCCCCCGTCGGCTGGGCCCGCGGGAGGAAAGCCTCTCCCTCTGCATCTCCGCCCCTGGGCTGCTGCTAGCGTCGTGGGGTTTATCGTACAGGGTTTTTAACGTCTCAATCGTGGATGTAAATAAGGACGAACTGTGATCACTTGTTTGGTGACGGAGTTAATGTCTGAAGTGAACGAGGAAAACGCTTGACTTCATTCTTATTGGGGAGGCAAAGAATGTGTCGTGGCTTGAAGTAATTAACGCCTTGATATAGATTTGTTTGTATCAATCCAGTTCTGGATTTTGTTTTGGAGCATTTTTGTGGCAGTTGGAATTTCACAAATTAATCACGCCTACCCCCATGTCCTCAGCCGACCTATAGCCTTTCTGGAGAGAGAGTCTGAGCACCTCCCTGCACTTCAACGACTAAAGGGTATAGTCTGCTGTACGACTAAGTAGAAAATAGTAAAATAAATCTGCACAAAGTGGGTCAAAACAGAATGAAGCAAAGTGAGTCAGAGTGACATAATGTCATAATGTCTCAGAGCTATGGTTTCAGGAGGTTGCCTGTGGTGTCTGCTACGGTGTGGAAGGTTACACACCCCCAAACAGCTGGGCAGCATCTGTGTAGCCTAGCGCGTCTAATTGGTTAATGGATGGGCGCCTCTGTGCTAGCATGTGCACGACCATGTTTTCCATGAGTCGAGGGTGGGATCAATTGAAAGAGACCAGGGGGGCCGACACTTGCTTTTGGTGCCAACTGCCATTTGGAAGTCTGGGTCAGTTGAAACAAACAGGAGAATGGATGTTGGCTTCCACTGCGACCAAAGTAAATGCGATGGACAGAAAACATAGCTGTCAACCCTGGGTCTAACTGGAGTCAGACTGTTAGACACCAATACCATACCTTCTCTATCAACATATCTCTCCCTGCCTAATAATAACAATTATTAGGCTTTTAGGTTTCCATATTTTTTGTACATTATTATTATCTGTTCAAATGGGAGGGCATGTCTGTTGTACGGTTAGCCCAGGCTCGGTTTTTGGGGTTAAAACTTTCCTAATATGTTTTTCAGGCCTCACATATTTGTTTGTCTACATCACAGGGCCCTAATCCCACATTCCCTTGGTGAATATGTCACAGTGATCCAGATTAAATTAGGATTAGGGCATTGAGTGAGATTAAGTGTCAGGAACTGCTAGTTTTTCTTTGGTTCTTCATTGGAGAAGCCTGTTATGGTTGGCTCTATTTAGGGGATTTAGTGGTTGAGAATGAGATTGGAAGATACCAAAGCCTTTGATAACGTGTTTCTTTGTAATTGGCTTATTACAGTGGATTTCCAGTCCAGTAACACGAAGCGAGTTTAATCGTTGTGACACAAAGAGTTGCAGCCTCATGGAATGTTCTTTCATGCAACTAGGCCTATTTCATTCATTATTAAATATCGCATTGTATAGATGTCATGTAAACACAAATGTAAACGGTAATTTAATTAGTAATATTTCTTGTCCAAGTATATCTAATCCACAGAGAAAGCGATTAACTTTGTGCAATGTCCACCGCATTAAGAGTGCTACATTAAAATCAAGAAAAGTATTGATTTCAATAATTTGATATTAAGATGTAAATTGATTCATGCCATGACACACTATTTTCTCCCCCTTTTCAAAATAAATTAGAAATGAAGCATGTTCCACATTCATTACAGATATCAAACCCGTAATCAAACAAGTATTTCCGAATCTTCGCGCTGTGTCGCGGTGACCAGCAGTCTGTTGTTGATGCAAGACAATGAACCGCTAATCCCAATTCCCCTGTGCGCCCAAAGAAAACAACTTAACCCAAACCAACAGAGAGCAAGACTGTTAATATCAATGATTGCTATTTTCTCAGCAAACAACAATTGAACGATAAACGCCCGGCCAACAAACACGATATTAAACCCAGCAAACTGAATCCGCGTGCTGAGAAAACGAGAGCGCCACCACCCAGACCTTCTGTGAGTGTCCTAACCCCCGGTTGTTTCTTCTTCCTGTCACTCCACAGAGGACCTGCTTCCCTCCGGGTTCCCCAACATCGACATGGGCCCTCAGCTCAAGGTGGTGGAGCGGACTCGGACGGCCACCATGTTGTGTGCGGCCAGCGGGAACCCTGACCCAGAGATCACCTGGTACAAGGACTTCCTGCCCATTGACCCCAACGCAAGTAACGGCAGAATCAAACAGCTGCGCTCCGGTAAGACCCCACGTCCCGGGTGTGTCAGCTCTTTGTGTGTTAACGGAACGTTTAACGCTTCCAAGTTCTGCTTTGTCCGGATGCTAAACGTTAGCATGTTTGGCTCAACCCGCGCCAACTGATTTTCCCTTGCTTTATATCAAGGACTCGGCTCTTGGTCTTATTATCGACGTGTTTTTTTTTGTCGTATCAAGGGAAAAAATATAGAAATATGACTGGGAGACCTTCGGTCCTGCAGTCAATACCGTACAATAGGTTACTCTACTTGTCTTGGAAGTAGTCTAACGTTAAATCAATCCACCCATACAACTCAACAACAGAATAGACATCAGGGTCGTTGTTCACCTGTTTTACGAGTTAAAGAGCACACACTGTTATCAAAGAGGCAAGGGGATGGTCTACCGCCACTACAGCCCTGGTAGAGATGTGTGTTGTTGTGTTGCCATTGATTAGAACTGTCCAACGGGGGCCAGTAAAGCAAAGTCTAATTATAACGCTAATGAAGTACGGGCCGCGGAGAGGCCCTGGGCGACCTGGGGTAGATATTTTAGGTCGATGATTTGTCCCCATCAGAAAAAATCCAATGAGTCCTCGTTGATTTGCTGTCACAAATGTATATCAAGGCAGGGATGGGCTAAGTACAGGCCCCTGCCCTAGTTGTGGCCCTCCAGAGCCACACACTAAAACACAATCGATGGCTCAACCCTCAAACCTTAACTTATTTATGTGTAGGCCTATGCGCTGCCTGACATTGCAGGCCCACAACTCAAGACTCCTGGAAACCTAAGATATTCTATATCAGCGACTTACCACTGTGCTCTTAGTTTTAAATGCAAACTCATTTTTACGTATTTCCCGGCTTAGCCAAATATAAAGGAGAAATACAAATCCGTTTGTGTTGAAAAGTTTAGTGACTGTCAACCCTCTTCTGGTGGGGCTAGCTCTTGGTTCGTACTCCCCCCCCCCCCTTCCTCTGGGGATATCAGTCGCTGCTCTTATGATACTTAGAGAGAGAGATACACACAGCTGCTAGCCAAAGCGTTTGACTTTAGCTCGAGGACACGGGAGGACTTCAGGGGATTGGTAGGGAGTACTGGGGTTCTTTTGCTAATGCTTTTAGCACAAGGATCCTCTGCTCTCACTTCCAGATCCTCCTCATTTGGCTCAGAAACACATTAATACTGTCATACACATTAAGCTAAATAATCGTTGGACTGAGATGTTGGCTAGCTAAGAGCTGTCTCAGGATACCTGAGTTGAACCGTTGTTCCATTATCAAGTCTCCAGTGTCAGAAATAGTTTATTATTAATATTTCAATGGAACGTACGTACTACTAATGACTTTAGCATTCATTTGAAGGAGCTTTGTTCCATTTACAAAGTTACAAACAGTCTTCCTCTCTAAATGTTCCTAGCAAATGGATCCAAAAATCAGCTTGACTGTGATTAATAACACACACAGAATACATTTAGAATTCAATAATATGGTCGATCGTGTTGTGACCGGTAGATGGTCAAATGTTCTCATAAATAAATACATATTCATGAACAGAAAGGAAGGTAGAATTGTTTTTCCACTAGGAAGCCTGTTATGTTGCTACTATGGCATTCTATCAACGGTGTTTCTGTAAATAACAGATTTAATGGTTGGGTTAGTCTTGTAATTATGTGTGCACCATGATGGCTGCTGACTGGGGAATTAGCTAATTGTTTTCTTCTGTCCTCAATGTCTCATTTGTATGTTTCACCTGTTTCACCATGTCCTTTATTTCTCTCTCTGTCCCAAACAGATTTGGGGATTGTCTATTTTACTGTCTTGTCTTTTGTCCCTTTTGTCCAAAAGATTGCTGCACATAACTCGACATACCCTCCATTTAGAATTCAACAATTAACCATTTTTGGAAAATAAATGTCAAATAAACATCATAAAATGTTACCATAACAAGTTTGAATTAAGCTACTTAAATGCATCAATTCTAATTCGAAAATAATCCCGAACCATAAATGTAATCCGTTGTGATTAGCAGTAGAACTTTTTTTATTTTAATATGGATGCAGAGTAAATAGGTAACCAGCGAAGCGATTATCCCCCAACTCTCTCCTCTTTTCTCAGTCTATTGACACTCTCTTAAACCTCACCCTAAAACGTCCTGTTCTCTTCTTCTTTTCTTTCTATTTACTTTCTGTTCTGTTGGTCATTTCCAGAAGCCTTCGGTAAGTGTCTCACGGAAGGCTCAGAGAGCCCACACACTCTCCTGCAGGCAGATGGCATAAGTCAGCTCCGATATGCATGCCTCCCCTTCCTCCTCCTCCTCCTCCTCCTCCTCCTCCTCCTCCTCTCCTCCTCCTCCCCCACACTATCCTTCCCCTCTTTTTGCAGTTTGTCTTCTCCCTCCTCTGTCTTTTCCTTTTTCTCTCTCTCTCTCTTCTCTCCTGTGTCACACACACAAAAGCACACACACACAAACAGGCCTACACACACATACACCTTCTCTATTTCACACACACACACACACACACACACACACACACACACACACACACACACACACACACACACACACACACACACACACACACACACACACACACACACACACACACACACACACACACATACACACAGACACACTGCTCTCTCCAACACACACACACACACACACACACACACACACACACACACACGCACACTGGAACTTGAAGTAGAAAGGTGAACCAAGGACGCGGATCTGCCTAGCATGTGAATGCTGATATGTACCTAGTCTAGTGGGTGTGTGCTCCATGCTGAGCTTACTGCTCGGCTCTGCTCCATCCACTTTGTACTGGTACCTGACCTGTACACACCCGGCGGAGACTAGCTCCTACTAGTCCCCTAAGGTTGGCTGACTAGGATGCTATGAGCACAGGAAGTGCCTTGCTCAAGTGCACTCTAAACCAGTAAGGCTGGTGGTACTTGTAGGAGTGAAAGAAGAATGTCTTTTTATTTTAATTAGCTTGTTAGCCAGTTGAATTGCTGCTATTCAAAGCAATGCACTGCCACTCCCTTTCTGTAGAAATCTGGTGAATGGGAAATTCTTTCGAGAATACCTTCTATCTGGGCTTTGGGAAGCTCTAACAAAACAATTTGGGCTGCTTTTGACAGAATAGGCTGCTATTGTTTTCGCCTATCTATTCCGGGGATCAGTTCTGAGAAACACTGTGTGGGTTTGGAAGCAAATGACCTTCGCCCCAACCAACAGAGACACACACAAACACACCAACGCCCTAAATACACTCCAGTTGAACCCAGGTTTCACAAGAGTAAAAACATCCCTGGTCCAAAGAAAACCCCAAGCAGGGACTATGGACAGAGGTTCAGAGGAATGGCATAATTCACCCCCTGTTCTGGGGGTTCTGTTGGGAAGGGTAGAGCTGGTTCACATGCCCGGCTGGCTGTCTATCTCCTCTCTCTCCTATCCTGGGCCCACTGTTTTCACAGGGGGGGGGGGGGGGGGGGGGGGGGGGGCGGTCTTCCTCTCCTGCCCAGCTGGGCTTAAAACATATCCTGTGCCTGCTCTATGAGAGAGAGAGAGAGAGAGAGAGAGAGAGAGAGAGAGAGAGAGAGAGAGAGAGAGAGAGAGAGAGAGAGAGAGAGAGAGAGAGAGAGAGAGAGAGAGAGAGAGAGAGAGAGAGAGAGAGAGAGAGAGAGAGAGAGAGAGAGAGAGAGAGAGATGCAAACACAAGAGAGAGAGAGAGAGAGAGATGCAAACACAAGAGAGAGAGAGAGAGTGAGGGGTGCAAACACGAGAGAGAGAGAGAGAGAGAGAGAGAGAGAGAGAGAGAGAGAGAGAGAGAGAGGGGTGCAAACGAGAGGAGAGAGAGAGAGAGATGAGGGGTGCAAACACGAGAGAGAGAGAGAGAGAGAGAGAGAGAGAGAGAGGGAGAGGGGTGCAAACGAGAGAGAGAGGGAGAGGGGTGCAAACGAGAGAGAGAGGGAGAGGGGTGCAAACACGAGAGAGAGGGAGATAGGGAGAGGGGGGGAGTGTGAGGGAGAAAGGTAGAGAGATTGATTGCTCAGGTGAAAGTTGGTTCCCCTCCCTGAATCCCTTTGTGGAATTTGTTGGCCAAATAAACGGAAGGCAACTGAATTCGAGAGGTAAATGGGAGCACTCTGGTGCTGGAAAAGAGGAAATTAGCGGTCGTAGAATCAATTCTCTACAGCTCTCTCTTAAGGTGTTATTAGCTTCAGGGAGTGAGAGGCGGGAAGGGGGGGTGGTGTTGTTTTAGTCTTGGCAAAGACTTCAAAGTGTCAAGCTGGCATCCAGAATCAATGCTAATAATAAAATACCTACGAGGCCCTTAGGGCGGGTTCGGCACCAGCAGACTGAGGCTCTCCCTCCGGCCGCCATCTTGGATCTGTGCTGCTGACAATCGCGCCCCCCTCCCCACGACGACCACGCCTCTGAAGACGAGCAATGTGGTGGACGTTGACTGCTCCAATAGATGGTTCATCAACACAAAGAAGTTTCCTGGTTTTCTGCCGAGATGTTCTGTATCCTGGTGAAGGCGAAGCTTCTCCAGGCTTAAGGAATTCATGTGGTTCTACTTTCACAAGCGAGACACGTCCAACTCTGTGATATATGGGATCCTAGGTCCCAAAGTGTGTGTGTGTGTGTGGGGGGGTATGCGCGCGCGTGTGTGTGTGTGTGTGTGGTTGTGTGTGTGTGTGTGTGTGTGCACGTCTTTCGCTGAGACACAAGACTTCTCGCAGGGCCAAATAGGATGCGATGGGGCCTATTCCCTCAGCACTTTAGCTATTCCCCGAACTCAGGCCCAGGGCCGTGGGTGGAATGGATGATGATAGGGAGAAGGGAGGTTGTCCAGGGGCTATGTGCAAAGACCCCTTATTCTCTACCAGCCTGCCGCTCCTGTGCTTTGAGGCTTCCACACGTTCCTTGTATTTATTAGTGACCCGGTTGAACCTACAAATCCACCCCCAACCCACTGCTTATGGAAGCTCAAGAAAAATGCACATCTTAAGAGGATGAAAAGTCCTAGGGTGTGTGTGTGTGTGTGTGTGTGTGTGTGTGTGTGTGTGTGTGTGTGTGTGTGTGTGTGTGTGTGTGTGTGTGTGTGTGTGTGTGTGTGTGTGTGTGTGCGATCACAGCTCCAGAAGTGCAGGAGTCTGACATTTAACCCCCCTCCCCCTCTCCTCCCATCCTCCCCCGAGGTGAACTAGAGAGAGTGTCTCGCGGTGTCAAAGAGACACTGCGAGAGAGAACGAGAGAGTAAAATTCAAGGCCACAGAAAGAGACGAACAGGGGGGTGGAGACACACAGCCACGGTGTGCACAATGCACCTCATTCAGGGTGAATGAATGAAGGTTCATGTTCGTGTCGGTGAAACGCCCTGCGATCACCTCACCCTCACTCGGAGAGGAAGCCCGTTCCTCCCCCGTGCGGGGCTGCGGTCTCTGAGTAATCATCTCAGGGTGGCGAGGGGTAAGACCTGAGCTGTTACAGATGTGGATACTCACAGTCCCGGTATTCCCAGAAACCGGCCCGGGGGCGCCATGCGAATCACCTCCCGGTCTCCATGGCAATCATAGAAAGGTCAGGCCAGCCCCCCTGCTGTGCCCGGGAGGGGGGCTGGGGAGGGGCAGACCTTGATGCATCTCCCCAGTCACGCAATCTGGCTCCCACCCCCTTTTCTGTCAACCCCATCCCACTCTCCCCCTTCTCCTCACTTCACCTCACCTAACATCCCTACCTCTGCTACCATACCCATTCTCTGCCTCGATCCCCTTCTCTCATCCCCGTCCCTCTTCTCATCCCTCCTCCCTTCACCTCTCATCGCCCTAGTTCTCCATCCATGCCCATCCACCTCTCCCAACCCCCCTTTTCGGTCATCCCCACCCCTCTCCTCCCCTTCAGCTCCCCTCAACCCGGCCCTGTCGTTCAGCTCCTGTCCCCTTCCGCTCAAATCCGTCCCTCTCCTATCCCTTTCCCTCCCCACCCCCCTCTCCTCTCCTCCCATACCTTCTCCCCCTCTCTCCCCCCCCACCTCCCCACTCCGTCCCGCGTCATCCCCGCTCATCCCATCTCCACCACCCCTCTGTTGCGCAGATGGACTCCATCTCCCAGCAGATTGCCTTTGGCGGTTTGAGTGCGTCCTTCACATTCATTTTTTTTTTCCCCCAAAGAAATTCACGGGATTGGATTCTTTGAACCGAAACAGCTGGGGTTGGATATGCGCAGCGGATAATGCCGTGTGTTGGACAGTAGGAAGAAGGTCAGGGTCTGTTTGGGTTATAGTCGCCCTAAGCTGTCCCACCCCCTCCGGCTCGTGAAGGGATTAGGGTGTGCCTGATTAAGGCCATAACAGTGCGTGTGAGTAACACAGGTGGATTTTTCAGTATAATTGAATCACGCATGCAACGCATATTGGTTCCTCGCGGAACCAGATCTTGACCTGGATAACCCTGATTTTAAAAATACGAATGTATGCGTGGTATCTTTTTTTTGGGGGGTTTGTTCCTCGATTTATTTGCCAAGTACGCCGGACACATGTGAGGGATTTGCATCAGGTTTCAAATGTGCACACGTGTCTAATTCGAATGAGGAGTTCAAGTTCAGCCCAGACACATACTGACTCTACATCTACTGCTCTTCTGTCCTGTCTCTCTTTTTCTCTGCTGTTTTGAGCTGCATTCTATTACTTAACTCCCCTTCCTTCTTCCCTCCTTCCCTGTTCAAGGTGCTATCCTGTGGCATTTCAATCCTTTACCTTTTCTTTACAAACTTATTAACCTTAACCTCATTCTAACCTAAACCTTCTAACCTAAACCTTAACTTTACCCTTAAAGGACCACTGTGCATAATACAGACATGTGAGACCGACAGCTAGTTAGTGTAGTGGGGTGAAAGAGTATGACAATGAATGACGTCTAAAGCCATGATCCGCATAGAGGCCACATTTGAATGATTCATTATGGCTTCGAAGGGATAATGCATAACAATTGTTCATTAAATGTGGCGATAAATATCCAAGCTTGTGAGAAGTTAACCAGTCAAATAAATCCGACCCCAATGGGTTATTTGACACCAGGAATCCACAAGGTTTTTTTTTGTGGCACCTGTGTGAAAAAGGCTGGATTTAACATGGTGTTGTTCTTGAATTTCATAGTCAGAAATAGTCCCACGCAGGGCTAGCTACGAGGGGTGTGTGAACAGCTTAGACGCTGGTAGGCTAGTCCAAATCAACAGGGAGGGGATTCGAAGAGCCAACTGTTTTTATTCATTTCTTTTGTACCCCCTGTGTATTTAACCTTTTAGACGCTAGCATTATTCCACACTGGTCCTTTAACCTTAACCTCACCTAACCTTATGTATAACGCACCACAACTAAACTCTTAACTAAAAGCCCTTGACCAAACCTCCTGACTGAAACGACCTAAACGTACAGCTTCCTGCAGCCGCTAATTAAACCTTCTAACAACTTTCCCAGAATCCCCCTCTTCACCTGTCTTTTGGTTACGTCTGATTACATGGTTCCCAGCCCGTTTGGAGGAACAACAGTATTTACATTGGTTATAATAGTAATAACGCAGTCCCTTTTGTTATGCCTGGTTGGTCTACATACTGAAAATTACATATTTCAAATATATAAATACCGTAAATAAAACCTGACCAAAATGTGAGTGCATTTTTAATGACGCATTTCACACTTGACCATTGAACATTTCCTTTTGCTGATGTTTGCTCTAGAGCTCTGTATGGAAGCACAGCACAGACAAAACACTTTTTTTTAAAAGAGTGTTTTGCAAGTCTGACAGAACCCTGGGTTTTGCAATTGATTTTACGAATGGGGGGAAAATGGATGTCCCCTGGCACAAATTTAGGAGACTGAAAACAGTAATTACAGTAACTTTTTTTTTTTCTACCACAGATGGTGCTGTGCTTGCGGTTTTTTCTTCCAGACATTTTTGCTTAAGGATACCTCTGAAATTGAATGGCAAACCAGGCGTAACAGTATACAGGGAATTAGTCGCTTACTGCTGGTATCACAAAGGACAGTAGTGTTAGTACAGCATAAACATCGACTTCTCCACTCTTAGGCACACAAATCACACTTCTTCCTCCCCTCGATAAACTTAATAGCTTCCAGAAGATTCTCAGCTTCCCTTTCTCTCCCGGTCACGTGGCTCCGACTGTAGTCTGGCTGGCCGGGTAAAAGTGGGTAGTCAAAATCTGGCAACCACAACAAGTGTCTGGGGACGCTTGAGTACAGCTGTTGAACATCTCGGCGAGGCGAGGGGCTGTTGTGTCGGGCTTAACGGGCTCTGAGCCCTGACCCTGAGCTGTGTATCCATAGCAGGGGGGCCACCTTCTTGTCCATTGGGCCTCTCTTGCGGGGGCCAAGAAATCATTCATGAGTCATCACAAAGATTCACGAGAGAGGCGAGAGGGAGAGAGAGACACACACACACACACACACACACACACACACACACACACACACACACACACACACACACACACACACACACACACACACACACACGCACACACACACACACACACACACACAACACATGGCAAGCGGAGAACAGAGGGAGGGACCACACGATATAGAATGAGATCCGAAGCCAAGAGAATGGCAGAAGCAGACAAGAGAACAGAATAGAGAACAGAGATAAGACGGAGAGGGAGAGAAAGAGAGAAGGGAGTACAGCTGAGCGAGAGAGACGGCGTAAGAAAACAGGACGACAGGGTTATAGAGAGGCAGGAAGTCGACGAATCCACCAAGAGCTACAGGCATAGGTGGACTTGCAGGACAGGAGAGGTAGAGAAAAAAAGAGAGACAAACAGAGGAGGCAGGGATAGAAAGAGAAAAGCCGCCGCTTGGGAGAAGCAACGATGAAAGTAAACAACTCTAAATGAAGAGCAGGGGAGTCTAAACACGGACAGCTGAACCCAAGTGCAGAAAGGCACGTTGATATGTTTGGCAGATTCTCCCGAGTGTAGAGCGCTGACCTTGCAGAGACAGTCCCCGGCCCCCCACTGTAAGCATTTCATGTTCCCTCATACAATTGTTGACAGCCATTTAAAACCCTGTCCATAGAACCGCCATGCCGTTTGAGCAACGTAGGATTATTTTTAAATTGATGCTTACACAGAGGCCTGCTCTGTAAATATGATACAGTTGGCTGTGGTCTCATGTAAAATTCTCTCAGAGACATTTTCGCGGTAACATAGTTGACGTTGCAGTCCGTCAGTCTCGATATTCTAGCGGAGATGCGACCGAAGAGAGCTTAGTAGAGGAGTTCAGGATGCACGTCAACAACCTCTTCGTCCTTTGTGACACCAGCAGATGAAGGTCTCTCTGTTTGGGTTCAGAGCCTCAGCCTTTCTCTAAAGGGTTTGATGAAAACTAGCTTCTTTCTAAATTAGGCTGATAATTGCGTTTGCCTCCAATCCCAAGTAACGCTCCGCTGCTTCACCAACCTAACAAACCTTCTACTACTATTAAGTCACTAATATTAACAACTAAACTGATGTTGTCTTCGTGTCTTTGTGTTTCCTCCAGAGAGTACCCCGATTCGAGGTAAGATGTCTAACCAGCAGTAAGAATGAGATGAAACAATACATTCTAACTCTCCACTAACCCACAGCTAACCACTCGCAATTCTTCCTGACAAGCTTTTAAAAATCGATAAAAGCCCCCCCCTCAAAAGTAACAATCCTTCAAAAGAAAAAGCCCAAATCTGCAAAATTGTCTTTTGTGTCTTTCTATGTCTTTCCACTAACATTCAATGTCTTTTTTTTATGTTATGTTGTCCGTGGTTTATCTGT
The DNA here is from genome assembly GCA_900291075.1 of Melanogrammus aeglefinus. Lineage (NCBI taxonomy): Eukaryota > Metazoa > Chordata > Actinopteri > Gadiformes > Gadidae > Melanogrammus > Melanogrammus aeglefinus. The sequence goes on along the minus strand of OLKM01000398.1, from coordinate 183,412 downwards.
TTGTCTGGTCCCAACTGTATCTGTGAGTGCCTCTCCATCCATTTCAGATCTGGTGTGTAACTCTGCTGTCTGTGTTGTCATCCTCGGTCTGTTGGTGTAACCCTCAACACCCCCGAACCCCCCCCAACCCCAATATCCTGTAATGTTGAGAAAATGATCCAGAAGCTTTGGTTTTCCAGGTTCAATACGATAACGGTGGCATATTGCTGGGGGAGGGATGGATGGGTGGTTGGGTGGTTGGGTCGGCAGTATGTATTGAGGTATTTCAAGTGAGATTTTTATGCTGGGCCATCCCCATTGAATACAATGTGACTACAGACGAGATTAGGGGTACACAGTGGATGATCAAGGAGGGTTGGGTGAGGTATTTCTTCCTCTTTCCTTTACTGACAAGCGATAGTAACTGTCCGTTCTACCTCCTTGTTAGTATCTGAGCCTTGATAATCTCTTGTCACGTTTGCCTGCGCTCCACCACTGCAGTGGGCTCAGAGCAGCCAAAAAGTGTTAAACAAATAAACCCCCTTTTCCCTCCTCCAACGGCCCCCCAAGCACTAACTGTCAGTCATTTCAATCCTTATGGGAGATACTTCCCCGAAACCGGCATACACGGAATCAGATTTGATCTCCTTCCTCTTGTTCCTCAGCAGAGAGCTGGCTTGGTTTGCCCATAGGCCTCTACTTGAAGAACGGGCAAGTTGTCCTAAAGAAATCCTTCCCTTGCTATTCGTTGAACCAATACACGAAACACCAAAAAGTCGGTCGCGCCTTTGCTTTGAGAGAGCAATCGCGCAGATTTATCAAGGCTCAGGTTCAACAGGGAGGAAAGACATGAAGGACTTTTCCAAGCGCTTTGAGGATTCTGTGCCGAACGTCGATTCTGATTAACCGCCTCTCTCTTACGCCTCGGTGGCGTTATCTCCTCGGACAGTCGAGTGCGTTCCCATTTCCTCCGCTGCATCCTTTTAAATGTAGATTTACTCCCGTTGTGGGTTTGTGTAATGGCTTTTCCTCCACAGGCGCAGCAGGTAAGCAAAACGCCGCACCTAGCTGTATAACCATGTTCCCCATGTTCACGGCGGATGTGTGATGTGTGCGCTCTTGTTTCGTCATTACCACTGATTTGATTCCAGCTCTGGAGGTGCTTCCTGTTTCTCGAAATCTTCCAGATTAGGGTCGTCCATTTTGATTTGTTTCATCCCTTTCACACATGCCTGGATACCACAGTCACCTCACCGCCGCCTGCCGTGAAACACCCTCACTATTTCCCTTATTTTTCCGACGCTACACTAAAATCAGAACCCTTTTAAACTGGGCTCCCTCCGCCAAACCCATGTATTGGCTACTAGTGGGAATAAGTCCATGGCTGGCTGAATCTGTAATGTAGGCAATACGTAGGACCCATAAATCATAATGCCACGAACAAAGCGAGTGTGACTTATGAACTCTGAATTTGCATAATAAGATTACCGATCCAAAGAGGTGATTTTTCTTTTTTCTCTCTTCTGCCTTCTTCGTTGGTGCAGTGCAAGAGCTGCAAGGCTGGGTGCAGTCCTGTTACCCAGAGGCCTGGGTTGGAGCTCTATGTGGTCTTATGTGTGTTGAGGAGAGATAGCAGGTTAGCGGCTTAGGAGGTTAGCTTGGTGTGGTTAAGCTAGTCATTGTGATGAATCAGAAAAGGTGGTGGTGAAAAAATTGGAAATTGTAACAGGATCGAGATGTGTGCGTACTTGGAGGTTTGGGAAATCACCAGCTCGACACACATGAGTTGCCTGAATAGCTTTCCCTGAAAATGGTATGACTCCCATAATTAAAGTTCTGTTGTGGTAGCAATATTAGCTGTGAGCACCACTAGGTCGACTTTAGTAGAGGAGAAGGTTAAGGAGAGCCTTTGAATGTTGTGTTTGCCAGTGAGCTCAATTGACCCATGGTAGAACCATGAAAGTACCATCAGACTTACAGATCACCTATAATATTTGAGCGTGTTACTTTTACTATTTACCATTTACTCCACACTGGAGCGGAGTGGACCGTTCCACACTGATCAGCAGACTCTTTTATCCAAAGTGTCTTCAGATACGTATCACTGAGGAGCAGGGATCGTTCGGGGTTAGGGAATCTTGCTCGAGGATGATCGAGCTCAAGGATGATCAATGAGCGAACCGAATATCTTCCGGAGAGCCGTCAAACGTCCTCGACTAAGACTACACCGTCCTACGTTCCACTCTTTCAAAGCTTCACACAGAGAACCCCCCCCGGTCCCATCGTACACACATGGGATTAACTGGTCAGTGTGGTGCCAAAGTTTCCCAACTTGACCTTGCCACGGTTCCGCACGAGGCCGGGCGGAGCGAGGGACGGAGCTCTGGCCTGGAGACGGCTCCGTCTCGGGAAGGGAGGGAGGGTTGTTGATGCGTTGGTCGGACTCCCCACCTGGCTCATTACTGATCTCGCAGGAGCGTTACCGGGCCACCAGATGGGCCCTGACAACGGCAGCGTCACACGCTCGGCCCCCATGCCGGCCAGATCCCACTTTAGCGACCTTGGACTGTCGCACGGCCAGGCCTGACGGACAGCCGGGAGAGAGGGGAGGACGAGAGGGAATGGAGGAATGAGGGGGAGGGAGGGAGAGCGATATGAGAGAGGGGAAGAAGAGAGAGAGGAAAAGAGAGGAAAAGAGAGAGGAAGAAGAGAGATGGGGAAGGAGAGAGTGATGAGAGAGAGGAGAAAGAGAGAGAGGAGGAAGAGAGAGGAAGAAGAGAGATGGGGAAGGAGAGAGGGATGAGAGAGAAGAAGAAGAGAGAGAGAAAAAGAGAGGAAGAAGAGATGGAGGAAGAGGAGAGAGGGATGAGAGAGAGGAAGAAAAGAGATGGGGAAGGAGAGAGGGATGAGAGAGAGCTGGGGAAGGAGGGATGGATGAGAGAGAGGGAGGGAGGAGAGAAAAAGGAGGGAGAGGGGAGGGGGGGGGAGAATTGAAAGGACACTTGGTCCAGATGAACCTGTCACCTGTCCAGGTGGCCATGTTGTTAGTCCTCCCGAGTTTTGTCAAGAGTACCACATACTCTCTGCATGCATAATTACCCACAGCCTTGTTTACATTCCTTTTTCGGATAACTTAGGAGTTTTTATTTATTCATAAATTACTTTCGTAACCGCTAAGGCTTAAAATAGAACCCTGCTCCGAGTCACTAACGCAGCGAACGAGCCAATGCAGAAGTTTGAGTCCAACCCTTCTCGGGCTAATGTAAACACATTGTGCCGATTGGGACTGACGTCACATTGCTAACATTTGCAAGTGAAATGCGTGTGTGAGCTGTGGAAAAGGAGAGGAAATTACACAGAGAGAGCGAGAGAAGAGGGTGTTTTCATCGTGATGATAAAAGGGCACGCCATAACGCAAGACTGGGAGAGAGAGAGAGAGAGAGGAGAGGGAGGGAGGGAGAGAGAGAGAGAGAGAGAGAGAGAGAGAGAGAGAGAGAGAGAGAGAGAGAGAGAGAGAGAGAGAGAGAGAGAGAGAGAGAGAGAGAGAGAGAGAGAGAGAGAGAGAGAGAGAGAGAGAGAGAGAGAGAGAGAGAGAGAGAGAGACACACACACACACACAGGGGGGTCTGGCGGCCATCTTGTTGATCGCCTGAACAAATCAATTTGTAGCCTACCAGGGTGTGCTAATTGAATTGCACTGAAAAGCCTGGGGTGAGGGACGTCTGTGTGTGACGGAGATGTGGTGGGCAGCCTGGGGTGTTGGGCACTTTCAGAAACTAATCATCTATGCCATCCCCCCCCGGTCGTCTGTCTGTCTGTCTCTCATTTTCAGTCGGCCTTCTAATTATTTTTGCTCGCGCTCTCCAAATATTGACATTTCCTATCTTCTCTCTCTTTTCCTCATCTCTCGGATTTTCTATGCCCATCTGCGTGCGTGTGTGTGTGTGTGTGTGTGTGTGTGTGTGTGTGTGTGTGTGTGTGTGTGTGTGTGTGTGTGTGTGTGTGTGTGTGTGTGTGTGTGTGTGTGTGTGTGTGTGTGTGTGTGTACGTGTGTGTGTGTACGTGTGTGTGTGACCATGGGCATGTGCGTGTCTGTGTTTGTGTGTGCATTGCATAAGAGTGGGTGGGAGGTCGGAGGTCTGCGATGAAGCGAGAGAGAGTGATTAGCCCACCTGGAGGTGATGTCTGCAGCATTTGAGCTCTTGTATGTTTCCAGGCACACTCTATTTCTCTGTGTGCCTCTCCCATCCTCTCTCTCTCACCCCCTCTCTCTCTCGCCCTTTCTTTTCCGAAGCCACAAGAAGCTTTCGAATACAAGGAAATCTTGCGTTCTGCTTCTGCGGTCCTGAAAGAGCTAATTTATCGGTCAGAAGGAACGGACACATTCCAGGGCATGCCCGTGGTGACGAACGGGGCCCGTCTGGTTTATAGAATATGTCAAAACAAGAGGCCCCATGTTTTCCCAAGAATGCCCAGAATGTAACATGATAGGCCGGCCACAACTGCTCATGTATGTTTTGTGGAACCACCTATCCAGACATACTGCGTGTATTTGCAGAATGTAAATGGTGAGAGACAGGAACCAACTGTCTGGTTCTCTCCCATTTATTATTTCTTGTATCCTTTCTGCTTTGTCAGTTGCTCGAATTGCGTATGAAACCCTTCGAGTTCTTCATTCTCTAATAAAAATATCCTTTCCGCTTGTCTGTGGGTAGAACACCACAGGAAACCGTGACGCATCCCCTTTTTAATAAAAAAAAATATTCAGCTGGTCTCTCGCTGGAAGGAAGCCGCCAGAAAAAGAAATGTATTTCAGTGAAACCAAAGGGGAAAAGGTTTTACAGTACAATGGAACGGAGGTTGTGGTCAGAAGTGAAGGGTGGTGTGTTTGTGATAAGACCTCCCAGCTGGGGAGGGCAGAGATGTTCCAGTGCCCCCCATTGAGGATGCCTCTTTGTTGGGACAGAGCCGTGGTTAGCCACCCTGTAAGCCCCGCTGTAAGGTGCTGTGTTGACTAGCCTCCCAGCTGGGGAGGGCAGAGATGTTCCAGTGCCCCCCATTGAGGATGCCTCTTTGTTGGGACAGAGCCGTGGTTAGCCACCCTGTAATGCCTGGAAATTACTGTTTTGCCACACGGTGTGTGTGTGTGTGTGTGTGTGCGTGTGCGTGTGCGTGTGCGTGTGTGTGTGTGTGTGTGTGTGTGTGTGTGTGTGTGTGTGTGTGTGTTTTATCAGCAAAAACGCTGTTGTCTGAGGAGAAGCAAGGACAGCAGCAACATCTTTGATAACCTGCTGGACAGAGAGAATGTTTCGGTGATGTGGATTTTCTGAGACTCTGTTGTGGGCTTAATGCTGGTTACTTTTAGTTTTGATAGGAAACACTGACACAGAGATACCTGTGCAAGAACAAAGCCTGACACAACACGAGGGGGAATAAGAAGGGGTAGCGGGAGAGAGGGGTTTTGTTTTGGAAGTGTCATTTCAGGGAGGTGCATTGTGGGAGGGTTAGATGTGTGTGTGCTAGTCAAGGCTTAAATGGTTAGGATTTAAACCCGCCTAGGGCTGTTTTTTTAAATGCCATTGTCATTGTGAGTATTTTTTTATTATCAGGCCTTGCTTCAAATGAGTTTATAAACACACATTTAAATGGCTTACATTGTACATGACACATCCCGTTTCAGAAGTATATATTTCTTCACAGAGGCAGACGCGACGACTTAAATATAAAAACAAAGTGTCGGTTGGCAGGCTTTGTAAAGCATTGTCAGGCTGTTTATATGCCAGCCAGTCTGATCATGGAGACGATGACAGACAAGGAGAATAGTCTAAAAACAACTTGAGTTTTGTGTATATAGACTTTCCTGAGGACTCTTTCCTCCTCCTCCTCCTCTTCCTCCTCCTCTTCCTCCTCCTCCTCCTCCTCCTCTTGCCCTCACGCTTATTCCCCAAACTCCCAAACTCTTTTCATCTGTCCCCGAATCCCCCCTGTCCCTCTGTCTTCCTCACATCTCCCTCTTTCTCTCTCTCTCTCTCTCTCACTCTCCTTCCCTCTCTCTCCCTCTCCCTCTCCCTCTCCCTCTCCCTCTCCCTCTCGCTCTCCTTCCCTCTCTCTCCCTCTCCCTCTCTCTCTCTCTCTCCCTCTCCCTCTCGCTCTCCTTCCCTCTCTCTCCCTCTCCCTCCTCTCTCTCTCTCTCCCTCTCCCTCTCTCTCCCTCTCGTACTGGCTCATTAACGAGGCTGGCTGTGTTCTTCAAAGACCCCCTTTGAAATAATGGGGGTAGGGAGTGGGGCAGCGGGTTGGAGGGGTGCTGTTGAACCAGCAGGGAATGAACCGCTACTGCTTATACACTGCCAGGCAAACAGTCTCCATCCAGGAGAGAGAGTGAGAGGCAGAGACATGAGTCATTGGCTATGCAGTAGAGTTGGATGTTTCTTGGTTTCTAAATGTTTTCTGGATGATGGAAGTGTTGGTTAGAAATGTAGGGATACACCTTGACGGCATAGTGCATCTCTGGGATTGTTTCGGGGGAATAATCGTTACAATCAAGACATTGATCACAACGAGTGAGAATCAGGAACGAAACATGAGCACAAATCAAAGCGCACAAAAACACAAACGCCCGATAGCGGTTTTGGACAAATCGGAATAAATCTGCAATTTACTAAAAGAACAAGTTCCAGCGGGTCCTCTTAGCTCATAGTCCCTCGACCGGGGATCATAATCATCGGGGTAAACAAACCAGTTCCGATGCACAATGAATTCAGTCGGCTAAATATTCATGCGACATGTTCTGAGGCCAAGGATCTCCTGGCAGAACATTCTAGAACCCCCTACCTCGGGGGGCCGCTGGATCCAGACTCCTCGCGTCGGTCATTGTTCTGAGCTTTCAATCCCCATTGGTGGTGGCTTTGGGGGGGTGGGGGGGGAGAGAGCGGCGGTGTCTGAGCGAGCTCCAGACCACCTGCCACCGCGGCACACAGCACACATCAAACGGATCCAAGCCAGGTCCCGCTGGCGCCCACGTAGCGCGCACGGCACGCCACCTGCGCCTGTAAGGTGGGGCTTATTCACGCCGCGCACCAGCGACCTGGCAGCTACTGACCCACTAGCCCTACCGCACACCACCGGGGACGGAGATTAGACCAAGCTTTTATTTTTTATTTCCAAGAGAAACAAAAAGGGGAAGGGGAGACGTGATGGTGTTAATATCGTGAGCGGCTGAAGATGAAGCTGTGAATGTCTGGAGATGGAGAAGCGTCTGACTGAATAGCCGACAGCTTAGCATTCTAGCCTGTATGAAACGCCATTTAACTTAACAACAAACAACAGTTTATCTGCGCTGTTATGTCCCACAGTGGACAGTTGGTCTTGACAAGGGTTCACAGCTCTTTCCCATTTCAGTTCATGTCCAATGTTTTTCACCTAGGCACAAGTTACAAACATTTGTTCCGGTCTGTAGTGGATCACCAATTGTGTCAATGTAAGTAAAGTAAGCGTCATGGATGTATGGGTAAGGATAGTTTGGGATGGTGAACAGCGTTCAGTTGACAAGAGTAGGGCGCAAACTACGAGTGCACATCCATAAATTGTAGCTTCCCCACAACATTTGTACCTAAATAAGTAGATCTGATGTTGACATTTGTATTGATCAAATTATTATGATTGGTTTTTCAAAGAACGATAGCAATTTTTGGTATTATAATAATTTAAATGGCCTGGTGTAGCCTACTTATAAATCAACATATTATTGGATCGCTCTTGGAATTGATCGACGTTGTCTTTTATCCAAAGGAACAGTAATCGGTTTTCTAATAGATGCATGCCATTTACGAGCAGGTGAAGGTTATTCATCGTTCAACTAGGTAGACTGTGGAGGTTGGGGCTCAGACCAAGAAAACGTTGGCAGGAAATCCAAAACCCAAAACCACTATAGCCAGATCCCTGATTGAATTAGTCTAGTTATTGACGATTATTATGAGACTAGTGAACCAACACTGCATTGGTTTTCAAAGCTACAGGTGAGAATAAGGAAGATGAGCGAGTTCAGATCTAATCCTGTTCATTTGCGTCGTTCTGATTGTCATGCTTTCTTAAACACGCAAAATATTACTAATTACGAGGCAGACAATTAGGGGAACACACTAGAGGTATGGAGCGCTGAAGTGCACTGAATGCCTGGCTTCAGATCATAATTACTGGGATCAGCGGCCTCAGCTGCGTTATACTACAGGAGAGGAGTTAGACAGGGGGAATGGCGGTCCTGTACTACGGTGTACATCATTAGTTCCCCCTCGCTAAGCCGCGATGGAACAGGCTGCGGCGACGGGTACTCCGTGTACTCGACGTATCCGCTCGTCCTGGTGGGACGTTAGCCAGCACTGATGATGTCATCAGCAAACGACAGGCTTTTAGTGAGCCGCCAGCACTTTTGTTGTTGTTGTTGTTTTGTATTTCAAACCGCCTCTACTGCCGCAGGTTTAATTATTTAGTTTTTGTGTACTTTGGCAGGGACTGGGGAAAAGCAAACCATAAACTAAAACCAGAAGCATTGGCAGGATTGCCGGATCAGTTTACGGTTTGTTTAAAGGACAAGTAAAGAAACGCGAAAGATAACAAAATGGAGACTAAGCCGAATTCGAATGACATCATACTTGCATAGGAATTGGAACGATACAAAGTAAAACACAACCGTAATAATACAATGAAAGTGAAGTTGGTGGTAAACATCTCCACCCCTGATCTGAAATTAAGCGCAATTCCTCCCCTCTTATGCATTCATCCATTATGCAACAACGAGATCTCGGCTCATGGACGATGAATAGCGACTGCACAGTAAGCGGTCCTTTTGGCTGCAGGCTAGCGAGGAAGGGCCACGCGGCTGAGCTAGGCGGCGGCTCGCTGCTACTCACTAGTTAGCCTCGGAAAAGGAACCGATGAACCACGCGTCCCCAGGTTTACCCGGGCACTCCGGTTCTCTCTCCCTTCTGCTTGACACACGTGAGCTCCGTAGGCTCCCCTGGCACACAAAGGGCCGGACTGCTAATCGCATTGCAGCGTTGGCCTTTCGCTACGTCCCTCACCTAACCTCTCTCTCTGTGAGGACATACAATATGCCCGTGTCAAATGGGAGGACGAGGCGTCCATCTTGATGTATGCCTCATTATTTAAATTTTCACCGGTCCAGGCTTTCATGCATTTATTCATTCATTCCCTCCCTTCATTCGTTCATCCGTTAATTCATTCATGTATTCACTCATCCATTCAACTTATTTTATTTTTTGACTTCCTTCCTCTTCCTTAATCTTCAATACAGGCGTGTCCAGAGGATTTGCCGAGTGTCCAGTCAATAAATGTTATCCTTCCAGCGAGAAACTCATTAAATAAAGCGGCGATCCTGCGGATATATTGATTAAAAATGTGACTCTTGCTGTGCCGTTGCCATTACATGATTATTAAATCACTTTCTCCTCCTCTCTCTCTGCTTTCTTCCTCTTTCTCTCTGTCTTTCTCTCTCTTTTTGTGTTGTCATGTTTCTCTGTGCCCCTCCTCCTCCCCCTCCCTCTCCTCCCCCTCTCCTTCCCTCCCCCTCCTTCTCCTCCCCCCTCCTCCTCCTCCTCCTCCATCTCCTCCTCCTCCTCCCCTTCCTCCTCGTCTCCTTCTCTTGTCTCCTTTGATGGTTTGACTCCCAGGGGCCCTGCAAATCGAGAACAGCGAGGAGACCGACCAGGGGAAGTACGAGTGCGTGGCGTCTAACGTGGAAGGCGTGCGCTACTCGTCCCCCGCTAACCTTTATGTGCGAGGTAGGGAGACACCCAGGACCCGCCGAGCCAGGCAGCGAAAAACTGATAATGATAAACCAGAACCCGCATCAATGTTCAACTGTTTCTTACTGAGAATGTTAACAAACGCCCGACGTTTAACTCTTGTGTGTCGACTCTTAACCGATAATAGTTGCCTGTGTCCTTGTTTGTTTTCTGCTCGAAGAAGCAAGGAGTAAGATTGAGTGTCTTTAACGTTGCTACCAGCTTTTGTTGTCCGTTCATGTAACCTGATATGTAACTGACGCTTTCGGAGAATTTGCCAGCTACTATTATATTGACCGACTAACGTTGTTCTCTGTTATGATGTCATCCTCCATTTTGTTTCTTTCAATGCCCTCCCCTACTCGCTCGGAAGGAAATGCGTAGCTCACCGAGCCGTATGTCTTGACCGTATCAGACACCTTTTAAATGTTTGACCAATAAGATCACCCCACCCGTCCCCTACCTCCCCAACCCCCACCCCACCCCCCCCTCCTCCCCAACCCCCCACCCTGTGTCAAGGTGTTTATAATCACCCTTTGAGAGTCTCCTCGGACCTCAAAAAATGGTTTAGGGTTTGCTCTTTTCAGGTACAAGAACGCCACGGTAAGTGTCGATTTTGATCGAGTGGCCATGTCGTTTAGAGCCCACCAATCAAAATTGAGTACCCCCCCCGTCCCCCCGTCCCCCCCGTCGCTTGGTGTCAGCGGTCAGGATTTAAAACCAAATCGAAGATAAGAAATGTTTCAAAAAGTGTGATTGCCTAGCAGAGCTCGTTCAAAGATGGCTCAAAGAAAATATAAATCGGGAATCTTTTTCCATAATATCCCGTCACCATTGCTTTGGTGAAATATTCTTTAAAGGCCTTTTTACAAAGTCTTTAATACGTTCAATATGCCATAAACATTGGGCTCCAGGAGATATTAGGTTCCTCAATAACCCAGGGAGCGAATGCAGAAGCCCACTCACTCTCTCCCTCGAACGCCTAACACACTCCCAGTGAAAAGGGAGGGCTAATAAATTGAGGCATATGCATTTTCAACATGTATTATTTATGTTGTGCATATTAAAAAATGATGCCCCCTGCATCAGCTTGTTTCTGCTGCTGTGTACCAAATAACTTTTGTTTCCTGATAAATAATTCAATGCCCTGGTAATATAAAAAAAAATGGGTCAGGGAGTTTTTACTTTATTAATAATCTTGCCATTAATGTGGCCCGTGAACTAGCCGGGGCCAGGATGAAAACAAATTAGCTCTCTGGGAGAAAACAAAATGGATGGCGAAGAAGAAGAACTATCGCTCAGTAACTGACAGAGTAGTCATCTGTATTAATGGAGCCACTTGCGCCCCCTCAGCAAGAGGGGGGTGATCAGGGGAACCTCAAAAGGTTTCCATTGTGATACTGAAGTGGAGAAATCGAACCGTCCACCTTGCTCGGGCACAGAGTGGAAGAGACTAATGAGCTTCTCTCAGGTTATTAAATAACGCATAATTGGGCACACTTTAACCGTCCTCCATTGGTGGGATCTTTATCGTAACAGTGAGGGAGATATTCGGCCCTGGACGCTGCTTGGCCACTGCCTCGCAGTTCCAGGCATACCAGAGTCCCACTAGAGCGACAGGAAGTAGGATCTTTTTTCGAGGCATCGCGCTACATTTTCAGGGTCCAAACACGCTCTTGTTTCCTGGTGTCAATCTTTTGTCTGTCCTCAGTGAACGTCGATCAATTCTGATATTTGATGTTGACTATGTTTCCTTCACAAAGCAAATTGCACATTTGAGATTAGCAGCTGTAGTAAGGATAACCTATCGCTGGAAAAACAAAATGTAAAATCATAAACCCGATTTTTCCAAATTGGAATATATTTATCTTACTTTAATGCTACGATAATAATTGGCTTTCTAGACCTAATGGCACTTTCTTAAACTGCAGCTCCTAATTTCAGCTCAAACTGTGTCCTTACTTTTATTTATTTTTTCAGTCATTAGTTTTCTTGCTTTATTTTTACGTTGACTTTGGTTTCTTATCAAAAAAAAACAAAACAATATGGTCCAACGGGAGCATCTCCTTGTGGCCATAATGAGCTTTTGAAAAGGTTGAAGAGTTATTATTCTATGATTGCTCTGACTCCAGTGGCAGCCTATGGGGTTGTTTTACTTTCATTTTATGTTTGTTTGTTTGTCTTCTGTTCTTTCTGATTGGTTTGATTAATTAAGAGTTGGCGTAGAGGAGGGAGGCGGGATGGGTTAGAGCTTGGGTCAGGCCAGTGTACAGGACTTTGAGAGGGTCCTGGGGATCCTGTCTGGCAGACAGCAGAGTGAGGGACAGGTACAGAGGGCTGGGTTGGGGGGTGGCTGGCGGGTGGGGAGGCAGGGTATAGATGAGGGACATGCAGCTGCAGCCTAAACACCATGAGGTGGCTTTTTTTACTCTCTCTGTGTTTCCCCTATTTTTCTCTTCTCCTCATGTCATTGTGTTCTGCATCAACCCCTTTACATCCCTCAGAGCTTCGAGAAGGTTGGTGTGTTTTTTTTCTTTTTCACTTTTTTTAACCCAGTCAAAAGTCAAATAAGAAAATCAACATGTTTGAAAAAAAAAGAAGGAAAATAGCTGTATAACAGAGCTCGATTCATTCGTCAATTTGAATAGCTTCCAATTTCAGCGATATAATCAAAACTGCTAAAATGACTATGAAAGAAAAAGTACTTTTTTTTTTCTTTTGATTCCTAAAAAGAAATTATGAAAGCAAGCCCGATTAGCTTGGGTCTTGTACATTTAATTTATGTTTGCATTGTGGGGCCTTTTCTTCTGCATCCTTTGGTATTGCTGCTGCACTGAAATGCTTTTCTTGCATGTTTCGTAATGGAAACCCTGCACGTGAAAATAACCTGGTTTGACCCGTTGCATGATGGGAGAATGTAACTGCGCTCGCATGCCTGTAGAGAACCCCTTTGGCCGTGGTTTTCTGTGCGTGTGTATGGTGATGGTGGTTGTTGTTTTTGTTTGTGTTGGTGCATTTTCCCTGAGTTCTCTCCATGAGTTTATATTCCGTTCCTCTCTCCTTTTGTAGACTCACCACCTCAAAGTACCTTGAGTTTTCCTTTTATTTCTAAGTATGTCTTGTGACGTTGTCGATTTGTGTCACTTTTTTGTGTTTATAGTTTCCCTTCAGTTCTGTTCCTTTCCTTGTTTTATACATTTTTTAAGAAAAAAAAATTCTCTCCTGATTTATTCATTGATACTTTCTTTTCCCTTTTCAATGATGTTTCTCTTGCTTCTTGAGCCATGAAGATTTGAATGTGAATGCTAAAAAGCAAAATCGGTGTGAATACAGACAGTCTTTCTGCCATCTTATGTACAACCAACTGTTCCCTCTCTGTCCAACACACACACACAGATACACACATCTACATGGAGGACACAGTGTTCATCAATACCAGTTCATTGGTGATTTCACTCGGCCATTACGGCATGCCCCCGGATCAATATTAATGTCATGGCTTTGACTTTCCAGTCCAAGTTTCTTAGTGGCTGCACATTGCTGCTCTTTATATTCTAGTGGTAGGGAAAGCCTTGTTTGACTAGTGGCTCTTTGTGGCTCCCTACAAGTTAGGAGACCTAGAGATCTGTTGTTCTTTCCCACACAATAAGAATAAAAGTAGACATGTTTTATATTATCGCTAGCTGGATTTGACCTGTGTAGTGGCTGTAGAAATTGCACTACGGAGTAGTCGTAGCATAAGGCCAGTTTGTCATTTGAAGTAGGGCGTGCCAAATTAATCATAGTGTGGCTTTTTGATTTTTCACCGTAATTATGTCAGTACCAAAATCCCACTAACCTCAGACATTCCGACAAAAATGTTTTTGAATGGAAGTGCGGAAGATTTTCCAAGGATTATATTAGGTTGAACCCGAACCTCAAGTTGAATCCCATGTAAGTGAGGGCAGTGAACACCTATGTGTTTTCCATTACTTTGCTGCTTTGATGAAGTCATGAATATGTTTTCTTTGGAAAGCTCTATATATTCATATCCAGGGGCGCATTTAGGTATGTCCGGTACTTTCAGTGAGAGCTTGATGATTCTGTGTAATGTGGAACTGGTGATACATGTTGCCACTTTTCATAGAAAGAAAAAAAAAAACACAAGCCAAACCATTTACCCTTAATAGATTTCTTTGTAGATGTGCTCCATTGAGGACAGAACCAGCTAGTGGTGGATTGCCTTGTGAGGATAAATGAGGTTATAGGAAGTACAATAAGACGACTTTTTCACATCAAGCATCAAACACAAAACCCACAGCTTCAATCAGACATAACATCAAGAACAGTTTACAGACACACCTCTTTGTTCTCGACAAACAATTTGTTAACCCATGGAGGTGTATCAGAATGATCAGAAAGACTGGCCTGGGAGAAATGCACGTGCATGCTTACCTTTCTTACAACGATGCCTGTCTGATTTTGAATATGCTTGCATGTCATGCTCTGCATTTGTGTGTGACGTTGGGAAAGAAAGCTAGATTACACCTTATTTTTTTCCTACTGGCCTACGCTACTTCCATCCCTATTAGATGTTTTTTTTCTCAAGGAGCACTTGACTCCGATTGGTATCAAAGCGGTATTCATTTTCCCTCTCACTTCACCTTCTACTTGAATGCAAATATATTTTTCCACTGCCTTTTCTAATCCAACTGATCAGGTTCCCCAATACAATACTGTGAAGGTACATGCGTAACTGCAGTAAGTTTATTCAGTTTGCTTGACCACCGTAAGTCAGACCCTAGAATAAACACACACCGGTCAATCCCCTCTAAATCTACTGCTTTCCTCCGTCAAGATTCCTCTGCCATATTTCCAGTAAGATTCCGTTGGGTACTCATTTCCATTTTGATGAGGTACCCATAGAGACTGTTAAGCATTGGCGCAACCACCGTGTGCAAAGGCGGGCTGACCCCCGTGGCTTATATGTAAATGCCCCAGGCCCCTCACCCCGCTAGTGTGACTAAGGAATCTCCATAGAGGGCCTTTGTCCTCAGGGGGCTAGAGGGTGTAATCTCAGCTTCAAGGTGACACTAAAGGCTGCACATTATTTTGGCTTTCTCCCCTTCATTTTGGGGCAGCAGGGTATGCCCTCACCAAAATGGCCGATAATGTCCACCTTCTGACCTCTTTGTTTTTTCGACACAACTCCCACCATGATAACCCACTCACGAGTAGAGCTAGTGCAGTACTCTGGCATTCTCTCTTGACCACTTTCCACTTCGTCCCACTGTAAAGGCTTCTTGAATTGTCTTTCTCTCCACATTGGGGCTTGAAACAAGATCGCTAAATTTGTACGTCCCAAAAACGTGACGACGGTCCATGTTTAGGGTTTGTTTTGACTCCCGTGTTCCAACGGCCCCGGGCTACTGGTCTCTGTGAATGAGGAGCGTGTCCATGCAATTGGGATTCTCTTGTGTTTCTTGGTTTGTTGTTAACAGGCTACAATAGGTATGCACACTTATACTGTCACAGTTTTATTTATCGCCACTGTCAGGAGACGCATGGTAGATGTGTAGATGTGATATGCAATCAATTCTACTTGAGTCAATTAGATTGAATTTGCTGCACGATATCAGTAATGGAGTTTAAATATGTCCTTGGGCTCCAAATCCTTCACTCTAATGAAGCCAGGCTAGTACGAGATGGAATGGCTGTGTAATGTGGTTATGCCAGTAATTCTCACTGTGGCTTTAAGTCTTCTAAGAACAGTATCATTTGGTGAAGGAACAGGAAATAGTAATGGAATGGAGTAGGCATCCAATCACAGGGATGGTAGAAATTGGGCGTTCAAGAACGAGATCGGGAGTGGGAGCGTTGCAACAGTCTCGACTGGGTAGACCGGGCGAGCAGATCCACATTGCAGCTATTAAGGTCAAATGTGGATTTTTGCCGTGACAAATTTGATTTCATTCAAAGCAAACTTGGAGTTTCAAAACTGTACAAAAAGGCCTAAGGTGCATGCGATGCAACTCCTCCTCGTTTTTGAAATATCTTTTAGCTCATTAACGTGATGTTTATCAAATCCTTGAATGTATTTTCGTTCAATGGACTTGATGGTCGGTGTACCGTCGGTAGACTTAAGTTCTCATGCTGAACCTGGTGGAGGTGAAACTCGAAGGTGAGAGGAACTATCCTGTGGGATACCTCATTCACTCAGCCACTGCAGCTCCCGGTCCATTGGCCTCTGGTCCAGAAGAAGACCAGCCGACACACCTAGATTGGAAATGGCTGACCTGATTTGTCCCTGATTCAGCCCTGATTTGGCCTGATTTTACCACCAACAACACGATTGGCCCCTGCTCATTGTTCCAACTTTGAATTTGGATTTGAAATAAAATAAGACATTGACTGCGATGAACAATAGCTCGGAAAACAATAAAAACATCTAATAGCTTCGATGTCCCATCCGTTTGTTGAACACAGCTGGATCGCTTTGGTGCTGTCTGTTGTTCAGCAATAGTATGTGTGGATCTTGTTTGGCTTGATTTCCTTTTCTTTTTTTTTCCGTTCCGTTTAATGGTGTGTGTGTGTGTGTGAGTGTCTGAGTCGATGCCAGAGTTGGGAATGAATGGCATGCTTGGATGGTCTTGGGTGACATTTTTAATGGTGTTGGTGTTCTTGTGTCTGCCCATGTGGATCAGGGAGCACCACCCTGACCTGTTTATGTCATATGTCATGCCACAGCCACGCCCATGCATGTCCCTGTGAGGAACTGGCTGCCCTTTCACCTGTGTTGTCTGGTTAGGCACTTTTTCAGGCAGGAAATATAACGTATTATTTTTTTCGTCAGGTAACTTTGTATTGGCTAGCTATATCATTAGACATCGTCATTCAATGATTCAGTAATGAAGGTCATCCCTCAAAATTCGAGACAGTGGAGCCTTTTAATGTTTTTCTTTTTTTTTCTTTATAGACCAACTCTTTTTTTTTTACTTCATCGTGATCCTCAAAGTGCCACTTTCAAACACCAAGTGGCCTTTGTGTGGATGATATAGTTTGATCCCGTGTCTACACAGACGAGAGTCACAGACGAGAGCCAGATACTATGTCCGCATAATAGACGTCTGTTTTGCCCAGGCCAAAGCTAGGAGCAGAAATAGACCTCGCTTGTGGCAGAGAGGACACTGAAGGATGCATGTGCAGTTTTGTTGAGAAAGAAGAAGAAAATGTGATGGTCGAGGGGCCTTTTTGAATGCTCTCGCCCTGTTAGCTTGATATGGTGTAGTCAACCGTCATGAGTACACTGCATGCTCAAGTCGGTGGCCACTCAAACTTCCACCATGTTTCCTAGGTGACTTTTTATTTAACCCCTACTTGTTGGTATCGGTCCAATGTGTCCATTGAGATGATTGTTTGAATCCCATTTGGATCGACACGGTATTCTTTGTGAATGCTCCCTATTAGCCCTGATCTGCCTTCCAACTTCCGCTATCCTCAACCTAGTCCAAACCCCTTCCCCTCCGGTTACCGCTCGGCCCGACTCCCCTTTCCCGCTCCTGCCAACGCACACCCGGGTCCCGCCGGCACGGAGATGCAGTGTCCGAGAGTGGACCCCGACTCTTGACTTTAAGCCCCAGTGTGAGAGACATCCAGACCCACTTTGAGTCATGGTCTTCGTTTTCTTTTGGTCCAAAAAACCACAGTCTCCCTATTCTCTCCCCACTTCCACCCTCTACCCCTTCCTCCCCCCCCCCCCACCCCCCTTGCTTCCCACCCTCACCCCCCACCACCACCACCCCAACCCCCCCAACCCTAACCCCTCCATCATTCCTCTCTGTATCGTATGTCCGCCTCACCATCCGTGTTTGGGTCATTCTGCACATCTGCCATCCTGTCCGTCTGTCTGGCTGCCTGTTCCTTCCTTTTTTTTTGTTACCTCGCCTTGGTATCCCTGGTCTAGTTGGTTCGTCTGTCCCTCAGTCAGTCAGTCTGTCCCTCTTGTCTGCCTTCATTCATTGTTTTTTTCTTTCCTGGGCTCCTCTTATCTCCTCTCTTTTTCCTGGTTTTTCTTTGCATGCCTCCAATGAGGACACACACACACACACACACACACACGGACACACACCGTTTTGTATTGACTCGTAGTCTCTCACGGGCCTCTAGCCCTGACATATTTCTAACACGCATGATCACGCAGCCATACAGTCCAAATCAACAGAAGAACCCACATATGTATACTCACAGACACACCTCACCTAATTTCTCCTCTCTGTCTAAAACCCATTCTCAGATCCTCTTCCACACTTAACTCCCCATCAACTCCTCCGGTTTCCCTCTCTCTCTCTCTCTCTCTCGATTGCCATTCCTCTTTTATCCATCCCTCTCCCTTTCTCTCTGTATACCTATATCTCCTCCCCGCCTTTATCTTTCGACTTCCTGTTGTTCTTGATTCTGTTGATCTCTCTCAAATGGTGGACTGTAGCTATGACTACAACAGATCTCTCTCTCTCTCTCTCTCTCTCTCTCTCTCTCTCTCTCTCTCTCTCTCTCTCTCTCTCTCTCTCTCTCTCTCTCTCTCTCTCTCTCTCTCTCGGTCTCGGTCTCGCTGTCTCTCTATGTACTTCTCCTAGACACACACACACTTTGTTTCTCTATAATTATTTTGTGTTAACCGGGACTGCGATGTGACAATGTGCAAAATGCCACATTTTGTCACATTGGCTGGAAAAAGCTTACACAGCATTGAAGTGGGTTACCCCCCCCCCTCCTACCCCATCTCCCAACCCCACCTTCCCTCTCTTCTCTCTGTCTCTCTCTCTGTCTCCTACTCTCTAACTTTCTCTGTCTCTCTCTCTCTCTCTGCGCTCTCTTCTCTCTCTCTCTCTCTCTCTCTCTCGCTCTACCTCTGTCTTTCTCTCACTCACCCTGTCTCTCTCCCCCTTTTCCGTAAGGTGTTCTATCCTCTCACCTGTATCTCTCCTCTCCTCTCCAATCGTCTCTTGTCTGGGCATGCTAGCGATCCTTCAGTTATATTCTTCTATGCATTTTATCTCAGTTTTTTGATCTCTGGTTTTGTTATCGTTTTACCTGATTTACCTCGGTCTATCTATGCATGCTGTCTGTGAATCTGATAGCTGCATCTGTCAATGGAACCGTGTGAGATCTTAAACAGGCTTTGTCCAGTGGATCTACCTTTTAACCACAAAAATCTGATTAAAGTTTCTCATCTTTAGTCGTTCCTAGGTAGCACCAGGCCACAGGGGGCGCTGCCTCCCCATAAAATTTGCATTCTAGAATGCGATGTAAGGGAGACAATAGCGACATAACCATGATCAGCTTAAGCCTGGTAACCCAATACTTCCTGTCGCGTGGAAGGAGCCTGTTACAGTCTCCCTCCTGATTGGGTATGAGCGCTCCGGAGCACAGGAAGTTACGGGTTACCATGTGGGCCTTATGTGATATGTGTTTATCACATGGCCGTTACTACAGCCTCACTTACTTGGTGTGGCGTTGATCATTGCCATTGTTAAAACTTATGCCAGCAGTTTCAGTTCCAAAGATGAGAAACTCATAATAGATTTTTGTGTCTTTAATTGTGCTGTGATGGGTCAAATTTTGGTCAATGGAACCTTGTTGCTATGAATCGTTGCTTTATTGTCAATCTCTATATATTGTCGTTGAAGCAGTTTTTGTTAGTTTAGTTCCTTCTCATAATTTCTATATTTTTGAAAACTCTAGTCTTCCTTTATTTAATTTTCTGTTGCATTTCAGTTCACATTTTGACCACGTTGAACTGCCCCCTGTAGCCGCTAGGCAGCTGCTATCCAGCTGCTAGCCGCTAACGTATCTCCCCGAGAAGGGTCAATTTTCATCCATCTCTCTTGTTACCTCTTTTCTTTTTTCTCCTTATTTTTGACTCCCTTGCCTCCCTCCCCCCCTCCCCTCTTCCTCTCCTCACGCCTCCTCCTCCTCCCAGTCCGGCGCGTGTCCCCTCGCTTCTCCATCACGCCCACCAGCCAGGAGATCATGCCGGGGGGCAGTGTGAACATCACCTGCGTGGCGGTGGGCTCGCCCATGCCCTACGTCAAGTGGATGCTCCACACCGAGGACCTGACCCCCGAGGACGAGATGCCGGTGGGCCGCAACGTCCTGGTGCTGGACAGCGTCCGCGAGTCGGCCAACTACACCTGCGTGGCCATGAGCAGCCTGGGCATCATCGAGGCCACGGCGCAGATCACGGTCAAGTGTAAGACAACAGAGGCGGATTGGGACGAATGGGGATCGGGGTTGCTAGCCTGGGAACTCAAGCCCCAAGTATGCGCTTGAGTTCAAGTCTAGGTATGGGCTTGAGTCCAACCCCAATTATGGGCTTCAGTTCAATCCCAAGTTTGGGCTATAGTTCCTTTTCGGGTCGATTATGGGTTCTAACACGGATGTCCATTGTTTGTGTTTTATGTTTTCACTTTTGGAGACAATGCAAAATAAACGGTTGATCCGATTATTCAAATGGAACTCTGAAGTAGTAAATGTGATATAATGTGAATATACTTTAGTTTTTTTAATGTTGCAACATTTAGAAATATAGTTCTGTAACAAAATGTATTAAGTGAACTTGTTCTTCTCCCACGACAGCCCTTCCGAAGCCTCCAGGCACGCCGGAGGTGACCGAGACCACCGCCACCAGTGTCACCATCACCTGGGACTCTGGCAACCCCGACCCGGTGACCCACTACATCATCCAGTACCGCGCCAAGTCCCCGGAGAGCAAGTTCGAGACCATGGACGGCATCACCACCACGCGCTACAGCATCGGAGGCCTCTACCCCAACACCGAGTACGAGATCAGGGTCTCGGCCTTCAACACCATCGGCCAAGGTCCCCCCAGCGAACCCGTCGAGACCCGGACCGGCGAGCAGGCGCCCGCCTCGCCTCCGCGCAATGTCAAAGCCCGGATCATCTCCCAGAACACCATGATGGTGCGCTGGGAGGAGCCGGAGGAGCCCAACGGGCAGATCAAGGGCTACCGGGTGTACTACACCATGGACGACTCCCAGCCCATGGCGCACTGGCAGATCCACAACGTCCAGGACAGCATGATCACCACCATCCAGAGCCTGGTGCCGTCGGAGACCTACACCATCAAGGTGCTGGCCTTCACCTCGGTGGGCGACGGACCCTTCTCCGAGCCCATCCACGTCAAAGTGCTGCAAGGAGGTAAGGGGGTCCATGTTGGATGTTTGTCCTCCGCATCGCACTTTAATCACACCTCTTTAAAGTTGGAATCTTTCCTAAGGTCGAAATTTAGTGGATGCTGGGTTTTGGAAGGGTTGTTCCAAACGGTGGTTTTGACTTTGATTTTTTGCAACCTTGACTTCAGACAAGGCCTTGGAAACATGGCTAACTTTTCAAATTATACATGATGTTTTTGTGTCTTCCAGTGCCCGGCCAGCCGACCAAATTCCAGGTTGGTGCTGTGTCAGACACCAGCATTGAGCTGACCTGGGAGCCGGCCTACGAGAGGGAGGGAATCATAAGTTACGAGCTCCGCTACAAAGAGGGAAGTCCTGGCATACTGGTGAGAATGTTTTGTCCGATTGATTTGTATGTAAGGATTTGGTTTTTCAGGTTTTGATGGAATAGTTAGCTATATAGCACACTTGCGCACCTTGGCCTAAAACAAACAAAATAGTGATCTTGCACCTTTGGTCACATTCAGGTAGTCTACAGAGAGGGTCTTCGTGCTTTTGGATTTCAATGGCAAACACTCGTACAACCCATATATATCAATGTACATTTACTCTCCCGACCAGATAAAGAAAACGTTTGGGCCCACGTCTTCCTATGTGGTGGACGGGCTCCGTCCAAACACAGAGTACTTCTTGGCCCTGGCTGCCGTCTCCAACAAAGGGCTGGGGGCCTTAACCAACGACATTACCCAGAAGACCTTGCAAGCAAGTATGTAGTACCGCAAGTACCCTCAGCCCCTTTTGTGGTTGGTATTTTGAATGTTTAATGAAGCTTAAAAAAATGGTGACTTTCTTCCTTTAGGTTGTAATCTTACGGTCTTGTTACGGTATTGTAGAGCATCATCACTGTTGAACAGTGATTGTGTTTCGCGTTGACATGCTCAACGTTCAAAGTTGATTTGGATTTTTGTATGTGCTCTGCCTCTCCTAACCAATGCTTTTCCACAACGAACAAATATAATGTGGTGTAATAGTTTTGCTGATTTATTTTTAAGTTTTCTTTATGAGTTTTCCGGCAAAGACTCCAAGGTAACAGTTTGCATTACAAACTAAATTAACACAATTAACTTTTGATACATGGATAAACGAGGTTGAATTTGAGCTGCAAATAGTTTTATTTTAGTTTTTTTGTGTGAGAATCATTTTACTTTTTTGATTTGCTTATATTTCTACCTTGTTTCCAGTGCCAGATACATTTGAGTGTATGCAGCATTGTCGAAAAATTAAGTCTGTGTGGACTGATAATTTTTGCAGTTTATTAATTTTCCTTTCACTCCTGTTCACATCTCTTCTACTTTTCTTTTTGTCAGCAGCAAGTGCACTTCTCCCTTGTGAAAGAGACACAAAAAATGTTTATTTCTACTCTGTCACTACCATGGCTTTTCTACTGAACTCTCTTGAATGTTGATTATGGAGTAGGGGGGAGGGAGCTCCTGTATCATCACAAGATAGACAGCAAAAGTCCTCCAATCAGGAACCAGCAATGGTTCCCATAAGCCCAACCTTGTTTTATCTTACTTTACTCGCCCCCAGCAGATCAAACACCAGTGCTTTTTCTTATAGCAGTAACACCTCTAAATTATTCAAGAGAACGGGCTAAAAATAAGAAGATATGATCTCATAGTGCCCACTGCTGGGACGGGCCGCACAAGCAGAGCCTGATAGCCTAACCACTCAAACGTTTTGAGCGACTCGGGAGATGGCAGGTTTTCAAACCCGGCTGGCTTGGTGTCAAAGAGCATCAAGGCTTAACATCATCATGCTTCCTCACATGGTCGGCCCTTAGATCACAGACGATATAGCGGAGTATACAATGGACTTAATGGCTGCAATCCATGCACATCCAACACAAGTGATCAGGCAAAGGATGTTGTTCGAGAGAAATAGATAAGTGCACATACAGAGTAACCCATGTAGAATATAGATCTCTTGTCAATGTGAAAATTATCCCCCATGACCCCCCTTAATTATTCATAGCGAGCACAATATTGAAATTAAAAATAATGAGAAGAAAAATCGATAAACAAATTGATAAAGTGATTGTGCATATACTTTCAACAGTTTTAAAACATGAAGTCCTCATTTCCAAAATGGTGGGTGGCTTTCGGTTGAATCTGCGTGGTTTCTGCGCTGGAGGACTGTCCAACTGCCGAGGTCACAGGGGAAAGCCGTGGTAGAGTGTGGAGACCTTCTTTAACACATTTTCTGTTTCTACCAGTGCAGCTTGTTGGCCGTTTCCCCATCCTCATGGATGAAGGGGTTGGAACAAGCACACCTCACTCTTTATTTTTGTTCACCGCCGGTTAGGGGGAGAGCTACCACAAGACAGTGCAGTGTCACTGCGGAGATCACCAGTTGCATGCAACGCACCTTCCCCGCCACCGGGGGTGCTGTTGAGAAATGTACCCTTTGCACCCCCTCACACTAACATTGACCACCCCAGTTGCATGAACCTACCTTATCTGTCCATACAAAAAAACCATCTTCTCTGTGTTCAACGTTTCTTGTGTATGCGTGCACATCTCCACACGTGGATGTCTATGTTCTTCGTTGACTCCCCCCCCCACCCCCTCTCCCCCCCCTCTTTTTGTTGCATTGTTTTACGGAACGGTAAGATGCAAGCAGACAGGATCAGATACACTTCTGTCTCTGTATATTTCCACTGCTCTCCCTCTCTTCCCCCCTCCCCTCTTTGATTTATTTCTTTGTCATTTGTTCCCCTGTGGGAACGGAACGAAAGTTCTCCTCAGAATGGCTTGACTCTCACTTTGCCTCAGTTTGTTACACACTCCTCTTTTGGTTTATCTTTTGGAAGAAAAAAAAGTTAGATTGTACTTTATTTAGTTCTGTAAGTATTGCGTCAGGATTTGCTCCGAATATATAGGCTGTTGCTATTATTATTTATTTTCCCTTTTTCTTTCTGGGAGGTAAAAGGTACTTCGTAAGCGGTTCGAGAGACACAGAGAAAAAAAACACCCAAACAAACAAGTAGTTTCTTACGGCCATGGGTCTCGATGAAATGGTCATGTGCTCAGGCAGACAAAGCAAAATGGTTCCCAAAAAACCTCACAGCACACATAAGTTGATCTATTGGATGCATTGGAGGTAAGTGGTTTGTGTTGGGTAAAGGGGCTTCAGGCTGCCATAGGAACAGTGATGGTATCGACATTGACATTAACACACAAACACACACACACACGCACACACACACACACACACACACACACACACACACACACACACACACACACACACACACAGGCTTGTCCTTCCAAACCTACTACACGTATTTGTCTTCCTCCTTAGAATACCCTGACAGAGAAATGAATAAGAGAGAGGTTCTGTCTTTGTAAGTAATGTGTTAAAATATTAATCAGACACATCTGAGGTTGGGTGTTCCCACATACGCATATCTCAGAAGGAGTTGTATCGAGACATTAGATCGTAAATCACTTGGTGCCACGTTCAGCTCCCGCTAAGTGCTTTGTATTCCGAGTGCGGCATGGTGGAATACCGCTCACTAGGGGACAGCAACAGAGCTCCGACGCTTGGCGTCTTAACATGGAAAGCATAGCACACTGTAGCAGGCTAATTTACATACATGAGTGCCCGTAGCGAAACAGTCTTCTAAAGAATATTTCTTCTGTAGCTGTCTTGGGGGGGGGGGGGGGGGGGTGCAAGATAGCATATAGCTCCATGTCCTTGACAATCAGTAGATAAGGGCCTCGCAGCAATGGGAGGAATCAATTTGTGAAGGCATACATGTTTTAAATACATGTACTAGACAAATTGCTCATTCAAGCTAACGCTGGATGCAACTTCATCAGACTGCAGCCGTCAAATGCACACCGCTGAATGCACACAATATGTAGAGACAATGAGGCATGATAAGTTATTTTTTGTCCGTTGCTGATACTAGGGAATATGTGAGTGCTATGGAACATCTTGACATCACGCACCATAGAAAACAAACATACACGCATCAAGCATTGATCACACTTCATTTGAGTATAAGGCAATACATTTCGAGATGGCCTCGAAACTTAAGAGAAGGTCAAAATAGGCAGCCTTACAGGAAAACAGGACTTATTTAAGAATGTGAATATTTAGTTGGGAACCAAACCTATTGGGACGCACACAATACTCCCTACTGCATAACAGTACTCATAACGTCTACATTCCAATCTCTTGGCACTGGCAGCCTGGACCCTCTCTGCCAGCGAATGAAAACGAAGTGAAAGTATGTTTTTTTTGCTTCTGTTGTTCTTTATCTTTGGTACAAAATGTCCACGGCGCTTAAAAGTGTGTGCTCGGCCTGCATCGCATAACCAGGGGCTTTTGCAATGGGGGACCACTCTGTCACATACCCATGAAAAATTCAAGGCCAAAAAAAAAGAACCTCAGATTCTCCAGGATCACCGAGCTTCAGTGCCAAGGCTTCAGTGCCACACGCCTGGGTTTGCCAACTTACCTCCCTGGCCCGAGACGTTGCTCCGGAATTCTGTATGACATGCCGGCTGGCACTCGAGCCCCAATTAAACCCGGGGAGTGGACATTTCTTCCTCTCCTCCTTTTGGGAAATAATTGGCCACAGAGACCCCCCCCCCCCCCATACAGAAGCAAAGCCCCATGGGGTATGCTTACCTTATTCTGACCAGCTTAAAGAAATCTTTGGATTTTTTTTGTTTGTATTCTTTTGGTTGTATTTTTTGCAAGATGTGTGCAAACCGGGCTGGGCCGGGTCCACAATGAGAGAGAGGGGTGCGGGGTGGACAGGGTGGACAGGTACACAGCCTCCCGGGACGCCGGTGCCTGGCCATTTCCGGACCCCGGGGAGTGGGGGGGTGGGGGGGGGGGGTACGGTACCGGCTCACCACAGGGGGCTGTTAGGGACGGTGGGCTTTCTGCTGTTTGGACTTCAGGGCTCTCGAGTGGCAGATAACAATCCCATTTCATAGCGTCGGAATTCATTTCACGCTTTGCCGATGAGCTATAGGCCAGGCTTCTGGATTGTCAGGCTTTGTTACACATTTATATTATACCTAGGAACTGCCGGCGGCCAGTCAAGTGTTATCTCTCAAATTAAAGTGGCAGATTCTAAATCCTCTGTGTTTCGCCAAACAAGCAGTTTAGCCACCCCACTTACTGTAATTGCACAGGGGTTTTTCCAGACACGTCGGGACTGTTTGTAGTGAACACCAGGACAACCATTTGGCATCTGGATGGATTAGTTCCTTAATGATCTACAAATGATTTACAAAATACCAAATAACTCTGTTTTCCATTCACCGCTGTGGAGGGAAAAGGCTCAACACACAGACACATGTGTGGATACCAAAAAGCTTTGGTATTTTTCCATGGCTATTTTTAGAATTGGCATCAGGGCTGGAACGATGGGGGCATGTGTCTAAGCGTGTGTCTGCAGGAATAATCATAATAGCAATAGAGGAGTCATGCTAAAACTAGCGTCCACCTGACCGTTGTCATACCATTACGGCCCGCTGACCTTAATCCCATCAGAGGAGACAGACAATGCCGACGGGCATAAATAATCAAAACTGGGAAATCAAACTACTAACCAATGAAACATAGCATCTGGAAACTCTTGTCTGCGGAGCTGGTGATGGTGGTGTGTGACCTTTTTAGAAGACCCGCAAGTGGAGCATCAGTTTCTCTTTCTTATCGTATCCATATAATCCCACCATTGGTCTTTAAGGGATGGACAGTTTAGCAACGTTCCGCCCCGGCCCAGTGTTAAGTCTTTATCATCCAAGAGGAGGCCTGGGCTGGCCGATAGTGGAGCCCATGTCAAATCCACAGCCCTTCGCTGTGCGATTGAGAACCAAGCAATCACTCTTGACGTGCGGGGCTTTTGCAAATACAATATGAGTACTTGAAAGGAACCGGAGAGGCTCAAAATCCGGTAAAACCATAAGTAAATAAGCCCGTTGGCTCCGAAAGAGGGGGTTTGGACTGCGGCTGTGGTCCTGTCCTAGTTACTGCATGCCAGAACATTCAGTCTTATATCTCTTGATGGCGAGGGAGGCCTTCTCTGATGTTCATACCTCGATTTGGTTTGGTCTCAGGGCCGTACCTTTGGAAAGGTATCCCTAACCTTTCACGACTTCCTGTGTGTGGCTATCTTAACAACGGCAGTGGATTCTTTTGCTATGAAATGGGATTTCTCCAAATTGACTCAGCATGAAAAAAGATTAACGCAGGCAGAGAAATATGGACAGGAATATCTTCATACACACGCACACACACTCAGACACCTCCTCTCTCTCAACAGTCTTGTGGATTCGCTAGCCCTAAAGGTGCAAGAGAGCAAAAGCCCTGGCAACAGCACAAAAGCTAAAACAATCTCCCTCCTATTATCTAAAAAAGCATTTGTTAAAATGAAACATCTAGGTAAATTGGTTGTTAAGCTTTTAATTTTAGCTAGGTTTGAATTGGGAGTTATTTTTCCACACAATATATAGGAGGGAGAATGTCGCGGCTATCTGGCTACCGAGTGAGCATGCTTGGTAGCTAGGTGCTAATGGTAAGAAAGTCTAAACTTAGTATGGGAGCCAGGTACGTATAATGCAGACAATGCTTGTGAACTGTTGTCATTTTCCTTCCAAGTTTGAACATTGTTTTTCCACGTTTCACATTTCAGTGGCCATGTTTGTTTGTTTTCCAAGAGTTGCCTTGGTTACTGGGACTTTTATTTCTTGGTATTCCCCTTTTTTACTTTCACCGGTTTTGTATTTGTTTATTTGTATTTATTTTATTTTTCCTTTTGAACGAGACTCGTAGTTTTCTGTGGATTTCACCAAGTTTATCTTTTCAATCCTGATCCTGGGTTTGCTGTATGTTGAATGGCTTTTTTCTTTTTAAGAATATATATATAGCCTACATATGATTTTGATTTGTTTTCCATTTATTCAAGAGCTTTTACCTTGACAAAAACCAGAGGGTTATGTAATAATGAGCTGAGTTTGTCACCCCAAGGTGGAGAGAGTATTTCCACCGAGGGGATTGAATGAGATACGAAGAGGGGGGACACTGCGATGAAGTGAATAATTCTCCTATATGTCCTTTTATCCGTATAATACCCGAGCCCGGTGGAGAAGTGGCAGTTTTTTTATTTTGTATCTCGCCCGCTACAGAGCGGCCTGTCACCGAGCCCGCGCCTCCACCGCTCAGCTCAGATTACGACAGCGAGAGCTTTGACTTTGAATTAGAAAGTTCACAGATATGTAGGCTTTCATGTGGCAGAAGAGCACTGTGTTCCCGTACAGACACGGTCCCCGTTTGAAAAGCCATCCGGTTTTGCACCAAACAAGGCGCTATTTTCTACTTTGCTCTTTGTTGATAAAAAGACAAAACGGCCGAATTTGAGGGAACTAGTGAATGACGATAACCTTTTGCGTAAGATTCCCGAGTATTTGATGTTATTTTGTTTCATCTGGATTAGTTAAGTGGGATACATGCCACTGAATGAAGTAGTATGTGGCAGAATTTGTTTAAGAGACCACTTTGAAACGGACAAATTCAGCTGAAAATGACCGTGTCTTGACTAGTCCAGGTTTAGAGATTCATGTCTTTGCAGATGGCTCTTATTGCACACATTAAAGGCTTTTCTCTTACCTTACCTGAACCCTGTTCAGAACAAGGATTATGTCTTGGCAAGGAGCTACCCAGATGAAGAAATGAGAAATAGAGCTGTTAAAAGTTCTCAGAATGGTGGCTTCACGAGATATACAATACAATTAATAATAGATTGCTATTTAATATATAATAAAACAAGTTCAAGGGATTTTTAAATAGGTAAAGTCTATCTTCTGAATGGTCTCTGGGAGTTTTAGACGGCGGCCATTTTGGTTCATTATTACATACCAAAAGCCTCTGTACCATTTATGTTTACATTTGCCTGACAGTTTACTGTATGATTTGAATTCCAAGCACATTTTGCCCTCATTTCTTTGTTGATTTAATTTCTGTTCAATTATAAGTTTTCCTTTTTTGAGTTCAAACCTTCATCCTTTTTCTTCATCTCTCCCACTTTTCTTTGTTTTTGGTTTTCACCCCTTCCCTTTGCCCCCTCCTCTCCTCCTCCTCGCTCCTCCCTCTCCCTGCCTCCTCCTCCTCCTCCTCTCCACCTGCCCAGAGCCCTCCGCCCCCCCTCAAGACATTAAGTGCGCCCCCTCCAGCTCCACCAGCCTGCTGGTAGCTTGGCGCCCCCCGCCTGTGGAGAGCCAGAATGGCGCCCTGGCGGGGTACACCGTGCGCTACCAGGTGGCGGCGGCGGCGGCGGGCTCCGTCGAGTCGGCCGCCGGGACGGCCGACAATGAGGAGACCTCGGGGGAAGTGTCAGTGCCCTTCGGCGAGCAGGTGCTGCTCACACGGCTGGAGAAGTGGACCCAGTACCGGATCAGCGTGGCCGCTCTCACCCACATGGGGCCCGGCCCCGAGAGCGAGCTGCTCAGCTGCCGCACCGACGAGGACGGTACGGAACCCGCCTCCGTCTCACCCACACCCATCAACCCATCCACCCGTCCACACATCCACCCATCAATCGATCCACCCCCCATCCACCCGTCCACATCACTCCCATCCCACACATCGCCATCCACCCCACTCCATCAACCACTCCACCCATGCCCTCACATACCCCCATCCACCAGCATCCTCCACACCTCCACCCCCATCCACCCGTCCCCCGTCCCCCCAGCCACCTGTCCCCCTCCCATCCACCCATCCTGTATCTGCGTTTGCTGGGCAGCACCGTGGAGAGCCGCATTTGGAAACTGACTAAATCGTTTAATACGGCCATGTTCAACTTTTCGGCGCTAATTCTTTTTAAATAAAAGAAGACTTGCATGATCTGTCATTATTTTACTACTCTTGCACAATTAAACCTAATAACCACAGATAAGTCGTTGTGAGCATAAACACATTGTAAGGACATTTATGACTCACAAACTACCCACATCAAGTTGCATAAAAATCAACTTGACGTCGTCTTCAAATTGATTTCTAGCATTCACACTGTCAAAGCACTTGACTGATAAAAAAAAAAAAATTGGATTCAGGTTTACGGCGCTTGATTCGTCGAGGAAAACTATACGGTAATATGCAATTAAGCTGTTGAACATTTTTGTCATCTTAGCTATAGAACTTCTCCTCCAAACCCACTGCAGAAGGATTTCAGCACTGGACCAATCGGGTTTCTGTCCGTAAAGATCAGGGTTAGAAAACTTGAGGGAAAATGTTGAGTGGAGGTTCAACGGGATGTGGTTGATCATGATTGCCTACATGAATGTGTCATTTTTGGACCATTTAACATTTTAAACCTAACGCTTTAAAGCTGGGACTCCTGCCCGATTCTGAATCATACTCACTGTAATGTCTACTTGATGGTAGAAGTCTTACAGGAATCTATTTCAGTACCATTGGTATTCAGAAAACCAGAGCAGAAAACTCTCACACACGTGGTCCAGCCATTGCACTGTTCCTCTCCATTACAGTTCAAACTTGGCTGGTTGGCTAAATAAACCCACCCCAGTTGCCACTCAGAGCAGCCTTCAAATTCCATCCTTACCCTCTACTATATACGTTGAATAGTCTTGATAGCCCCGCCAAAAGAAAACATAGCTTGACATAGCTCAACATTACAGGTTTAGACTTCAGTCCTCCGTGTACGCATAGAAAATCCAATAACACATCAGTCACCATCATTTTGACACAAGAAAAAAGCACAAACACATTTAGGTCAGGACTAGCATCCTGAGGGGGGGGAACCCTTTCACTACCCGGGTCAGTGCAATAGGATAACTGCAAATAAACAGCCCTGAGCAGTGATGAATCGTATTGCGACCGAAGGGTATTGTCAAGTCATCATAGGAGGGAGTTCAGAGTACATGGATGGATTTGGTGCCAGGGAAAGCGTTTAAGCAGCAGCCGTGGAGAACACATTGATCTCAGGGAAGGGCAGTGTGCTACTTTAAGGTGAAAGTGCCCAGTGAAGGAAGCTGTAGAAAGGTCTGCCATCATGACTCATGAGAGGCTTGATGGGAAATGAAGGATTCTGCTTTCCTACTGGTAGTAATAATGGTGCTAAAAATACATGATAGGGTTGTATAGTGGATAAGGCGTTTGACTCCCAGTGTGAAAGGTTCTTGGGTTTGATTTTGATTTTGCGTCTGCCTCTAACCCCTATCTACTCCTTCATCAAACGTATCGGAATTCACTGCAAGTAAATAGCTAGCAATAACACATGTAGCTGCCACCAGTGATTAGGAGTTCAAAGGAACCCTCTGATCCCCATCCGAATTTGCCATTGCTATACCCGATCGTTTTCTTAGAAGAACTGTACATGTTCATGAAAAAAATCACCAGGACGAAATTACAATTTGGCTCACCCACCCTCAAATGCAACAAAATGACCCTACACCAAATAGCTTTGAACAAAAAATTTGTCAGAGTAGCGGTACAAATGTTAACCAAAAACAGCTGTGAAATAAAGCTCTACAGTGGACTGCTGGAGAAAGAATGGGAACTTCCACCACGTCCAGTCCAGAAGCCATCTACCATGAGGTAAAGCTGTTGGTGGTGGTGCTATTGTTCTTTGGGACCCTGTAATTCTGGATCTCATTGCATAATTCTACAACAAAAGAAGAACAATCACCACTATTAAAATTGGCTTCCTGTCCCTGTGTGCCCGAAGACCTAATAACATTGCAACTCGCCTTAGCCCTTGCAGCATAATCGCAAAAAAACCCAAAAATGTTGTATTGTCCATTATTGCACACCAGGCACAAACATCACTTCCTCCTGGCCTCTGGTTACCCTGTGACTCATGGTTGTTGCTTTTATTTGCTTGTTTTTCCTCACCCACAGTGCCCGGCGCTCCGCCCAGGCGGGTCGACGTGGACGTGCTCAACTCCACCGCCCTCAAGGTGATGTGGCGTTCGCTGGCGCCGGGCAAACAGCACGGGCAGATCCGTGGCTACCAGGTCCACTACGTGCGTGTGGAGAACGGGGAGTCCCGCGGCCTGCCGCTGATCAAAGACGTCATGCTGGCCGATGCCCAGGTACGACTTTGCGCTCTCTCTCTCTCTCTCCCCCTGTTGGTCAACGGCGGAGCGCGGGAACTTACGACACTGCCAGGGTTAGGGGTTGGGTTCGCGCTAGGGCCTCCCGTCCTTAGTATTTACTCACACGTTCAAAATAGTTGTTGCTCAGTGATTACGGTAACAAAGACAAAACCTTTTGAGTCAAGTATGCCAACCAAATGATTTAGAGTCTTCACAAAGAATCTGGATGTCTTAAACGATTACTTTATGAAATCAATGAAATTCCTGAAATGTGTCTGACCCAAAGAGAACTCGAGGTCGCGACACAAAGATGTGTTTTTACCCCTTTTTTCCTTCACACGCGTTACAAAGATTATACAGCCGCGGCCACTCAGCCAAGGCAACCATTCTTCTCTCTACAGTCTGAACAAATATTGCTGCAAGGAAAGGGAATATGTGCTGTCATACCAATGCCTCTCCCAGTTGGGGTTTCTTATTTTGTTTCTTTACTTTGCTGCAATACTCTTTTCCCCTCCGCCAACAGCGAGAACTGTAATCAAAGCTTCGCTCTCCTACCTCCCTCCTACCTCCCTCCTCCCTCCGTCTCCCTCCCTCCCTCCCTCCCTCCCTCCCTCCCTCCCTCCCTCCCTCCCTCCTCCTCCCTCCCTCCTCCTCCCTCCCTTCCTGCCTTTTATTAAGGATGTCTGAGACCCCCTTGCCTAACCCAACCTCTGCTTCCAAACGCCTCATTCCGCAGCCAGTATCACAACACAAAGACTCAATGACAAAACAAAAAAAAAATTCCAAACTGCTGATTATAGTATTCTGTAGCTCGGTGCAAAGTGAAATTGGCATGAAAGCGTTTTAGCAAAGCGTTGTGTGGATAAAGGAAGCCTCCAGCGCTGGCTGAATTATAATGGAGGCTTGTTTAGCGCTCTCTTCTTTTCTATTGTAGTTTCCCCTTAACAAAACTTGTGCAGCGCGGTGTAAGGGGGGAAAAGGGCCAAGTGTGCTATTTGTGTGAGCGACAATCATCCCAATTTAAATGACAGCCTGAGGGGAAACAACACATACTTATGGAAAGGACCAGACTCCCTCTCTAAATGTAAACTGTACTTTTATTTAGATGCGTTAAACTCACTGGATGAAAGATTCAGATTTGAAATCCATATTTTTAGGATCTTTGCCATATCTTTAACCAAACCAAACACACAAAAACAAAAAAAGAACAAACAATATTAAACACAA
Source organism: Melanogrammus aeglefinus (assembly GCA_900291075.1). Lineage (NCBI taxonomy): Eukaryota > Metazoa > Chordata > Actinopteri > Gadiformes > Gadidae > Melanogrammus > Melanogrammus aeglefinus. The sequence goes on along the minus strand of OLKM01000398.1, from coordinate 150,092 downwards.
TATAAACAAGAGTTGGTGGTGACAGAAGAAGCCTTATCCCTCCTAAACACAGAGGGAGATACTAACTATGACTAATAGTCCCAGTATGTGGAAGACATTTAAAGCAGCCATCCACTGATATCCCAGCTAACCTCACAGAGAACCGGTAATAGCCGGAGCCGCAGGGACTTCTGCTGATGTAAGACATCCCAGCAGGTAAAGGACACCTTTTTGCTTCACATTCCTGGAGTAAAGCTCAGCATTAAGCCATTAATGAACACTCTGCAGCAAAATGTCACCGCAGGCATTTTAGCCACCATTCAAGTTCAACTTCCCTATCGATATTGGCTGCCCAGAAACACAAATCCAAAAAATACTGTGAGTAAATATTGTTCTTGGAGATATGTATGAACCCCATCGTCTGAGCACAACGTCCCCCAAAAAGCTCCATGAATATCTCTCCCATAATACCAACTCCCCGAGCAACCACCCCAAAAGTCATGAGCGCCCACCCAACCACACACCCACCCATCCAGCACACCCCTCCTTGACCTAATTTGGGAACCTTTGTCCACGCTGTGCTCGTGTATCTCTCTCTCTCTCTCTCTCTCTCTCTCTCTCTCTCTCTCTCTCTCTCTCTCTCTCTCTCTCTCTCTCTCTCTCTCTCTCTCTCCTCTCTCTCTCTCTCTCTCTCTCTCTCTCTCTCTCTCTCTCTCTCTCTCTCTCTCTCTCTCTCCATCCACCGATTGCGGCTGCCTCTCACACTTCTATATATTCCCTTCTTTTCCTCTCTCTCGCTGTGCCTCCCCCCCCTTCTAAACCTCCCGCTCTCTGCTCTGTGCCGGGGCTTGGGGCTTTAGTGGGAAATGGACGATACCGCTGACTACGTGAGTATGGCGTTCTGCTTTGAGTGCTTTCAATAGCGTCCGGGGCATTTCCAAAAGTGGGTATTGCATCAGCCAATCGGGATTCGGGATTTGCAAAAGAGTCCGCCTCCTTGTCCCAATCGCCCCGACTGTGAGGTGAACAAGGCCGGTCTGGTCCTGAAATGACGGTCCCGGCTGAAACAGTACCCACTTCCCCCTTGGACTTGAATGCTGAATGCTCCATGTTTAGTGTTGTGGTCGATATGTGCTTGGTCTGTGTCGTCTGGTGTTTGTGATGCTGTGTTAATGTGTACCCTTTGTTGTTCTTTTATTTTCGCCGTGTCTGCTGTTTTTCTTTCCGCAACGCTTCTGTGGTGGCTTTTTTTCGAATTGCGTCTGACACTTTTTTCATTTTTGTGGTGTTTTCTCTTTGTGTCTGAAAAGTTATTTGAAAACCTTTTGAGTCACGTCGAGTGCTCAAAACTTTTCCCGACGTTTAGAATTTCCACATTCAGAACCTCCCCCCCCCCCCCCCCCCACCCCTCACTGTAAGCCTCAGTTTGATGTGAGCCTCTCGAGTCTGATAGCAGACTCGTATTTTACAGTATAGTATATAGCACAGTGTTCATTTACCATCTCTGGCCTCTCCAATCTGAGCCAAGCAGCCGGATAGAAACAACTCGCTCCCCTGAAATATTCATCACAATTGATCAGGAGCTTCTCTTTGAAGAGAGAACTCCAGGAAAGCTAATTCAAAAGAACAAGCTGGCCAATGAGCAGCCAGTACATAAACCCAGCATGTATTTATACAACCGGTTAAGGTTTTAAGGGTTCTGTCCACACACTGTCGGCTAAAAAACGGCCAATGAAAGAGCTGTGTTACATTTAAATACCCGTGTTTCAATCTCTGTCAGACCTGTCAACCAAGGATTTAGCGTAGCTTAGTGGATAGTGCTCCCATAAACCCCCCATAGGGAAATTATGGTGTATTTAAAGCATGCTGCTTGAGTAGTGAAATAAAGAGTACGTATATGTAGAAGTTTTTTTTGTGTTTGATTGGTGTAATGAACGGCTTTGGTCGACATAGTTGCATGAAACCAAGAAAACAATGACGACTGATAAAAGTTTGTATCCTTTACTAACTGCCGTTTCCTGACTCCTTTTCCTGTGTGTACAGGAAATGGTCATCGGAGGACTGAAGCCTGACACCACCTACTCCATCACGGTGGCTGCTTACACCACCAAAGGTGATGGAGCACGCAGCAAACCTAAGCTGGTGGTGACTAAGGGCGCAGGTCAGTAATAAAGCATTAGTGTTTTGCTAAATGCTAGCATTCAATCATTAAAGATGAACTGTCTCAAAAAATGCCTCAAAAACATGCTGGTAATGATACCTTTTTGACTATTTTGAGAAGTAAAGCTGTTAGCTAATGATAACTAACGCATCATTTCAAAACTAGTCTCTACATGCATAACTAGTTTGTTGGAATACAAAAACAGTAGATTACAGAGGACAATTCATTCACAGTTCCAACATCCACAATTATTAACTTTCCTTGTTGATATCCAACAATAATTAAACTTTTTGGGATGGAATCTTCTCAGGCGTTTTTGTTGTTATCTAACGATAATGTGACTTTCGGTTCTGTCTGGGATAGAAGTCGTAGTCATAAGGACGGGATATTTGGAGGGCCAGAGTTTTTTGGGCGAGTTGGATTTGAATACCTCCGAGTTCCTTGGTTCAAACGGAGTTAAAGGGAACCGTCTTCTCTTGTGAAGCCTCGTCTCGCCAAAGCTTGTTGGCAGAGACGGCCTGGCTGTTTACCCCGCCTCTTAAGCCTCTTTGCTAGCTGGCTAGCTCCCGGATTAGCCTCCGTGATTGGCCCAGCACTGGATAGATAGGAGAACGGTTTGGTTGGAAAGCCTTCTGGAAGAATTTGAGGCGGCAAATTCACGATAGTGAGGTTCTTTGGTGCCGCCGTCAGTGCCAGTTCCCCCCTTGGCCAGACACACACGCACACACACACACACTCACTCACTCACTCACTCACTCACTCACTCACTCACTCACTCACTCACTCACTCACTCACTCACTCACTCACTCACTCACTCACTCACTCACTCACTCACTCACTCACTCACTCACTCACTCACTCACTCACTCACTCACTCACACACACACACAAGCACATCAAACTTTATCACAGACGGACACACACCGAGGTACCTGTCTGTGTCTCGTGCACCTGTCTACACACACATCATGACAAACACACCCACACACGCATCAACAAACAAAGAATGACAACCCCACAACACACAGGGACCCACCGCTGACAGGCAGGGTGGGATCACGACCTGTCCTGATGCTTTGTGTTACGGCGGCATCAGAAACAGACTCGTCACCCCCCGCCCCCTCCATCAGTCCAAGGCCGACTGACAAAGGTTTCGCTGTCTCTCGGTCTCTATCTCGCTCCATGTCTCTCTCTCTCTAGCTCTCCCTCTATCTCTCTCTCATCTCTCTCCCTCCCTCCCCCCTCTCTTGCTGAATCACTGCGAGAACGCGGGGTTGGGGCGGCGGGGGTGTAAACAAAAGGAAGTGGATTCCGAGGCAGGAAGTGATGTCGCTGTGGCGGCAGGTCACGCAGGGGGGTGATGCTTGGGGTACAGACACCGCTAATCGTTCCGTAGATCACCGCCGGTGTCCGGGAACGAACCGCTCGTGACACCGGCTGTCTGGTTACGTTATGGTTCTTATGTTGTCGTACGAGTGTCCCCTTGGTTGGCTCCCGAGCCCTTTCTCGGTCTGAAGGGCTCGCCCCTGGACTGCCGTGACACTATACCGTATAGACCTTGTGCGGAGAAGGGGTTAGGCAATGGGAGTCATTTAGCAGATGCTTTCATCCAAATTGACTCGCTCCGAGGCAGGGAATGAAATAAAAACCGGAGAAGTTGAAAAAATGTGTCCTGCACCTCTGCGGTTTCTGAAGAAAGCGACCGGATGGACTACAGGTTAGCTTTAGTAGACAGCAGAGGTTTCGTTATGTGGGTTTCAAGCAATAGGACGTTTTGTTCTGCCTTTGGTGAATATGCAGTATACTAGCTAACACATTTGTCACAGGTTTTTTTCACAGCACGTCTGTTCTCGGAGAATGGAATCGAACAAAGGTGCACTTTAAGCGAGCCGACCCTTTCAGTGCGGGGTTATAGGTCAACAGCCTTTTCCTCCTTAGCCCAGATAAAAAACACACAGACATAACCTCACTGCCGCTGACATCACCGCAGACTACGAGGAAATCCATTGCCGCCGGGGAGGGAAAAAAAGAAATAATGATGATGGCAGCAATTCACGATTGACGTGTAGGGACTACCATTTTTCACACATCATTTCCAACAAGCCCCAATATTCCCCTGTTCCCAGCCTGAACACCATATTGGACCTTTCTCAGAGTTTCATTCTGGATCCATCACTTTGTTCCAGAGGGGATGCACAAAAACATGTTATTGTTTGGTTTGCTTTTTCTTTCTTCTGTGTTCTTTTACAAAGTAAAAAGGAACATCTTACAGCATTGTAGGGCATTGGCAAGTCAAGATCTTTCTGCGACAGCTCGCTATTTCAAAAGCCGCTTACTCTGTCTTTAAAGTAAAAAGGAACATCTTACAGCTTCATGCAAGTCAAGATCTTTCTGCGACAGCTCGCTATTTCAAAAGCCGCAGTCCAAAGGAAAAAGGAATCAAACAAATCGTCCTATTTGAGGATACTGGAATGCCCCTTCAAAGACTTCTGTGCTGTCCTTATGGAGCTTATACTCTGCTCAGGGTTACGTGTGTCTGTATGTGTGTGTGTGTGTGTGTGTGTGTGTGTGTGTGTGTGTGTGTGTGTGTGTGTGTGTGTGTGTGTGTGTGTGTGTGTGTGTGTGTGTGTGTGGTGTGTGTGGTGTGTGTGTGTGTGTTGTGGAGCCCGGTGAAGCGAGAGAGAGAGGTTGATCAAGAGGAATCTCTCTCTGTGTTTCTCGCTCTCTTCACTCAAGTGTTTGTGGGGCGAACGGGGGGGGGGGGGGGGGGCGGGCGGCGGCTAATACTGGCAGCTGATTGGATACGTGACCGCACGGATTGAGCAGCAGAGACCTGTCACCGGAAAGGAAGAAAGAAGACGGAGAGAGAGAGAGGGGGAGTGGAGGGGAGGGGTGGAGGGAGATGGAGCGACGGAAGGAAAGAATATATACTGGGTACTGAAGTTAAGTATTGCAGGGATGGTGGGTGGATGCATGGAGAGATAGAGGTGACAAGAGAGAGGGGGAGGAGGGAGAGAGAGAGAGAGAGGGAGAGAGAGAGGGAGAGGGAGAGAGATGAAGAAGCAAAGTAAGAGAGACGAGGCAGTGATGGAAAGGGAGGGATGAGAGTAAAAAGGGCTAGCAAAGGGTTTTGTTGACCATGCACACTCGCACGCACACGCACACACACCGACATACGATTGCAATGTGGGGGCCTCTTGGCAGGGAGATTGCTCTATGTCCGCTGTTACCTCGACCACTGCCCCCCCCCCTCCCGCCGACCCCAACTCATCTTCCTCACTTCCCTCCTCCACCCAACCCCCTCCCCCCTCGACCAGTCAGCCTCCACCCCTGCCTACACCCGCCTCACACACACACACACACACACACACACACACACACACACACACACACACACACACACACACACACACACACACACACACACACACACACACACACACACACACACACACACACACACACACGTTATCAACACAAAATCCAACCCCATCACCCCCCCCCCCCGCCCACTCACACACACAAACAAACACACACACACACACACACACACACACACACACACACACACACACACACACACACACACACACACACACACACACACACACAACCACTATTGCAAATCTGCTCATGCATTACCCATCGGACCTTGCAACGCAACACGGTTTATTCTATTCCTGTGACGCACACACACACAAACACACACGTTCAATAAACTTTAAACATTGATGAAACACACAGTTTGCCCACATCGTGATTAGTTCCGGGGGAAGACCTAATCGCTAGCACTGGAATCGATGATGTATTCAGGAAGTGAGACACACCTTGAGAAAGAGTGCGACGCATGAAGAGAACACGCACACACACACGCACACGCAGTCCACAGCAGTGGGGCTCATTAGCTTTTAGTTTCCGTTATTGGTGTGTGTGATGCCGAGCGTGGCGGCTGGGCGAGAGGCGGTTAGCCAGGCTAGCGTCGCGTGCATCGGCCCCTATTACCGCCGCGGTCCAGTTGGCTAGCCACCAGCCTCCTTCTCCACACACGCACACGCAGACGCACACATGCGCACACACACGCACACACACACTACCCATAACACTGTCCATCCTCTGCTTCTCTTGCACGCACGCACACACACACACACACACACACACACACACACACACACACACACACACACACACACACACACACACACACACACACACACACACACACACACACACACACACACACACAATCTGTACAAAGAACACCATTAGCCATCGGGAATGAGGAAGGGGGGCAGTGGACAGCATTTCACAGAGTGGGATTGCTTTGTGTGTGTGTGTGTGTGTGGGGGGGTCTGACTGTATATGGTTACATTAGACTTGCATCTCTACACACATGGAGATTGAAAATGCAGACAGGGTCATATATACATACACATACTATGACCACACACACAAACACACACAAACACACGTGAGCAATGAACCCGCACATACCCACACACACACACACAGAGACACACACAGACACGCACACACACAGAAACTTACAGACACATACACAGAAACACACAGACACATACCACACAGAGAAACACACTTACACAACACAGAAACACACACACACACACACATACACACACAGGACACAGGCCATCTGCTGGTGAAGGGCTGGTGGCTGCGGTGTGATGTTGAGTTTGTTGGGATTAGTTCTGTTCCAGCCGGGGCTCCAGATTGCTCCCTGCATCACATACAAGGATGATAAACAGCACGACTCAGTTCTCCCACACACATTCATAGACACACATACATTCATGTTTAAACACTGAAGGATTACAAGGACTTTATTATTCTTTATTAAATGAGGGTGTCACAGCAGGAAGTGTAGGACAGTAAAATAAAAACACGGGAAAAAAGAAAAAATCCACAAGGGTACACAGCACTGACCCACACCTTCATGTTCTACTCATGTGAAGACCGGCACCCCTCTGGTGACTGGGAGATATTCCTTCCATTTCCATCGCTGTGAATACCTATCTTCTGGGCTTTCTCCGTTTTTTTCCTACCTGGCTGAACTCGGGGAGAAAAGTGGGGCCGGGCCCCGGAGGCCAAACCGTCCTGGTGGAATAATTTCCCCGAGTGACGGGACCTTAGCACGCCGCCGCAGTCACACTCATCCCTCACTCAAATCTCCTGGGCTCCACTCTGCAACCAGGGGTGGCTCCCGTCCCCCTGCCTCCATCACCACTGATGGGGTGGGCCTTAAAGAGAGAGTTAGAGTGCATGTCATCCGCCCGCCGCCACAGAACTGGGCCACTCTGAAGAATGGCGTCTAGACCCCGAGAATCATAGCTCATCTATTTTACAGGGGAGACTGCTCTCGGGAGGGGTGGGGGGGGGGGGGGGGGGGGGGTGGGGTTGGGTGGAGTGAGCGGGTGGGGCAGACAGAGAGACACACTCTGCTCCCCCTCCCTCTCTCCTCCCTCCTGCTGAAAGTTTTAGTGATGCTTTGCAGCAGGGGAGTCATTCTGAGATGCTGTGCCATGAAATTGTAATGGGAACAGCGATCGCCCGAGGAATTTACAAGGTTCTTAAGCCTTGTCTTCCCCCCCCCCCCTCCCCCAACCCCCACCTGCTACTGTTAGCCAATAGCTGAACACAGATTAAACATGTGGTGTGTCGGGGGTTGGTGCGTTCCCGTCACTTTGTGTTTCTTGTTCCTGCTGTTGCATCGAGTCAATCGCTGCGCTGTTCTGTTTACACACTGCAGTTTGTGGTCGATTAGGCAGTCCCTCCAGGATTTCGCGGGCCTTTTTTGAGTTTGTTGCGGCCTAAAATGCCTGATGTTGGGTGAGCTTTTCCAAAAAGTTTGCAAAAAAGTTGATAATGTCCAAATATTAAGTTATTACTGAAAAAAACGTTAATTAAAAGAACAAAAACATTGAGAAATGGTAGTGATCTGCCTCGTCGTCTGATGTCCTGCCTGCAGTTCTGTAGTTATGTTTCGCGGTGGCAACATGCTTATCAATGGAAGATTTATGCTTATGTTCCACCACAATGTTGCATGCAGTGCAAAATAAATTTCCCCCGCTTTCATGTAGAATACCGAGATACTGCTTTTCACGATCTTTCTTAGTTATTTTGGTCGGCAAGTGTGAAACGTTGGACGCGCACATGCTGGATGAATGCTTGAATCGCTTGAACGTAGTAAACACGGCAGTAAGGCGGAAGGTAGTTTGTCTATGTCAGTTCAAAGACACGACGGCTATCTGGCGAAATCCGGCGGAAAACCCTGGAGGGTCTGATTGGGTGATTAGGTTCGGACAATATAATGTCCCACAGCCAAGCCCGTGTCACTGATTGTCTCATGGTCCTCTCTCATGACTGGCTGGCATGCGTTGCTCTACCGCAGCCTCAAGGCTTCGTTATAGTTCCACGTTGACGCAGACTTCGACGCAGTCGTGAACCTGTTTCGGTTCTGCGCCGGGTTTTTAGTGAGCGGACCAATCACAGCCCTTGCTGCTGCGCAAGGGGCCTGACGTGTGCGCCTCCCAAAAAGCGTAACCTTGCGCCTCGACGCAAGGTTACGCTTTTTGGGAGGCGCACACGTCAGGCCCCTTGCGGTGGACGCAAGGAGGGTCCGCAAGGACGTAATGGGTCTGTAAACCCCCTTGCGTTGCGTAAACGTGGAACCATAACTAAGCCTTCACACTGACGATAACTTCCCTTGTCTCCCCCCTCTCTCTCCCCGCCCCCCCAGTGCCCGGGCCGCCCTACCTGTCAGTGGCCCAGGACTCTGAGACGTCGGCGGTGGTCCGCTGGGACCCGCCGGACCTCCTCAACGGCATGGACCTGCAGGGCTACCGCCTGCAGTTCGGCCGCAAGGACATCTCCCCGCTGGCCACGCTGGAGTTCGACCCCCAGGAGCACCACTACTCCGTGGGCAGCATCCACCGGGGCACCACCTACCTCTTTAAGATCTCTGCCAAGAGCCGGGGGGGCTTCGGCGAGGAGGCGGCGGTGGAGCTCAGCGTGCCCGAGAACACGCCGGGCGGCTACCCGCACGTCAACGCCCCGTCCAACGTGACCTGCTGCTCGGTGCAGCTGTCCTGGGCCCCGCCCGTGCTGGCGGAGAGGAACGGCGCCATCACGGAGTACACCCTGGCCTACAAGGAGGCGGACTCCGGGGGCCCCCCCCTCGAGCTGCGCCTGGCCCCCGGCCTGTCCAGCTTTGTGCTCAACAGCCTCAAGCCGGACTCGGCGTACGATGTGAAAATACGAGCGCACACCAGTGTAGGTCCCGGGCCCTACAGCCCGCCGATCCAGTATCGCACAGTGGCCTTAGAGCCCACAGGTAGGGTTTCTATCGCCATCTGACCAGGGAGGGGTGTTTTTTTTAGTTTTTACTGGAGGAGGTAGACGAGTAGACGTAGATACACAGAACCGGCAACAACAACCGCAACCAAAACGGGGGAAAAAAAAACCGTCCCACCTCTCCTTTTCCCTCCTCAACCACCTTCACTTCTTCTTCACTAAAGATTGCGATTTTAATCCTGTTTGCTGTGGAAAACTCACTTCACTAACCCCCCAAACAAGGTAAAAATGCAAGTCGGTAGGGTACAGCCAGGTCAGTTTGAGGTAGCGGGGCGGACCCCCTCCTCTCCCAGATCCAAAGGTAAGTGCTCGTTTGGGTGAGACACACGCTCGTTTGGGCGAGACACACGCCAGTCGGCCGTCCCTGCAGCCCTAAGCACGCTCACGTCACTCCACACGTCCAAAGGTAGGATGACCGTCACTGCCCCCCTGAGAAGGACCTCTTTTCTCGAAGGATGCTAGAGAGGAGATTTCTTGGTTCTTCCTTTCTACGTTCTTTTCTTTGCTTCAGGCTTCTGAGTTTTTCTTTTTTGAGATAACCCCCCCCCCCTCCCTGTTTCCTACTTAAATCACCACCTCCCCACCCACCCACCCCCTCCCACACTAACTCTACCCCCTCCCTGTGTCCCGTTGTTGGGACGGTTTGCGGCATGGCATCCCCCCAGATGCACTGCTGAGGTCCGCTGGCATGCTGTGTTTTGGGTCTGTCTTCTGCGTGGTGCCTGGCAGCGCGTCGGACAGTGCCAACCCAGCCTCGCACGCAAGAGAGAGAGAGAGAGAGAGAGAGAGAGCTCAGGGGTGGTGTTTTATTCGGGCCTCCATTTTGGTTGGTTCTTCTGGTTCAAACGGATCGAGCGTCTTGAGGGTTTGTCCAGAGATGGGTTGGCACTCCCCACATCGGCTCGCCAGGCGACCCCACCCCCACCACCCCCCCTGTTGCCCCGTGGGTCTGTTGTTCATGAGTCTCTCGTGCTGTGTGTCTTAACCAATCAGGGTTGCCCTCGTCACAGCCAATCACGTGTCACTGACCACTCACTGTCCCCCACTCAGGAGGAGGAAACTTTTTGCAGGAGATCGACGACTTTTAACGAATTGCTCATTTTTTTTCCCCCCAGATTTTTCTTATTTTTGCTTTCGCCCTCCACTCCTGTGTCCTAAAGTTGTGCCGTCTGTACTTTTCGCCAGATGTTCCAAAGAACTTCACGGTCAGGTGGGCCACCAAGACCACAGTGATGGTGGCGTGGAAGTTTTCTGAGAGCAGGTCTCCTTACAAATGCACAGTAAGTAGCAGATCCCGGGAAGATTGGACGTGACAGGGGGATGAATTATAGATGTTTTCCTTCTCTTTATGACGGCTTCAGAGTTCGCTTTATTCCTGGTTCCATTTAAACCTCCTCCTGACATGGCCACAGAAATATAAAGTGGGAACGGCAGATGGCGTGGGGGGGGGGGGGTGGCTGGAGGTATTTTACACAGTCAGGACGCACAATGTATACACAACTTAAGATTAGAAGGGAGAAGAGTGTGTGATTATATGAATAACGTATGCTCCTATTTACCCTTTTTTGTGTTTTATTTCTCAATCAAAGCTGTCATTTTACCTTTCAAAATATGTGTCTATCCAGATTCTCAAATCATTCCACCTGTCCTTCAAATGACCATCTCCCATTCCCCATAACCTTTCCCTTGTCTTGATACATAGAGATTGATAGATTGATGGATTGATAGATGGGTAAAGAGTAGTGCAAGTCTGTCGTTCTGTGGTCCAGTTCCGGGAACACTCCTATCAAACTATTGCCTCATCGTTGCTACCATCTAAGATTTATTTCTGCCTCTACTTTTCTATTCCTCTTATTGTATTGTATACAGAGACATGTGATGCATCCCATCCTGTACATCCTGTACTTGCTGCTGTGGCACCTGAACCTCCCTTCTGGGATCAATAAACACCAGCCTTATCTCACGGCCCACGCCTGCCCCCTCTCGCCCCCCTTCCAGATCGAGTACAGTCCGGCAGAAGATGGACATCGACGCCCGGCAGCTGAAGGCGCTGGTCTTGGGCCTGAGACCCAACAGCACCTACGAGTTCCGGGTCACCTGCATGGAGCGGTCGGACGGGGGCACGCGGCACCGAGTGGCGGCCAGGACGGCGCCCCTGGTGCTGGACAAGAAGCCCAGGCTGGAGATCGACGTGGACCCCGACAGCGCCCTCACCATCTCCTTCCCCCCCGTGGAGAGCAAGGACATCAAGTGGGTGGCGTTGGCACTCGGATGTGGACCCGTCTGCGTGTCTGTTTCTGTCCTTGTGTCTGTCTGTCTGTGTGTCCGTGGGTCTGTCCGTCTGTGCGTGTGTGTGTGTGTGTTGGTCCCCGATTATCTTTTTTGTCAACTTTCGTTTTGGTAGGAAATTATCCAGAATGTTAGAATTGATCTTCTCCATCTGTCTGTCTGTCTGTCTGTCTGTCTCTCTGTCTGTCTGTCTGTCTGCCTATCTCTTATTCTCTTTTTTGAAAACATTGGTTTTGGTTGCAAAAGCAAGAAATATTATCTTCTAAACTTTGTAGACGTCCAATTAACATACAATTGATTAACTGGACACTTCACCATAACAAAGATAAAAGTAAGTTGCTATAATAATTGTTTCCCGGTGTGTACTTCCCTGTGTACAGGAACTTCTACTTGGTTGCCGTGCCGCTGAAGCGGACCACCGGGACGGTGAAGAACCTGAAGACCCCGGACGAGATGGACATGGATGAGGTAACCATGGAGACCCCCAACAAAAGGGAGGGCTAGCTTTTCTATTTTTGTTTCCTAATTACTATTTTGATATTTACTCTTCCCCACTGATGGGAATTTATTACCGTAGGTTATTTACTATTAGGTCTTTTACTATTCACCATTGCTGGGAATTTATTAAGCTTATTTACTATTTGGTCATTTTCTAATCGCCGCCGGCAAGACTTTTTTTTTGGTTATTTACTCTTTAGTCATTTAGCAGATGCTTGCATCTAAACCTTGCAGTGAATCCGTAGGTAGGTAAGGGCCCAAAGGTAGACTGCGGACACTGGGGATCTAACCCAGTACCTTTTGACTGGGAGTCCCCGGCCACGCCCTAGCCACTAAACCACAACCCCGCTGCCGTCTTTATGCACATTATGTGTTCTTGTGTTTCTCCAGACGCTTGGCGAATTAGCAAATATAAATCTAGCTTTGTGAGAATTACGCGTGATTACCGCTGAGCACATGGGAAAGAAGGGGGCTTTAGTTCAGGTTGGTAATTTAGAACGGGGGAAAGCTGTAGGGGTGCCAAGGCCACGCCCACACAACCCCAGATTGGCTTACAAATGAACGCACTTGAACATATTTATATTTCAGGGGGTTGACGTCTAAGAAACAGCACACACACACACACACACACACACGCACGACCACGCACTCGGCCTCCTCCTTTCCCACAGCGATGAAGGTCAAACCGAGCCTGCCTCCTCTCCTATTGGATTGAGGATCAGCTCCATCGTCCTGTCTGCACATCCTTAATCAATCGTACCAAGCGGGGAAAGGCGGTGGTGGTGCTGTCTGATTAGCAGACAGCCAGACCACTCCAGAAGCATGTGGAAACACCTCAGTCAGTACACACACCCACCTGGAGCGCTAGAGGAAGGGGTGGAGGAGGCTTTGTTATACACCCACAGTGTTTGGTTTTACCCGACGCGCATGAAAAGTTTTCAATTATACTTTTGCCAAGTAAGGAAGGATGAGGCAGGAGATTGGGGTGACGCTGGGTAAACTTAATGGATTTAATGACGGGATGAGTGGATGGATAGCTTTGAATCCGGGAACAAAACGGAATCATCAAAGTGAAAATGAAAACTAAAAGGGGAGTAAATGGATTTGTGCGGCTTATTTACCTGTCTGGTGGCGTCAAACTGTTGTTCTATCTGCCGGCATATCAAAGCGGTAGATGGTTCGTCATTATATCTTTCCGATGGTTTTTGTTGTTTTTCTTGACAAATGTTCCCGCTGTTTATGATCGTTACTGTCTCGGTGATGTTTAACTTAAGTGTAGCCGCGACGGATGAAATTAAGTCAGAAATAAACAAATGAATGGGAGGGGAAGTTGGTAGACTTTAATCTTTCTATATTTGAGATCAAAGCGGTCTAGTTTCACTTTCTTCAAGTAGTGTTTTTTTTGGGTTTTTTTTTAACTCTCTTCAACTCATTATCGCTAGCTCACAGTATATCTGATCCTCGTTGTGTGTGGCCTTTCCCTTGTCATTCACTTTGTATTTATTTTATCCGGAGTTTTTAGCACGTAAAGCACCGTACGAATAACGTAAGATGTATCGAACAAACTTGAACCCTGCGCACTCCTTCGTCTCCAGCTTCTCCGGGAGGTGATCCCGAGACACCGGTCGCGGCGGCAGCTAGCCCAGCAGGACCAGAGGAAGCCCTACGTCATGGCGTGCTTCCGGCAGCTTCCGACCAGCTACATGGTGGGCTCGGAGCACCGCCACAGCAGCTGTGAGAACAAGCCCCTCGAGCCGGGACAGGAGTACGTCTTCTTCCTGCTGGCCGAGCTCAACACCACCTCGGGGGTGAGTCCACTTCTGTGGTGGTTCACACTTGGGAATCGCTTCGTCTGGATGCGGTCCGTTTCGATCGAGGTGTCATTTGTTTGGATATGCATCGGAGCGTTCTTTCGATAAGAGTCGTCAAATCTTTGAGAGATATTTTCCGCTAGCTCAGTTCTGCGGCTCAAAGTTGACATTCTGCCACGACTCCGCCCCGAAAGAGGTTTTATCAAATCAATATAATACATTGAGGTTATTCATTAAATTAAATTATTTAATTTTATTATTTTAAAATTCTTAAAAAAAAAAAAAAAAAAATTGCAAAGGGTGATAAAAAAAATGGCCGCCATTGACTTCTGTTGTTGTCCTTGTTGTTTTTCCAGAAAATGTTTGCAACCAGCCCGTACACGGACACGGTGCTGACCCCGGAGGTCGTGGACGTGCGGCAGGTGGAGACGGGCGCCGATGGCCTCATCTGGGTGGTGGGCCCCGTGCTGGCCGTGGTCTTCATCATCTGCATTGTCATCGCCATCCTCCTCTACAAGAAGTGAGTCGGCGGATGCGAACGCAAAGGCGGCCGTTGAGCATGTTTTGGACCCTGTACATTGGGTCGTGTATTTTACACTGTAAAATAGACGATGGTTGACATATTACTTTGTAAGTTATGTGAATGTGGCTTGACACTGTAAAATACAATGTAGAAATGCTTACACTTGTATAATGCAGCGTCAGTGTGCTGTGTTGCATGCTTGAAAAGATGCATGGTGACAAGAATAGAAATCTATGAACCAAGGCTCTAATCATCAAACTATCGGGAATCGAACTCCTTGCCCTAGCAGACGAATGTTAGTGCCTTGCTCTATCCATTTGACCGATCAATGAATGGATAGCCTAGAACTTGTTATTTAAGTTCTTTGCTTGGATATGGAGGGGGGGGATTCAATACCATCGAATGTTAGGGAGCATGTTGACCCCGGAGCTCATTTGAATGAATCAGCATGAAATCAGCACGTTGTGGATTCATTTCCCAGCAAAAACAATTTCAAATTTTCAAATTGTTTTGTATCCCATCCATGAATTATTAACACGGTTCAATTAAGTTCGTTCCCGAATACAGTTTCCATCTTTAGGATTTTAGGACTCTTTCTCTGAATAGAAAATAAGGGCCAACTCAAAGTGAGAGAAAAAAATGACCCCTGCATTGGATGCGCTAATTCAAATAAATAGGACAAACATGCATCTCTACCTAATAAGAGATGAATGGCTTTGGTAAGATTTCGTTTCGTTTTGTTTCATCCCTGAAGCACGAATGAGAAAAGAGAGACATAAAGAGAGACAAAAAGAGAGACGAGATTCATTGAGAACCTTCAGATACAGCTCACCATCAAGGAACTCGCCTTTGGATCAGAGTAAAACCAGTGCGTACAGCATAGAACGAGATGGTGCTACTGGATCAAAGAGCTTTAGCTTCAATTAGCTTTTTATTTCCATGGAATCACCTTATTCACTCTTATCTATGTCCCCGATAGTGCAGCTGTTGTAAAACACAGCTGAGGGGTTGCAGAGATCACTGAAACCACCTCGTAGAATTACACCGCTGCTCTCCATAGCAGGAAGTCTGATCCGAATCAAAACCCCAGCCAGAGTCCCCCTCTGAAGGCTTCAGAGGGGGAGGCTTTCGGCGCTATCTCCCGGCTCACTCCGGGTTGTCAGCCTTGCAAGCTCACAGGGTCGAGTCCGGGGGGGGGGGGGGGGGGGGGAGAGAGAGACAGGCACATGACGTGTACTGACTACCAGAGCGGCTGACTACATCCCGTCGTCAAGTCAGTTAGCTAATCAGTCAGCCAGCCTGCCCAGACAGACAGCCAGAGAGATAGACTTTGTGATCAGGGCTGAAGCTGTGAGGACGAACAGGAGTTCAGCGCGCTGCTATCAGATGAACCCCTGCTGTCTGACCTTGCCTTACCTCTGTCGGGTAGAGAGAGTAACATCTCTCCTTGGATCTCTCTCTTCTCTCTCTCTCTCTCTCTCTCTCCCTCTCTCTCTTTTTCCTCCCATTTATCTCCCCATCTCTCCCTGGTGAATAGTCTCTCCCAGGCCTGCCCTTGGCCCTAACCCCCCCCCCCCCCCCCACCCCACACCCACTACCGCTACAAACCTCCTCACTACCACAGCCCCGCCAATCACACACACACACACACACATGCGCAGACGCACACACACACATACACACACACAGGCATATACGCACAGCCAGAGGCGAAAGCTCAGCATCAAATAACATGCACACTTAAACTTGCTCACACCCACTCAGAAGCAGTAAAAACTCCCATGCACCCACACGTATACGGACACACACGCAATTATAGGCCAATGACGGGTTTCCGCCTCATCAGTAATCTCCCCCTCTGTGTTGAACGATTGTCCCACGTGTGTCCACACGCATACGCTTACACACCACCACGCACCCACGTGGGATTGTGCATGCTGATGATGGTGTCAGGGCGGTTGTGGGGGCAGCCGAGGACTCGGTGCATATCAAACTGTTCTCTATTGATCGCTCTCTCTCACCGCTCCCTCTCTCTCCCTCCCTCTCTCTCTCTCCTTGTGTTGTGGTGCTCCTCCCTCTCCCCCCCCCCCCCCCCCCCCTGTCCCTGTGTGTATTTGATTCTTATTGCTCTCTCTGGAAACAGCAAGCCCGACAGGTAAGTTTTCAGCCGACCCTCGACTGCCATTTCTCTTAGAGACAGACCGAAACTGCCTCAGCATCACCGACACCTTTAATGAGCGGTGGGAATGTCAAGGTCGCGGTAGGGGTGTCACTGTCGTTCGTGTGTGTGTGTGTGTGTGTGTGTGTGTGTGTGTGTGTGTGTGTGTGTGTGTGTGTGTGTGTGTGTGTGTGTGTGTGTGTGTGTGTGTGTGTGTGTGTGTGTGTGTGTGTGTGTGTGTGTGTGAGAATATCGCAGGAATATACGTGTGTACTTTTAGGCTATACTTCTTGAGTTGAAGCTTTAAGGAAGTCGATTTTCTCTGCAGCTGTCAACGCACAGGACTGCGTTGGTTTGAGCTCACCACACAATAAGTGAACCATCATCGCAATGAATGAAAACAACACGCATTCTTATCATCCATTTTCTCCACCTCCCCCCCCCCATCCCCCTCGCTAGCCGCAAGAGAAAAGAGGCGGAGCCACGGACCAAGTGTATGCTCAACAACGCTGACATCACCCCCCACCACCCCACTGACCCCGTGGAGATGAGACGCATCAACTACCAGACGCCAGGTAACGGAGCCCCTGACCGACCAATCAGATCACAATCAGAAAAATCTGAATCAGAAACTGGCAGCATTTATGGCCATAAGAGGAAACTAAAACATGTACAGTATGTGTGTCTGAATATATCGTACAGTAAAACAAATGTTTTTCCTTTTTCTTTATTTTTTGTTATTAAATTACCAAGTCAATTATTATTTTGTATTATTAGTATTGATATTATTATTATATTGTACTAATCATAATATACATAAATAAATTATCTTATGTTCAGTCAAATGCTTAATCAGTAAGTTTAATACGATTTTCTCTGAATTTGTGTTTTATGTGTTGTTGTTTTTTTCTATTATCATAGTTTTTTTTGTCCAGGAAAGGAAAAAAAAATATTGTTTATAATCCTAACAAGAGAAAATCTAATTAAGGGGAGAAACATAGCGCTTGATTACGCTATTTAAAATAGCGCTTGATTGAGCTATTGATATTATTGATATATGATATTACGACTGATTAAGGAGGGACTCTATACACCGGGACCTTGTGGGCTCAAAGCTGGGCTAATTCAGTGTTCTCATTGTGTATACCTTACCCAATGACACACAGACACACTCTATGCTTACCATACACAGTGGGATTTTACACTGGCTTCAAACTGCACAGGGTTTGTTAAACTCAATTCAAACGGTTGAAAGTAACCATGGGGATATTCAAATCAGTTCCATTGGTTAGTTTTCTTTGTTGTTTTTTTTCACCCCAAAACAAGTGTGAGATTAATCTTTTTTTGATGAAGTGAATATGGTACATGATTACCCACGTGTAAAGACTTAACACTGGCTCACGCACACCCACAAAGAAACGCACATTATCGCACACTTCCCATCTATTTCCGCGCCACTCTGCTTAACATCCACCCACACAGTGATTTATCTTACCACGATATCAATCCTCCAATACTGCGGTGCTCCCATCCAAGATATCCTTTGTATAGCGCCTGCAAAGTCATCTCACTTTGTCAAGGTAGATCTTCTCCACGTATCTACCATCCCATGAGATCACCACACCTCTGCTTTTCTTTCTTTAATTACCCACTCACTAAGCCGTTCAATCTTTCGCCGTGAAAGATTGAACCGCCTCACGGTTATCTGTTCAGCCTCATTCCGTTTTTTTTTTTGCGCAAACTGCCTCAAGGCTTCTTCAATTTTTTTTTTTTGCTCTGGTCTCAAACTCTTCTCCAAACCAAAGGCCACAGTGGTGCTGAGAGCTCCTCAATCCATGGACTCTTAATCTATGTCTCCCACAGCCTCACTGCTCACTGACTGTGTTACCTCTGGGGGGGTCCAGGTCTTGGGTTTCGTCGGCTGGCGGCATGATGATCGCGGTCCCCCTTTCCTCTCCTAACACCCACCTTCTTACACACCGTTCTTCCTTCGAGTTCTTCTCAGAAGACTCTTCGTCCAAAGCGAACTGACCGTGATGTTGAGTTAATTATGTTTCAGGGTACTCGTTGTTCACGAGCAGGTATCCTGAGCAAGGCATCTTGTTTTGGAATGCCTTACAGGTTGATTGTGTGCATGGGGATTCGCACCAAGAACCTTCCGACTGGGAGTCCAACACCCTAGCCACTAGACTATCCTGCGCGCCCCACCCCCCCTTTTTGAAATCCTGATCCCACATTTTCAGCGGCTCTCCATCCGCCAACCTGCCCCTAGACATCCACCGTCTTATGTTTCAATACACTGTTTAATCTCGGGCCCCTGTCCAGGGGCCGGCGCCCGGGCCCCTAACACCGAGGGGAATCAATTCCCTTTTCTTTTTTCCTGGTCTGGTTCCTGGAGATACACGACCCACGGCCCCAGACCCACACTTACCTCGGACACGAGAAACACATTTATACATACAGTGCGGACGGACGCAGCAAATTGAGCCGCTTCCATATGCCGTTCGGCTATTTACCTGGGTCACTCCTCCCTCTTATCGCAGCTTTCTTTTCAGTGACGACTAGAAAAGCTTTAATTGCTTTTTTTTTCTCCTCCTGGCGGACTCCCAATGCTCCTTGCTCTTCACTGCCTAAACTTCCCCTCCTTAAATTATAGATAACCATTTTGCGCACGCACCAGGCGTTCACGCAGGGATATCCCGCAAACACGCATTTTCTTTTTTTTGGACTCAATGTAAAAAAGCACCGCGTGTTCCCTTGTTCTACAGGAGTGAAGAATGTAGTGTAACGCCATTATCTCTGCATCCCTGAGACTTTAATTCCAACCGACATTCTGTTTTGTCTAATTAAGCGGGACGCGAGCGTTCGCGAACAAGCCCATTAGCTAACGGCTAATGGCGGGCCGACGTTCAAACGCACGCAACCCCCTACCCCCCCCAAGCCCAGCCCAGCCAAGCACACGTCAGGCGATCACAGGCGATCGCTTGACCCCCCCCCCCCTGAACCCCAGGAGGGGAGCTAACAGCGTCTGTGTTCGCTTAAAGTCGAGGGCTTCATGGCGTGGAGAAAATATAGCTTAACCGTCGATCTCTGTGCGCTCGTTCGTCTGTTTTCAGTCAGTTAGCTGCTAAAGCCCCCCCCACCCCCCCCCCCCCACCCCCCGACCCGGTAATGTTCCTCCCTGGTTCTTCAGGGTGCCAAGGGCTTGTCTCTCCGTCTTCATGCCATTATCTTTATTGGGACCCCGGGTTAAATTTGCGATGGGGCCCAAACTAATGAAGCACAGACAAGGCTGATATCTACAGACCCCCAGCCCCTCCAGCCGTAATTACTCTCTCTCTCTCTCTGTCTGTCTGTCTGTCTGTCTGTCTGTCTGTCTGTCTGTCTGTCTGTCTGTCTGTCTGTCTGTCTGTCTGTCTGTCTGTCTGTCTGTCTGTCTGTCTGTCTGTCTGTCTGTCTGTCTGTCTGTCTGTCTGTCTGTCTGTCTGTCTGTCTGTCTGTCTGTCTGTCCAGCAACCTCTCCCCCTCTTTCCATCTTCTGCTCTCTCTCTCTCTCTCTCCCTCCCCCCCTCCCTCTCTCTCTCTCATAAATATCCTGCTGCCTTTTTAGTTGAGGGTTTGATTTGCGTTGACTTTAACCAGACGGTCTCAGACGACAACAAAAGAAGATTCCTAACCGTTGCCGTCTCGTTCTCAGTGCAGAGATATGTACAGTGAAACACTAATAGGGTATCGGATACCAGCCCACGTCAAGACAACTGCACGCCCCTCTTCCATGGCTGTACACAATCCTCCGTGACCCACATACACATGCCAGGTTAAAGTACTCTCTGGAATTGGACAGCTTGATTTTTTGACAATGGCTTCCATCCAGTCTGAATGTTTCTCTCTCTCTCTCTCTCTCTCTCTCTCTCTCTCTCTCTCTCTCTCTCTCTCTCTCTCTCTCTCTCTCTCTCTCTCCTCTCTCTCTCTCTCCCTCTCTCCCTTTCTCTCTTCTCTCTCTTCTCTCTCTCTCTCCCCCTCCCTTTCTCTCTCTCTCTTTCATTCCCTTCCCTCTCTTTCATTCCTCCTTCCATGTCTGGTCGTACCGTCTGGAGGCCTGCGCCACAAGTGGTGCACACATGCAGGTTTGGCTAATCCTGCTGTATTCCTGATCCACCTGCTGTGAAGCACTGAAGTAGGCCGGCTGAGCCAAATCACACGATGCGTCTGATACCGGCTGAGTAGTCATACCTCGATGCTAATGACTCAAGTGCAGATGGATGACTAACAGCATTCGGCAGGGTTCTCTTCCTGAAACCACAGAAGTCCCAATTCTTCGACAGCCGTTCCTTTTCCCAGTGCTGTTGGGGACTTTTTATCCGAAAGATAAACCGTTTTGCATTGTTTGTCACAGCAGGAGTTCAAAGCAGAATCCCTGCTTCTTAATATCTGTATTCCCTCGTCTTACTTCCTATGTAGCCCCCCGTCCCTGCTCACATCAGGCAGCTGGGATTCGTTGTAACGCTGTAAAGCCTGGTCGGGGTTCACAATGACCTTGGCGTTTGTTTGGCTCTTCCTATTGGCTAAACACAAGATTCTGTCAGCCGGCACGCGGCTAACGCAATCGCTCACCTGTTGAATTTACACCTGTCTCACCCATTGTCGTTCAGGGTTCCCATGTATCAACATGAACCACACGCCGTCCTTCGTCTCCTCCTCCTCCTCCTCCTCCTCCTCCTCCTCCGTTCCTCTCTCTTCTCCTTCCGTCCCCAGGGCCTCCGAACCCCCCCCACCCCCCCCTCTGTTTATGAAAGCGCGGTGGGAGCCAATCGATTCTCATATCTCAGATCTCTGTAACGGGAACGCCGCGCGAAAACGGGGGGAAACGGGGTCGTTCCTTGATAGAATCTGGACATGGGATTGGTTCCTGGAGGGGTGAACCGCTGGGGTATGTGGGCGGGGCCAGGGGGGGGTGGGGATGATTGCCCTACTTTTAAACCCCCCCCCCCCCCCTTCGACCAGCCGGCGTGCATAGAGCAGGCCCCGCCTCCCGAGTTGGGTCACGGGGGGGGCGTGGTGGAACTATGTGCCTGTGTATGTACAGTTTTTACATTGCCTTTTCTGTTGGCCTCCCCCCCTCATCTTGAACTCCTCTCTATCCCCCTGTGTTGCTGTTTTTCACAGATTCTGGTCTAAGCAGTCCTCAGAGTGAAGCCGATATTATGGATGAAAGTTAGTCGATACATTCTGTTTCTCTGCTTGTCTTTGATTTTTTTTTTCTCTCTTTTTTTTTTTTTGTTGCTGGTTCTGCTTGGTACCATTTAAACACAAAAGCAATTGACATCTGTGGTTTTTTGATTTATGTGTATTGATTTGATTCCCCCCCACCCCCCACACATGACGGAGCTATGTTTGACACACTAACCGCCTTGTGTTCCCCCGTTGGCCTCCACCAGTAACCTGCGCTGACCTGGTTCTCTTTTGTTTTGTTTAATTTGCTCTTCACATGGCGGTTTTGAACATCCATCACGGTTTTGGTGTGGGCTGTCGGCTTGGCATTAATCACGGCGTGCGCGCGCAAAGATAACTCGTAACGATCACTTCTGCTGAGGGAGAGAGAGAGAGAGAGAGAGAGAGAGAGAGAGAGAGAGAGAGAGAGAGAGAGACGGGAGAGATGTGTTTGATTATTGTTTGTCTTGAAAGATTAGTCAGTAGAGAGAGAGAGAGAGAGAGAGAGAGAGAGAGAGAGAGAGAGAGAGAGAGACGGGAGAGATGTGTTTTATTATTTTTTGTCTTGAAACACTACGTCAATCTCTGCTCTTCAATATCGCCTTACTCCTCTTCCTCACTCTCACAACCACCCCTCCCCACGCTTGCTCTCCACCACCTCCTCCTCCTCCTCTTCCTCCTCTTCCTCCTCCACCTCCCTACACTAACGGGGGTCATCACTGTGTGCACAGAGATAACCGGTAGAACTAATTAAGGGCGGCCATATTCATTCTCCTGTTCATCTTCTTTCCCGTTCACCATAAGCGAAAAACAAAGGAAATGTTTCAAAAGTCTTAGCATTGTTTCTCTCAGCCCGGAGGGAGCACAAAAGAGTTCTCCTTTTGTTTTCTACAGAAATGCAGTCGCTGGTGAACAGAGACATTTATGGAGAGCGGTGGTGGAGGTTATCAGAAAAACTGCTTTTGATCAAAACTCAGAGCCACAGCAAATGGGGGTACAGTGAATAAGTGTCGTTAGTTGGCTGTTTTCTGTCCTCAGTTGAAGTAGAGCTGAATTGGATGATTGATTGGAGTAGGAGGAGTGAAGGGGGTGTTGAAAGGAAAGAGAGCTGGGTGGGGGTGGTGGGGTTATCAGGAACAACAACAGGGTGTCCTTGAATGACTTTGCATTAGGAATCGAATCTCCTCTTCTGAACCCGTCGTGTACTACTGCACAGCCAAACAGCCCTGAAAGAAAATCGCCTGCGATCAATCCATTTGTATCTGGCAGCTCTGGGAAAAAAACACCACCATCCTGCAACATGGAAAGGCCGAAAGGAGGGAAGATTAACAAACAAAACAAACCAAACTATGCAGTCCATCCTCTCTGCTATGTGTGTGTGCAAATTCTGTCTTAGTGATGAAATAAATTGTTAATAACCTTGCTAAGTAATAAACCATATGGATTTTGTTGAAGTCAGATGTTGGATATATAGATACATCATTCTGGGACTATAGTGTAGAGACCACTTTTATGTAGCTGTAAAACCTCCCTATTCCTAAGTCTTTTTAAGATTATAAGAGACATTTAGTATTTGAGTGCGTTTTAAATCTGACACGATTTTAGTACAATTGGCTGCAGGATTATTTTCAAACAGAAAGCACCATCAAAGAAGATGAACCTCACGCACACACACATACATACCTAACCACACAAACACGCGTACCTCACAACACACGTACACCCACACACAAATACCTAACAACACACAGACCCATACCCGTTACGACACACACAACGCTTTGATCTCCCCTCAAACCAACCTTGTGAAACCTCCGTTTCTTTCTGAAAGTAAATAATCCGACAAGCAACTGTAATTTACGATTCTCTTTTGATTTGCCTGGCGGTCGTCTCACAAACCCCCATCTCCATGAGTGATTATTGGGGGGACGTCTTGCTCTGTTTCCATGGAGACCCCCTGCCTGCATTGGCTCACTGCAACGTAATCACTAAACAAGCAGCCTTGTCCAAACCCATTCATATCTGTCTCGTCTTCTCCCAATTCAGTGGATAGGGTTTAATAATTCATTATTTATTCAGGTCATTTATAATAATTCAATTAATAAAATAATTGCAGAATTAAAAATCATACGAATTCGGCAATCCCTCTGCATCACTTTCTTTATGTGGCACAGCAGTCCACGGGCATTTCAGATCCTCTTCCTGGGTTTAATGGCAAAGTGTGGGGGACTGTGAGGGTGTTTTTGTCGGTCTTGGCTAACCCGTAGCTTAATTAGCACCTATTACATTCTTGTTTTGGTGTAACCGAAATTACCATAGCATACCAATTTGACAGTCATCCGGGAACGTTGGATCATCTCTCCGGAGAATTAAGACAAAAATGTCTCCCTCTCCCTTTTAACTTTCAGGAGCCGAGGGCTGTCAGACCGCAAAAGGGGGAAATTGAGGATGGCTAATGTGATCATGTCTATTCTTTACGGTCCATTAAACCCCAGAATGAAGATTTTCTGATGAAGGGGTGGGGTGGGGGGGGGGGGGGGTAAGGGTTTTGGGGGCATCAACATTCCCCTTTGTGACTTGACCTAAACATCGGGCAAAAAGGAAAGTATTCATGCCACGAAAACGTGGCAGCTAAAAATACAAATACTTAAAATAGGAAAGCCGTCTTGCTAAAAATACGAAAGCGCTAAATTGCGTTGATCCCATGCATGGCTGCTGTGAGGCCGAGTCGTATGGTTGTCCTATATTCCATTACATGGCTGTGACTTTATGCTGCTAAGTGGATTAGCAGGCCTGGCTAAAGTAGCGTGATGATAATACTCTGCTACAGCAGCAGCCGAGCGCACACTGGACTCCGGAGGGAGGGACAGCGGAATTGGCCAACCGACGAAATGAATGCCGTTTACCAACTAACAAATACGATGTTTTACAAACTGATAGATTTGAAGCCATTTACAACCCAACGAATTCAACTGACAAAGCTCATTCACGTATTTGTAACCAGATGGGTTCGGGGTTTTTTTTATGCGCGCTACTAGGTTTTGCTGCCAAATTTGAAGGTTTAGCTATTGTTAGCGAGCGTGACAGCTAGACTGAGGTAGAAGTGCGGTTGGCTAACAGGTGTTACCCTAGCATTACGCTTGCTTTGCCTTGGCACCAGGGTTTGGATGGACCCGCCGACTGTATTGCTAAGCATCACTCACACTTCCCATCACCAGCACACGCGCACAAACCCTGTTTATCCTCCTCTGTACTCACTTTCCCAGAATCCCCCTGGGCCAGGGCTCCTCCTCAGGCTCTGCATCTCTTTAGAACGTGAACAATGCCGATTGGTTTGAGGACATGGTGCGCTGATATGCTTAGCATCCTGCGCTGTGATAACAAACGATTAGCACAGCCAAAAAGGATTAACCATCTTAATCAGCTCGCTGCATCAGCTTTGATCTCGATGTGGATGAAAGCTTTTTATTGCAGTCGATTTTTATTTTATTCATAGCGGCACAAGGAGCCGTTTCTTCTGGTGATATTTTGACACATATCTTTGACAAAAGCAACAATCGTACATATATCTAATCTAGCGAGCCGCATTTTGTTTATATGGTGCAACACAAGGCAGTTTTTCGTGCACACTGTAATAAGCTTTTGATTCAAGCAGTTTAACAAGCATATCGTCGCCATGCCTCAAATAACAAGACACAGGACAACATGGGGTTGCCTTTATTTCAAGTCTTTGAGCTCTGGCCTAGTCTGGTCAATCTACCTTTCCTATGTGTGTCATTCCTTTGGTACCGTTAAGACGATGTGACTGTAGTCCACTCTCCCCTCACTAGCACCGCCCTCTCCAGCTCCAAACATCCATTGCCTTGAAAAACGCCACTCACCCTTGAAAAACTCACCCTGTTGCACCGACCGCGTTAACGTTGAGAACGCAGCTTCCTGCTCTGCAAGCGTCGTCCAATCGTACTAATTCAACTCCTTTGTCCCGCCCCCCCTCCTCCTCCAACTCCTCCTCCTCCTCCTGGTCTATCCCTTTACATTCTCTCTCCTCCTCACCCCCCCCCCTTTGCCCACCCAGGGATGATGAACCACCCGCCCATCCCCATTGCCGAGCTGGCCGAACACACAGAGCTGCTGAAGGCCAACGACAACCTGAAGCTCTCGCAGGAGTACGAGGTGAGACGGTGAACCGGAGGGGTCAAGGGTCGCGGCTGTTCAAAATGTCATCCGGGGGGGGGGGGGGGGGGGTCGGGAGGTCGTTGAATCGCCGGCGAACCCCGGCTGTTTTCATAGTGGGGTGCACCGGGTTTTGACTCTTAATGAAAATAGCGACCCGAGATATTGAAGTGTTTATGTCCGTTTCTGCTGAGAGTACATGGGGGGGGGGGGGGGGGTGGTGGTTATGGTGTGTGGAGCCTCTGTGATTACGAGATGCCGCTTGTATTTGGCAGCTTTAACCTCGTTCCGGAGATATAAGCTGCCTTTATGAAAATATCAATTTTGCAAAAATTTCCCCAAGGGGTAAGAGGTTTTCAGAAGGAGGAGGAGGAAGGACCGGGATGGGGGGGGGGGGGGGGATGCAATTTCCTTTAAAGCTCAGTCAGACCAAATAAAGGAATCATTTGGGAGTTGTCCTGTAATACGTTCCCATTTCCAGAGGATGATCTCTTCCTCTGAGCTGCAAGACTGCACAAATATATAAATAGGAAACCTCCTCGGATCGCGGTTGACTTAAAATAATAATAATAATAATCGGCCCATTGATGAAGATCAGCACTACGCCGCCTTTAATCACCCCTAACGTTGATGATCCCCCTGAAATAATATCCTCCTCCATCTCCCGCTGAGAGCCGGGTTCAAAAAGTGTGCGTGCGGGTGTGTGTGCACGTGCACGTGTGTGTGTATGTGCGTGCGTGTGGGCGCGTGCGCGTCTATATTGCTGCTCCATTAACTCTGAGGTAGTAATTATAGATCCACACATTCCAGACGTTCTCCAGCAGCAACTATTCACTTGATGTGCTGCTGGCGACGGGGGGGTGGGGGGGGGGGGTGGGGTGGGGGTTGGGGTGCTGTCAGAGCTCAGGGGCGCCCGGGGTTATAAATGACACCACAGTTGATTAGATATCAGGACGGCTGAATCAGCTCTCGTTTGCATACCAGCAATATCCACCGTGCCACCGCAGAGGCCTTTAAATCACCCTGCCATGACTCCTTCCTAACCCCCCACCCCCACCCTCCCATGGCTAGGGGTGGAGGGTACGGGGGGGGTAGGGGGGGGGGGGGGGGGGGGGGGAGGTAGTGGAAGGTGTGGCCGTCCCGGTTGGTTGATGTGGTGATAACCGCTCCATGTAATCACCTCTTTGTGTCTGGGGGCAGCTGTTGAATGCGTAAATCCTGGGGTTTGGAGCCGGTTGTAGTGATAGGCTCACACACACTGGCTGGTTTACAGGGAGGAAGGTGGGGGGGTATGGAGGGAGGAGCGATTGGGTAGAGGGAGGGGAGGGAGGGAGGGAGGGAGGGAGGGAGGGAGGGAGGGAGGGATAGGAGGAGGGAACGGGGGATGGATGGATGAGGATGGAGGGAGGGAGGAATGGGAGAAGGGAAGCATGGATAGATGAAAGGAGGGGGGGATGGAGGCATGGATGGAGGAGGGGAGGGGGGGATGGATGGATAGATGGAGGGGTTATTTTGTGCTAAAGTTGACTTCTCCCCTTCCAGCAGAAGTTCGAATGGCTTGGCTCTGAGAGTAGAAATGCTTTCTCGCTCTCTCTTCTTCGGTTCTTCTCTCTCTCTCTCTCTCTCTCTCTCTCTCTCTCTCTCTCTCTCTCTCTCTCTCTCTCTCTCTCTCTCTCTCTCTCTCTCTCTCTCTCTCTCTCTCTCTCTCTCTCTCTCTCTCTCTCTCTCTCTCTCTCTCTCTCTCTCTCTCCTCTTATTTCTCTCTTACTCCCCCACTTGGCTCATCTCCCCGCCACATAGGGCCGCCGTCCAGAAGAAGAACAAACGACCAAATGAAACAGCAAAATTGTTATTTTCACTTTGTTATTTCCTTGTTGAATGACCGGTCGTCGGGGTAACCCCGCGATGCCAAGTGACGCTTGCCACACGCTTGTGAGTGATTGGACTAAGCCTACTTTGATTCAGAGTGTGTGGGGGGGGGCAAAGAGTGGTCTCAGAGTAATGCCTAAAAGGGGGGCGAACCATCTCAGAAGAGGGAGAGAGAGATGTCATCGAAAGCGACAAACCAGTCCAGACCAGTGAGAGAAAAATATAATTGATTTAGCAATTTCAATGACGGAATTTTATAGGTCACCATAGAAGCTATACTTTTAATACCTTTGTCCGAGGTGTTTGAGATTGTACGCGATTTATGAAACAGGAAGTAAGAAAGACCCCAGATAGATGGACTCCAAATGTGAGTCAAGTAGGGCTGAAACAAAGTAGGGCAGAGTAGAAAAAACGAGGAAAAATACAGACGACATGAGCCACACAAAGAGAAAAGCAAGTGGAAAAGGAGAAAGAGCAGAGAGACGAAAAGGTAGAGGAGCAAGAGAGGGAGCATTTGAGGAAGAAGACTTGGTTTGTTGTGCCTTGGTTCCCAGAGCGATGATGACCATGGAGCGTAATACAGCTTCTATGTCACTACCTTGAGTCCTGGCTATGAACCCCGTATCATGAACCACCTTAAAACCAGCCTCGCAGTCCCCCACACTTTGCCATTAAACCCAGGCAAGGCCCTCGGGCAGGCCCATGTGAGCCGGCAGGAGGAGACGTAATGGAATAAGGAATTACTCCCACAAGCAGATCCAATATTTACAAGGAACAACGCTGGATGTGTTTTCACAGAGAATAAATTGCTTCGTTTTATCAGCCTTTACCGTCTCTCCCCCCCCCCCCCGTTTCGAGCCCTAACAGTGGGAAAGCAACGCGACAGAAATTATATCAGACATTTTTTATCTCTCTGGTTATGTTCCATTGTCGTGGATGGTGTTGATAAAGAGGTGGGCGGGGTAAGGGGTGGGGGTGTTTGAACCAGCCAATGAGAGGGTTTCTCTGAATTAGCGTCTCTTTTCTCTGTGTCTCTTTCCCCCCCCCCCTTTCTGTCTGTGAAATGTCCCACCCTTCTTTCTATGACTTCCTCTGTTTATTTCCGTTCTCTCTCTCACCACTCCTCTTCTATTGGCTAAATTGATGCTGTTTATGCACTCTGTCTACACCTCTAATTTGTGTGTGTTTGTGTGTGTCCATCTGTGTGTGCGTGTGTGTGTCTGTGTGTGGCTGTGTGTGTTGTCCAGTCTATCGACCCAGGCCAGCAGTTCACCTGGGAGAACTCCAACCTGGAGGTGAATAAGCCCAAGAATCGCTACGCCAACGTCATCGCCTATGACCACTCCCGCGTCATCCTGGCTCCCATTGACGGTAAGACACTGTCCCCCTTTAGGTCCTCCTACTGCCTGTATACTGTTCATTCAAGTACTTTTTAAGGAGGTAGCACTTGTTATTACAAAGCTCAATAGTAGGGAGGCAGCCACCGATGTATGAGCTGACATATCAGCTATTTTTAAAACCTGAAGAATGTGTGACACTGGGTTACCCAATTACAGTGTGCGTTACTGTTTTCTAACACCTATTTCTAATGGACGCCATTTGAGATATGAGGTTATTTTTATCAATACAGTGGTCGTTTTTTCTCTCTTTTAAATGCTGTTCATGTTTCCTTCATGACAGATGTTCATTTTCTAGATTTTATTTCAGGGGTAAAGGGTATTGATCTGATGCCTTTACCGCGCTGTCTTCCGATGCTAAAATCTGTGTTCATATATTGACGCACATATTGAGAAACGGGAACATAGGCTGGTATCACTATTTTAAACAAGCATCAAAAGGAGGGTACACACTACAACGTACATTGGATGGTTTCTGTTACATTTATGTCATCATGGAAATCTACAAAAGATAGGTTTTTTTTATTTTGAGGAACACTGTACATTTTGCATACAGAGCAGCATGTTGTGTGACAAAATCACAGAATTATCAGCTTTCCTTAAGATGCAAGGGTGCAGAATGTAGCGAGGCCGACATGGAATATAATATTCATTAGTATGTATTGATTAGTGTATAATCCCATCTAAATAACCATTGTTGTGTTTTAGTTACCTTAGAATGATCCCTGGATTTCTACACTGTGACATTCTCCAGTTAGATGCAATCTGCAACCTCACCACTAGGGGCCACTAAATCCCCCCCACTGCCCCTTTAATTCAGTCTCTAGCAGTAGAATGACACTTAGTTGGAGTAAATATATGAACTCTGGTATATGGGCTCCACAGCTGCTATTCAGTTCAGTTTGATAGTTCCCCAGAGAGTTCCCCAAAACCATTTGTCTAGCTCAATTTGTCTGCACCATTCCAATGATGCACACATACACATATCCAACGATGGCCAACCTTCCGGAAAAAACCTGGCTAGTCCTTTGCACGCCGCTAAACTTTCAAGGGAGATGTGTTGTATTTCTCGCCCCCCTTCCTTCGCTCCACAGAAACCCTTCTCATCCAACCTTCATCCTCCTGCTCTGTCTATGGCACACATTCATTCTGCAATGTGTGTCCGTGCATGGTGATATGTGCGCTCACATGTGCGCCATGGGCAAAGACTGCCGTCGCACAATAGCCAGGCCAATTTGACGCCGCGACAAAACCCGTGACCAAATTATCCCCTGGTATAAATACATAAATTAATCAAGTCTGAAATTTCTATTTTACAGTGCAGTGGTTTTTGCCATTAGTTGCAGAAGTAGAACAATTCATGCAAGTCGCCATCCACTGCTCAGCTGGCTATGACCAACGCCAAGCCACAGCAGACACCGTGTGGAATCCCTTCTAATGGCATTGGGGACGTCTTTATTTTGTCCTTTTGTGCTTTCGTCCTTCCATTCTGTCCGTCTCTCTTTTTCTGACCTTATTGAAGTCTTTCTCTACCCAACATCTTTTTTTCTTTTCTTTTTTTCCACTATCTTTATTTTCCTTCTCTATAGCTCTTGATTTTTTACTTGTTTCTTTCCTCACATTCCACCTACCTCCCTCCACCTCCTCCTCCTCTTTAATCATCCTCTCTCTCCTCTCTGATCGTTCACCTAAGTCCTCCAAACGTCTCCTCCGAGCGTATATTAGCGCCATGGCTCGTCTCTCGCCTGACCCGGGCAGCAGCCAGCCAGCCAGCCAGTCAGACGGATGTGGCTCCGCAGCAGACGAGTATTCGTTGCACGGCTGGAATAGATTTCAGACCGGCAGAACGCTTGAAATCCTTTTTGAATATGGACCATTGAACCTGTGCTTTTCCCTTGGGCAATTTCCAGTGACTGACAGTCAAGTCTTGCTTTTTATATAGCTTTAAAGTTTAGCTTTTAGTGTTTTAAAAAAAAAACCACATCTGGCTGAGAAAAACAGAAAAACACCCATCTAAAGCCCGTACTTTGGCGAGGGCTATTTTTTGGCATGGTGAATCAAGCTCGGGGGGAATTTTTGGTGGGACGAAATAGACGGTTTAATGCCACTCTGTGGTACTGTTTACTGAACAAAGAACATTGCTTAGTTCCTGTGTTCACAGTTTATGACTCTGGCAGAGAAGCAGCAATACCCATGGTGGGTTGTTGATGGATAGGCCCATTCCACTGTCCGCCTTAACGAATACAAGTGTTGGGCAGGCTCAGGCCCTTTGAAACCCCCTTAAAACACCACGCAGGCAGAAAACGCAACCCGGCCGTTATCTCAACGCCTAATGTGTACTTGTGTACGTACACTAATAACACAAACTTAGATTCAAACCACAGGACTAAAAGCTTTTTCACTTGGCCGTGGCAGGACAGCAGCGTAACCGTCGACTACCGCTCAGTGTAAACACAGCGGCGGGCCGTGAATACCGAGCACGGGGCATGCACGTTCCTCTCGCCGGGGCACCACCATCACATCGCTTTCTCCGCCGACTCTCATCAGTCGGGGGCTGCCACGGCTCTCCTTAAGGCTGGATTTAGTGGAAGGCGAGGGGGGGGGGGGCGGGGTGGTGCGTGGTGCACAGAGAGGGAGAGTGATGGCAGGAGTGTGGGGGGGGGGGGGGCGCCCCGCTGGCTGATTTACTCTCAGGGTGTGGGGGATGCTAGATCTTCCCGGCTCTGCGATGTTAGAGACATCGTTAAATCAGATGCCAGCATGCTAGGCTTATGCTGTTTCTGCTGCTGCTGCTGCTGCACCACAGAGGCAGAGTAAAGAGTGGGAAGAAGAACAATCAGTCGTTATTCAAGAAAAGAATGGTGTGTGTGTTTGTCATTTCATTTGTATTCGGTAAATATTCTTCTATCAGTGCTGCTTTTGTGGCATTGAGCACCATTGAAGTACTCTTTTTATCTATTTATTCAAGGTTCTTTGTGGCTAATTTGTTTTGGAGGAGAACAGATGAATTAACGAAAATAATACATGATGTACACACAATGATGAATATAACGTAAATCGCATCCAATAGTAAAACATTTCATAGACACGTTCATGTTTTGTTCTCAAACCAGGCATCACGGGCAGTGACTACATCAACTCCAACTACATCGATGGCTACAGGAAGCAGAACGCCTACATCGCCACCCAGGGGCCTTTACCGGAGACCTTCGGGGACTTCTGGAGGATGGTGTGGGAGCAGCGGGCGGCCACTGTGGTCATGATGACAAGGCTAGAGGAGAAGTCACGGGTCAGTCCTTCCAGCTAATTAACAGTGGTGTGCCACAGGGCTTCTACTAGGTCCCATTCTAATTGCATTATGCTTTCCCATTGTTTGTCATGAAATTATTAAAAAATATATATTTTAGGTGTTGTTGTGTGAAGGCAAGCAACAACTAACTTATAAATCACACAGCCACACACCCTTCTCTGATTTGTATTGTCCAGGTTTATTGTACAACTGAACATTATTGAGGTCAAGGTGAGGTCCTCAGAGTTAATCACTTGTCTGGACGGATGAAGTGAACCTAGAAGCCATTTTCTTAATTAACTCCAATTCCCAACTGGAACCTCTATCTATTCAACACCGTAGTCCGTTATTTCAAATGCCTTCAGAGTGGAAATAGGGAAAGGAAGTTCAGAGAATATGCTTCACAAAAACTGTTAGATAATCAAAACAATGGCTCACGCAGGTTCTTTTTACAGTTGGCATAGCAACACCAGTAACCCCATAACCAGCTCTCCCACTACCATCTGTTTGGCATGATTCGCCTAGGCACACAGGGGCCTTGGCTGAGGCCCGCTCGTGTGTCAAAGCAGGAAGTCGAGGAACTATTCACAAGCAGGAGATTCTCTCGCCGTCGAGGCTAGAGAACGTCTTTGAATCGTCCGGAAAAACAACAGAAAAGAAGTCAAGCGATGACACAATGCATGATCGCGTCGGGCCAAACGTTTTTCATAAGCGTCGGGGTTCAGGGTTTTTCCAGACTGCAGGTTGATTACTCTCCGCCTCTGTCGGTTTTCATTTGTTGGTTTGTCGTCCGCGTGGACGCGTGTGCTCCTCTCTCTGTCAAACCCCATCACTGTTAGCAGCCGCTGGACATCGCGCGTCACGGAAACGCGGGAGGGGAGAGGGGAAGAGAGAGAGAGAGGGGGAGAGCGAGGGGGGGGCGAGAGAGAGGGGGGAGAGAGAGAGAGGGGGGGGGGAGAAAGAGAGAGAGAGGGAGACGAGTGAGGGTCTCTTTCTATCACTTTTATTTTCATTCTCCCTTTCACTATGTTTTTTTCTTTAATTCTGTCTGTCTCAATTTCATTCCTTCTCTGTCTGTCTGTCTGTCTGTCTGCCTATCTGTTTGTGTGTCTCTCTCCTTGTCACATTTTCATCCACTCTGTGTTTCCCTCTCATTCCGTAACTTCTTCCTCCCTCCCTTTCTTGTTTGTTCCCACTCTCCATATCGCTCTCCAGCATTCTGTGTCTCACTCCTCTCACTCCCGCTCTCGCCCTCTTTGTATTTCTTTCTATGTCACCCTTTGCTTCCACTCTCTGTGTCCCTGTTATTCTCTGTGTTCTCTCTCGCTTCGCTCGCTCCCTCCCTCCCTAGATGGGATAGCTCTCTGTTTTTCAGATCTGCAGGTCACACTCCATATTTAATGAGTGTTCATTAAGCATTCTGCTGGGGTTAGAGATCCAGGGAAGAGATTCAGACTCAGATGTAGTTTGCAAACAGGGACAGGTAAACTACCAACTAGTCAGCCATCTGTAATAAATTATAATTACAGAATTTGTGCCTGTATCCGCCTAAAAATGGAATAGATACTGAACTTATCCATTAAAGTTAAAATGGCAAAATGTCGATTGCTGTTCAAATGTGTTTTATTTTTCCTTCTTTGAGTTTTACTTTTGTGTTGATTGTAGTTGAAGAGTATTTCACACACGGCTGTTTTCCTGTTTTCTGCAGATCAAGTGTGACCAGTACTGGCCAAGCCGGGGTACAGACACCTACGGCATGACCCAGGTCACCCTGCTTGACACCATAGAGCTGGCTACCTTCTGCGTTCGCACCTTCTCCCTACACAAGGTACACATACACACACACACAAACACACACACGCTGAACCACACACATACATAGCCATGAACATGCGACCGCAATTGCTGACACTTTAAAACCAACTTAAAAGGCACTCAAATATTCCATAGGCACATGCTGAAGCTTATACATATGCAAGGCACACACACACACACACACACACACACACACACACACACACACACACACACACACACACACACACACACACACACACACACACACACACATACACACACACACACACACACCCTCTCCATATGATTGCGTTGCATCGGTGCACATGGATTCACCCCAGGACGGCAGAAAACATCACGCAGGTGCAAGGATCCGAGCTCCCAACTGTGCGGGATAAATAGACGCCAACCCACAACCGCTGGGGGGCGATACGAAAGAGGGAAGTTGAAGCGCCCCAGAGTGGCGTGCCCCCCGAAGACGTTGACTCAAACCTCAGGCTTCACTCTGCGTGAGGCGATGCAGATCAGTCATTATAGCACCAATGTCAAATATGATGTGTTCTTACTGTATACATTATCCTGTATATTCAACGATGCATTAAGATGGCTTTAAGTTGATTCTATCCTACCTTATCTCCTACTAACCAATGTGGTCCTTTCCATGTGTAAACTCTCACACGTGAAACACTTACAGCCGGCTGCCTGGGGCATATCATCTAAACTCGGCCCTCCTGATTCTGCCGCATTGCTTGACTTATTTTTGTAATCGTATCTGAGGCAAATGGGGCGTGATAAAAACATAGATGCGTCTTACGAATGCAAGACGCAGCTTGAGATTCATACTATAGTCTTATGTGGAGCTGTGATGTATTCTGCTGGAATAAGCAGAGAATAAACGTTTATTTTTCAGCAGTGTATTCTCCCCAAGGGTCCTTGGCTGTCCTTCGGGGCCGGGCCCTTGCGGGGTTTGTACCCTCGTTGCACTTGTAGTCACAGGGTAGTCGCACTCACACACGCAGGTTTTGGCCCTTGTGTGTGCAGGGAAACAAGGCTGCATACATCTTCATGAAAGAGATGAAAAAGTGAATGCAGCCCGACAAAAGCGCCCAGACTTTGGCCTTGTCTCCGGAACTAACCCCACAAAGCAGACACATAAAGCCAGGCAACATCCGAGGAAAACGGCCAAATATCTAGGTCACTTTTTGTTTTCAATACCACGCTCATTTATTCATAAATTCACCCAGAAAAGAGGACGACAAAAAACAAATCTGAGGCAACATAATTGCATTGAAATGCAACTTCCTGTCGAGACTCCCTCGAGGGGGGTTGCAACGAAAAAAAACACACACAGACGTGTCCCTGTCATTCTCCTAGGGTTTTTGTATGTGTGTGTGTGTGTGGGGGGGGGTGGGGGGGGAGCTACTACAATGACTTCCTGTTGACGGACAGCTTGCGGGGTGTTGTTCATGTCGTCAAGGCAACCTCGGAGGACCCGTCGCCATGTTCCCGCGCTCCGGGCAGAGGTGGCGACGGACGACGTGGGTGTCCTCCTCGTTCGTCTGTCGGCGAGGCTGTTAGCGGTTAGCTGTTAGCCGTTGGCGCTGCGGCGCTACGCTTCCTAGCCGCGGCGGCGGAGCCGAGAGATGTCAATTAGCAGCCAGCCTGACTCGCCCATCTGTCGCGGTGCCTGGGCGATGTGTGGCGCATGTCCCTGGCACAGCGGGCAGAACTTTCCAAAGCTGTTTCTAATTACTTTGGGTTTTTTGACGAATAGCTTATCACTCACGTTTGTGAAATCATAAAGTACAGGCGTTTAGTGGGGCTTTCTGAGACTGTTTTTATTTATTTGAAAATCTTTACCTTTATGATGTAAAGTACAGGCGTGTTGTGTGAGCTTTCTTTCTTTATTTTTTAATTCACATATTTATTCGATTTTCACAGACGGTCAGTGGGTACTAGGTCATAGGATACAAACACACATAATTCATACAAAATTCATAAATTTCATATCTTCAATTTCATGGAGCTATGAAAGCACATGTGTGAGCTTTCTGAGACTGATTTATTTGAAGTGAATTAACCTTTATAATAGAAATTAAAGAGGTTTAGTGATGCCTTCTGAGATGGTATGTGATTTATTATAAATTGGTAAACATGTACCTTTATAATATAAAGTACAAGTGTTTTTAGACATTCAAACAGGTTAGAGGATAGGATACACATCTTTTAATGTGTTCAGTTGCAAAAAGAATCTGAATATAAAATGCAGTATAATCACTCATTTAAATGTACAGTGAAAAGATAGAAGTTGTTCAAATAACAACTAAATGGTGTTTTTTCAAAGGCATATTTCAAGCCAAAAGCAAGGCAGATTTGTGCTGCTTGCCAGCCTCCTCAGTCTGACAATATTTCCAGCTAATTTACACATATACAGGGGAGGAACATACACCTCAAAGAGAAGTTAATTAGAAGTCAAATTAACATAAAACTGATAATAATGTAAAACAAATACATTTTTGAAACTGTGCAAACTCTCTTTATAAACATGGAATGTGCATGCTTTGATCACTGTGATTTCCTACAAGAAGTGTATCCAAAACAATTTCCAGACCTTGTTTTGACGCACATTGTAATAATGTGTGGGAAAGTGTCACTTTCGCTGTCACTCGTCAATGTCACTGTTGCTGAGAGAGACAGCGAATCCCATCGCATAGTGGGTGGGATTACTCCACACAATCTGGCCCTTTGTTTGACTACCAGATGGGCACACACATGAATGACAAGAATGATGAGAACACAAGCAAGTTTGTTTCAAGTGTCTGACTTTGGTGTGTTTGGATATAAATGATGACTGTTTGTCAACTCTGTAATAGCGACATTTCAATGCATACAATTCAAAAAACGAGACAAGACAACATGGGAACAAATCGAAGAATCAGTTGCTAACACAATCGGTCGATTAATCAATCGACGACAGACCAATCAGCATACAGCAGTTCCGTGTTCTAATGTTTGTCCCATCGTATCTCTCTCTCACTCTCTACCTTGCTCTCTCTCTCTCTCTCTCTCTCTCTCTCTCTCTCTCTCTCTCTCTCTCTCTCTCTCTCTCTCTCTCTCTCTCTCTCTCTCTCTCTCTCTCTCTCTCTCTCTTGCTCTCTCTCTCTACCTTGCTCTCTCTCTCTCTCTCTCTCTCTACCTTGCTCTCTCTCTACCTTGCTCTCTCTCTCTACCTCTCTCTCTCTCTCTCTCTCTCTCTCTCTCTTCTCTCTCTCTCCTCTCTCTCTCTCTCTCTCTCTCTCTCTCTCTCTCTCTCTCTCTCTCTCTTCTCTCTCTCTCTCTCTCTCTCTCTCCTCTCTCTCTCTTCTCTCTCTCTCTCTCTCTCTCCCCCCCTCCCCTGTCCCTGTGTCTCTCTCCCTCCAGAACGGTTCGAGTGAGAAGCGGGAGGTGCGTCAGTTCCAGTTCACGGCGTGGCCCGACCACGGCGTCCCAGAGTACCCAACTCCCTTCCTGGCCTTCCTGCGCCGGGTCAAGACCTGCAACCCGCCTGACGCCGGCCCCATCATCGCACACTGCAGGTGGGCAGGAGCATTCACTCTAGCCTGGGGGGATTGAAGTGTGGGAGTCAAATGTGGATGTATTCATCTATTTCACTCTGGGGCCCTCACAGCCGCACTACGCTAAACCCAATCATGCTGACTGCAACACAAACCACACACACACATGCACACGCACGCACACATGCACATACACCGTACATGCGTACACAGAAGCATACATAATGAATATGTAACCTGATTACACACCTAAAAATGCAAAATCTCACTTTCTTCCTGGACAAACTCATGTCCCTTTCGTCATGCATTTTCTCTCTCTTCGTGACTGCCACTCTCTCTCTCGCGCTCTCTATCGCTCGCTCTCCTGGTTTCCTCCAGACGTTCTGAAGTCCCTTGTCATAATCCCTCTCCATCGTCCCTGCTGCTCTGCCTTCTTCCTCTCTCCTCTCATCCGATCACTCTTTCTTTCTGCGGATTGCCCTTTTCCTAAAAGCATGGCTGCCCCTCTGAGCTTGATGAGTGCTGTCCCTGCCCAGGGCAGTTTGGGCGGATGGAGACGGAAATTGACAGTTTCCTGCTTGGGGTTTTCTGCCCCAATCATATTTTTACACCCTTTCTCCACATCTGTTCACCATCGATCGTCTGTGTGTAAAGTGCGTCTCTCGCTCTTCTCTCTTGCTCTGATTGCTCCTCTATTGTTGTCGATGGCGTGCAGATACAGTATACACTCCCCTCTCTGCTGATCTCAGTCACTTTATATCCTGTACAAACTGAAACCACATGTCCAAATGCGCACCATAAATATCAGTTTGGGATTGGGTGTGCTCAGCCAACAGCAGTCGTGTGAGTTTGTCGGGTGCGTCATACAAGTTTTTAAATGTTTATATCTGAATAAACTATAATAAAAATAGATCTGATTCATAGAGATGACTTATTACACACACACACAGACCTACACGGTGCGTCATACAAGTTTTTAAATGTTTATATCTGAATAAACTATAATAAAAATAGATCTGATTCATAGAGATGACTTATTACACACACACACACACACCTACACACACCTACTCACACACACACACCTACACACACACACACACACACACACATCTACACACACACACACATTCCTCCCTACGAATCTCAAAACACAAAAAAAAAAAATCCCTCTGCATTCGCTCACCTCCTCCTCTTCCTCCTCTTCCTCCCAGTGCCGGCGTGGGCCGCACCGGGTGCTTCATCGTCATCGACGCCATGCTGGAGCGCATCAAGCACGAGAAGACGGCGGACATCTACGGCCACGTGACGCTCATGCGCTCCCAGAGGAACTACATGGTGCAGACGGAGGACCAGTACAGCTTCATCGTCATCGACGCCATGCTGGAGCGCATCAAGCACGAGAAGACGGCGGACATCTACGGCCACGTGACGCTCATGCGCTCCCAGAGGAACTACATGGTGCAGACGGAGGACCAGTACAGCTTCATCCACGACGCGCTCCTGGAGGCGGTCGCCTGCGGCAACACCGAGGTGGCAGCCCGCAGCCTGTACTCCTACATCCAGAAGCTGGCCCAGGTGGAGGTGGGGGAGCACGTCACCGGCATGGAGCTGGAGTTCAAGGTAAGGGTGGCGGGGTTGGGATGGATGCAGTACTTCAGGTGTCTAATCCTAGCTGGTTTTGTATTTTAGTTTTTTTTTAATACCGGGAAGGGTAGGATTGTTAGTGGTTCTATGGACATCCTTACCGTGCCGACAGCCATTTATTGTTTCTCTTTCTTCCGACAAGTGTACTTATGTTACCAGTCGCTTTGGATAAAAGTGTCTGCTAAATGCCCTAAATGTGGGTGTAGACCGTCGACCGACTAGCTGAATGACGGGTCCAATGACAAGATGTCTGAGTGAGTGACGAACCAACCGACCCACTAAGCCCCCCGGCCAATCAAATTTGAAAATCCCTACAATTGAAGAACACCATGATTTAATAACCTCACCTGAGATGGGACTTAACCAACGAGAACAAAAGCAGTTCACTGTTGTCACTGTTCTAAATATTTTTGATACGTATAATTCAGATTAGTGTAGCATTTTTTGTTATTTGTAATTTGTTGTGCTTGAAATTGACGTGAGGTTCAAAATCACTTCCAAATGATCCGTCTTTGTAGTAAACATTACACTGAATAAGCTCGAAGGTAAAAAAAAAAATCGACACGTCTGAGGTATTAGGAGGAGG
Source organism: Melanogrammus aeglefinus (assembly GCA_900291075.1). Lineage (NCBI taxonomy): Eukaryota > Metazoa > Chordata > Actinopteri > Gadiformes > Gadidae > Melanogrammus > Melanogrammus aeglefinus. The sequence goes on along the minus strand of OLKM01000398.1, from coordinate 109,781 downwards.
AAATTCTTTTTGCGATCCAGCTGCTTCTCTGAACGGGGTCAGAGGAGGAATTTAAAGTAAATCAGCCCTTACTCAAAGGTCGGTGTCAGTTTTGAACCGTGCAGTCCAAGTCATGGGCCCGCAGATGGAGCAGGGGAGGTCCTCTGCTGCCTCCGATTTCAGTCGAATCACTTGGGTACACTCAGAGTGAATTATTATTGTCTCCCTTCTGCGGGGGGAAAAAAGAGACCGCTAGAAAATGGAGATATTTAAGCCTTTCCCTGTTTAGACACATTATTCATTTCCAGGCATTTGGATGATGTGTTCCTAAGTAAAGAGGAATCAGACCCTCATCCATCAGTAACAAGACCAGGGCAGAGTAGAGGAATAGAGCACAACCTGACTTTCTAGGGAGAAAGGGTGTTTTTTGGGGGCGAAGCATGGGCATACATGGTGCTAAGCCTCATCTTTCTCACAGATCCCCACCCAACAGCATCAGACAATAGTCCCCGCTGGAGCACCCACTGCGGTACACCTTAAAGCACCTTCCTCCAAGACCTCGCTAAATGGAGCGCACTGGCTCAATCCGAAATGGTGTGGCCCCCATTCATTACACACCCACACACATATGGGCACGCAGGCACACCCATAACGCCTAACCACACATGCACACACACACACACACACAAGACATTCACACCTACACACATAACGCCTTATCACGCAGACTCACACATGGAAACACACATATACACACACACACACACACATCACACTTGTTCACACCTACACGTATAATGCCTACACACACACACACACACTCGACACATATACAGACACACACACCCCTTTCTATGCAAGCACAGCCACACACACTCTCTCACACACACACACACACACACAGGTGTGTGTGTGTGTGTGACCTTTCTACGCAAGCACACACACCTACACACACAAAATGGCAGATGATCATCTCTAAGCAGCCGGGACTGAGCTATCTGATGAGGCCTCTGATAGCATCAGTGACGGCTAAAACGCTGCGTCGCTTTGTGGATTAATAACATCCACCGCACAGCGGGCAGGCCAGAGTGTGTGTGTGTGTGTGGGGTGTGTAGGTGTTATCTGGAAGAGTAATTAATATTTGATGATGATGAATGAGGATTGGTGGAAGGGCAGCCAACGAAACTAATGAAGAAAAGGACAAACGTATGCTAGCCCGGCTAGCTAGCGGGAGAAGGCATTCTGGGAGAGTGCTTTATTTGTGTGAAGACATTTTGTATAATCAGTGAGAGAACACATACACCTGGAGCCAAACCGGCTCACAGTACAGGTGTTCGAGGTTGTTTTCACTTTCTTAGCACGCTGCGCTCAGTGAAACTAATACCGTTCCTATGACTTCTCTTAGGGGGTTTGTTCACCTACATTTATCACCCACCACACCTCATCACTGTTGGAAGCGGGTTTACAGCGCACAGGCACAAATCCAGACAACACAACCCCTGCTCACAAGCTCAGGAATATTACGGGGTTCAGTGAAGATGTCAAGTCGGCCATTCCCGGTCTGGCTTCCTGTGTTTCCAAAGAAACACTTTCAGCTGCAAGCCCCCTCTCTGTTCCCTTTCTGACCTGTATTATAGAATCTCTGTAACCCCAACAACAGCATTCAGGCTGAAAAGCTGGAAACGCTTGTAAGGGAAGGCTACTCTGACCGCTGGTCCCACGGGTCCATCTATGGCCCCATGGCAGCTTGGCCGGTGTTCCAACATCCAGTTCAGGCGTTATTGCCAGGGGTTCTGGTCAGCCCTGCCAGACCATGTTCTTCCAGGTGTCCCTGAAACAGGATCAAAGGTACTGAGAGTGAGAGAGGGGGTGGATGGGGGGAGAGGGTGATGAAAGCTGGGCCTCTCGAAAAGATAGACACCAAAGATAGAGGCGCAATAACACTGAGTTTACACAAGGAACGCTAGTAAGATTTGCTTTTTGGTATCTTGACCGGTTGCCTTCATCTAATGTTGCTGCTGGATATTCTTCATAAAAAAACTCAATAAAAAGACTCTGTGTGTGTGTGTGTGTGTGTGTGTGTGTGTGTGTGTGTGTTGTGTGTGTGTGTGTACTGTGTCTGTGTCTGTGTGTGTGTGTCTGTGTGTGTGTGTGTTGTGCTACCACGACTGTTAAACAAGCAGCGATACTAGCACATATCGACACAGGCATGCATGTACATACACACATGCGCACAAAAAAACAGGCTGAGAAAAAGAATGTGTAAACAGTGGAGACTCAATTTGCCGAAAATGAAATTGTGCTGAGCGGTCAGTAGGAATTTCGCCCGGGAGATCACACGACTGTGTGAGTGCTTGTGTGTGTGTGTGTGTGTGTGTGTCTGTCTATGTGTGTGCGCCTGTGTGTGTGCCCACGGAGTGTGTGTGTGTGTTTGTGTGTGTGTGTGTGTGTGTGTGTCTGTCTATGTGTGTGCGCCTGTGTGTGTGCCCACGGAGTGTGTTGCATGTGTCTCTCCTTTTTCTCCCAGCATGCCGCGCTGGCATTATCAAAGGTGGATGGTGACCCAATTTTTCCTAGCAAAGCGGGGGAGATGGCTTCAATTGTTCCGTCTGCGCCACTTGTTCTTCCCTGCGTCTCGCTCTCTCTCTCTCCAGGCCCGCTTTGGTTCGCTCTACCCCCCCCACCCCCACCCCCACCCCACCCCCCACCTCCATCTCATCCCCCGCCGGCCGTCACCCAGGAACTCCCCGGCAAAGGGGAAACTTTCAGATAAACAAACGCTTTATGGAAGACGGGGTGGTGGGTGGAGGTTGGGTGGAGGTTAGTGGAGGGTGGAGGCTGGTTGAGTCTTTTCTTTGGCCTAGAGAAAGGCGGCCCGAGTAGCTAGGAGCGAGGCGGGGCGGATGTGGCGCGATTAGGATCAGGCGTGCTTTATTACCTTCTTGAATTAATCTTTGTGTTTGTCTTTCTCTCTCCTCCTCCTCCTCCTCCTCCTCCTCCTCTTCCCTCCGTCCGATCCCTTCCTGCCATCCATCATCTCTTCTGCCTCCTTTTCTACCCCCTCTCTCTCTCTCTCTCCTTGTTCCCCTCGTTGTGCCCCCCATTTATCCTTCTTCATCTGCTGTTGTTTTCTATCTGCTTTTTATCCAAATCTATCCCCCCCCCTTCTCCCTCCGTCGCCCCATTCACCCCTCTGCCTATCCATCTCTTCCCTCCCCTCCCTCCCTCTCTCCCTCCCTCCCTCCCTCTACCTCCATCCCTCCCTCCCTCCCCCCCTCCCTCCCTCCCTCCCTCCCTCCCTCCCTCCCTCCCTCCCTCCCTCCTCCCTCTCCTCTCTCCCTCCCTCCCTCCCTCCCCCTCCCTCCCTCCCTCCCTCCTCTCCCTCCTCTTCCTCCCCCCCCCAGCGGCTGGCCAACTCCAAGGCCCACACGTCCCGGTTCATCAGCGCCAACCTGCCCTGCAACAAGTTCAAGAACCGGCTGGTCAACATCATGCCCTACGAGACCACGCGCGTCTGCCTGCAGCCAATCAGGGGCCTGGAGGGCTCCGACTACATCAACTCCAGCTTCATCGATGGATACAGGTACGGGGCGGGCGGGGTCGCCGACCCGTGAGATGGAGAGTGTGGATCTGAGTGTGTGTGTGTGACTGTGTGAGGTGTTTGAGCGTGTGCATGTCTGCTGTGCTTTCTGCCTTGTTTTCATTATGCGTGGGTGTTGAACGTGTCAGTGTGATTGTGTGTTGATGTGGTTAAAGTGTGTATCGTACAGTTCATTATTGTGGTTAAAGTGTATGTGTGTGTGCTGTTTAATGGCGTGGGTGTGCGATTGTGGTGTGTTGTCGTGTGTCTGTGTGTGTAACATGTTGTAACACACAGACACACATGGTTACATGGTGTTTTCACGGGGACTTTGCTGTTGGGATGTTGTGCCGTGTTAATAAGATGTGTGCGTACAACGTGTTGAATTTGTGTGCGTGTCCTTTGTGTGTGTGCAGACAACAGAAGGCGTACATCGCCACACAGGGCCCCCTGGCGGAGACCACAGAGGACTTCTGGAGGATGCTCTGGGAGAACAACTCCACCATCGTCGTCATGCTCACCAAGCTCCGAGAGATGGGACGGGTAAGACTCACGCTCACGCACGAAGACGGGCGCCTTGACACACCCACACTGCGCTCACACACACACGCGCACACACACACACACACACACACACACACACACACATACACACACACACACACACACACACACACACACACACACACACACACACACACACACACACACACACACACACACACACACACACACGTGCACACACATACACGTGCACACACAAACACACACACACACACACATGCATACATAAACACATACACGTGTGCACACACACACACACACACACACACACACACAGCACCACCCAGTTATGAAAACGAGACATTGCAGCGCCCTACTGCCATTACAACAAACACACCTACAAGCACAAACACACACAAATACACGTACACACATACAATAGCAAAAGAAGCCTAAAATCATACGCGCGCACATACACACACACACACACACACACACACACACACACACACACACACACACACACACACACACACACACACACACACACACATGGAAACACACACATACACACACACACACACAATCATGCTGACGCTGACGCTGACACATCACAAAACCACAATACCACACGCCTATGTGGTTGAACACCATTGTGAACAGACATACACACATACAATCACAAAGCCAGCATGAACATACACACACACACACACACACAACCAGCATGAACACACACACACACACACACACACACACACACACACACACACACACACACACACACACACACACACACACACACACACACACACACACACACACACACAATTTAGACCTAATGACAGACACACATCCCACCGTATCATATCCTGCCAAACTGCAATCCACTGCACCGTTGCCCTTATTGCTCTGGGGGCCACTCGACTCAGATTGTCCTTAACTTAGTTTGTACAGGAAGGACTGCAGCTGATGTGATCTGCAGCAGTCTCTCCCCGTTCCCTGGGCGGCCGGTCTCAAACCTGGCCTTTCGCTGGCCCCCCGCTCCACGCCTCTATTAAAGAGAAGCCCTGTTGTCGCCACGCAAAGTGATGGGGACAATTCTGCAGCCGGATGGCCCCGTGAACCACTTTAACAGGGTGGGGGGGGGCCAGATTCATGTCTGACCCCTGAGACACACGCCAGGGCAGGGGTTCCGGGAATGGGGCTCTTGCCTGGACAGGGATGACACTGATTGGGTGAACTCACGGTGGAAAACCGTGCCGGGTGAAACCCTCCCCCCAACATCTGTTTACAGATCCTCAATTCGAGCTGTGAATTTGTTTTAACAGATGTGTTGGGACTTTTGGAAACATGTCATTAAGGGGACTTGCAGGTCTTTGGCATCTTGCTAAACAAGGATGACTACCCCTCAGGCTGTGCTCGCACTGGGGATCAGACACGTTCTTACACATATTAACATTTTACTCCACAACATAAGACCAACAAATAAGATGGATTGTGGGTCAATGTGTGCACCAGTCATCCATACATGCGTGTTCGTACCTTAACCCGCTTATCTTGTGTTCCCTCGCCCCCCTCACAGGAGAAGTGCCACCAGTACTGGCCAGCCGAGCGCTCGGCACGGTACCAGTACTTTGTGGTGGACCCCATGGCAGAGTACAACATGCCCCAGTACATCCTGCGAGAGTTCAAGGTCACCGATGCCAGGGTAAGAGCACCAGCGCGTGTGTGTGCGTGTGCTTGCATTTTATAGTTTGTGTTTTGTAGTTGTTATTCTGGTGCCTCTTGTGTTTTTTGTTGAGTTTCGTCCGCATAGAACTCGTAAACATATTCCAAGGTGATGGAATTATTCATGCCTAGCAGCTTTCTACTGCTCATTTACAGACAGGTTCCAAACACACCAAGCAAACTTAAGTGCACGAAACAAAAAAAAAAAAACTCCTGCTATTCAAAAGTTCCCCAGGTAAACACCGGCTCCTATTCCATTCCGTGAAATGTGAATTCAAACCCAACGGGGCTGTGCTTATTGTCAACGGTCCTTTCAACGTTCACCGTGTGTGCACGCTTATGTGAGTGAGAGCATGCGTGTCACAGGCGTGTGCACGCACGTGTGAGTGTGCGTGTCGCACGCCCGGTAATAGCCCGGGCAGCAGGCCGCCAGCCTTCTGTCTAGCGATCCAGTCATGTATGTAATCAGCCAATTGGACACAGCGCACGGCCCGGCGGCGTGTATGCTCACGCCTCTCATCGCACTTCCTCCTCCTCACTCTCCCCCCTCTCCCCCTCCCCACTCGCCCCGTCTCCCTCTTCTTCTGCGCTTGGATTACAGTGTTGTTGTTTCACATTTAATCCCCCCGCACACCCCCTTTGAGGCAAAGGGTTTTTCAGATAATAAAAAAAAAACGCGAAAGAATGAGAATGAGAACATGCAAGGCCGTGGGAAAGACGAGCGGGGGAGAGATGAGAGTCACGCTTTGTGAAGAGAGAGCGGGATGGGAGAGAGAGAGAGAGAGAGAGAGAGAGAGAGAGAGAGAGAGAGAGAGAGAGAGGAGAGAGAGAAGAGAGAGAGAGAGAGAGAGAGAGGAGAGAGAGAGAGAGAGAGAGAGAGAGAGAGAGAGAGAGAGAGAGAGAGAGAGAGAGAGAGAGAGAGAGACTCGACGACGCAGGGGTTTAATTCCGGGTCTTCGCAACGTATATCGCTGCGTTCGCCGAGTTTCGACAAACACAAAGGTGTGTGTCTGTTTATTTGTTTGTGTGTGTGTCTGGAGCACAATGAGCAGCAGGAGCCTGAAGGAACGGAACAGCGCTTACTGCTGTGCAACGTCCTGACGTGCGCCCCACGACACTGGTCTGCTGTTGGAGGAGGAAAACAGGGAGAATACAGCGGTGTCGCCTTTGTCCTATTAGCATTTATCCCTGTAGCAGGGGCTCTAATCCAGGGGATGACATTCAGGAGCGGGAAGGGGTCAGGCAGTTTGCTTGGAGGTGTTTCAAAGTAGACTGCGGACCCTGGGGGATTAAACCCAATACCCTACAGGTGGGGGTCTAGCACCCTTATCTGGATTACGAGGCGTTTTTTGGAGAATCATGTGACCAGGGGCCATTTTAGGGCCCTGGATCTAAAGAGGTGAGCCAGGGCCACATACTCCCGGTTTATTACTTCATTACCTCCTTAAGGTCAGGACGTGATCCATTGTGGTCGAC
>OLKM01000398.1:50000-97500 GCA_900291075.1 Melanogrammus aeglefinus | reverse complement strand
CTAGCCTCATGCTTATCTCATCCCTGTCCTTTTCCCGGCCCTCTAGCTCCTCCCGGTAGGGGAGGGGGTTAAGCGTACTGGACCACCTCTCCCAGGGGGACGGGGGGCTCAGAGTTCAGCCACAGAGAAGGGTCTGGGTCAGGGGGCCGGCTGGGGTGGAGGATTCATTCTCCTTCTGAGCACGCAAACTTGACTGCACCACCCCTTCCGCCGGCGCCGTCTACACACACACACACACACACACACACACACACACACACACACACACGTAAACACACATGCCGACAACGACGCACAAACAAACAAACAAACAAAAGTTTGCCGGCTAGCCGCGTTCCTGGGTCTGCGTCCTGCGGAAGCGATGCCAAGCGAGGCGGCAGCGAGCCCGGAATAAATCAGTGTCATGTCAATTATTGTTCCGCCGGGAAAATGGAAGTCATTTTGGAGAAAAGATGCTTAGAGAGCCGCCACTCCCAGAGTATTTCAGGATCAGAGTTAAGACGCCGGCCCCCAAGAGCAATAGCTGAAAAGATTTTTTCTCCTTTTTTTTTTTTCTTCCAATGCATGCCCCTGGGTTCTTTTTTGAGGGTTTCCTGAGTGCTGAATGATGTGCAGGACGGCCGTGTGCGATAGGATGTGTCGGTTGTTTGTGTGTGTTTGTACGCATATGTGTTTGTGTGTGTACCATACAGCGGTGGGGTAAACTTTTTAGCTCAACGTGTATTTCCAATCAGCACACGAGATTGGCTTTCATCCATCGTTACAGGATGTTGTTTATGGTGCGGCAGGAAATAGATGCCGAGCAGCAGCACTGTGTGTGTGTGTGTGCGTGTGTGTGTGTGTGTGTGTGTGTGTGTGCGTGATTGTACGGAGCTGGATTAAAGTGGAACTCTGTAGACACTGTTCGAATCACGTGTGCGTCACTGAAGCTCCACGTGGGACTTGAGCTTGTACTGCTCCATATCAAAACAATAAGTAATTGAAACGAAGCAAATGTGGCCAAAGTGACGACTTATTTAACCCTTAGTATAATGTGAGTTATAGAAGTATAATGTACAAAAAGTGTTTTGGTTGGTTATGGTAATAGGATGCAAAGTATAGTGTTGATTTACCATATATGTCGTTATTCACTGTTTGTGTGTGCGTGTGTGCGTGTGTGTGTGTGTGTGCGTGTGCGTGTGTGCGTGCGTGCGTGTGTGTTTCAGTGCCGGGGTGGGCCGGACCGGGGTCTTCATCACCCTGAGCATCGTGCTGGAGAGGATGCGGTACGAGGGCGTGGTGGACATCTTCCAGACGGTGAAGATGCTGCGGACGCAGAGGCCCGCCATGGTGCAGACGGAGGTAAGCAGACACGACGACGACGACGTCATGAAGACCGCCCGACGTGCATGACTCGCGCGGGGACGCGGTCGCGCAAAATTCAAACATAGGGCCGTTTGATTTTTAAAGCATATTTGAGACCAAAGGGACATCAAATCCTAAAGGCTGCGTTAAACACGGGCTACTTTGAAAACGCCCTTCCACATAAAAAACTAAGTGCCTGTTGATGTCACTTTTGCTCAATAAAAAATGTCCGACCAAGAGTGGTTTTGGAAGTGGGGAAGGGTTAATGGGTGTTTGTGTAATGTGGGTCTGTGAAGCCCTACTAAAGTGTACATGTGACTCAGGGCGATACACACAGGCTCCACTTGACTTCTGCCTTCATTTTGAGAGTTCTGTAACTGTTAAATTGTGCGTGGGGGGGCGTAGATCGCAGCGTATTTGACTGAGAAGCTGACGTTTTTTTTTTCCCTGTTTGTGTTTGATTGGTTCTCCTGCAGGACGAGTACCAGTTCTGCTACCAGGCTGCGCTGGAGTACTTGGGAAGCTTCGATCACTATGCAACGTAAAATAGCCATCCTCCCTTCCCTTCCCCACCCCTCCCCCACCACCTCCCCCCTCCAGGTCTCTGTCCTCCTCCCTCCCCCCCCACACTTCCCCCACCCCCCTCCAACCTCGCCTGTCCCCTGAGCCATACAACCTTGCTAGAAATTTGAATAAGACGAAAATGGATAAAAACAACAACAACAACGATCACCCCAAGAAAAGGCCCCCACCCAGTAAAACCAAAATCTACAAACCACAAAGAACTCCCTTTCGGAAAGGAGGAACCAGTTTAGTCAATAAAACAAAAAGAAAAGCGAACTTGGAGCAGGTGAGGGACCACCTGACACTCCCACTCACCAATAAGAGGCGAGGTTTAAAAAAGGCTTTGGCTCACACTTTGGGGGTACGGGGAACCCCGAACCAGAGTCGGACTGCGAACCTTACCTCAAGTGTTTCCAATGCGGGAGGACATTGTATACATTTTGTGGAGATTCACTTCTTTAAAAAATATATATATTGTACGTAATACGAAGACAGCAGACAATGGAAGGACTAGGGACGAGGTGGACAGAGTGACAGCAAGACGGAGGCAGGTGGATGTAGCCTGGATGAGATGACTCTGCCTCCTTCTTCTTTTACATGTAGTGAGTGTGTTGGCGTGGGGGGGGGGGGGGGGGTACTTTATCAATGTCTTACAGCAGGAGCTGTTCAAAGAAACATCTGAATCATGGCTGCCTGTGTGGAAAAAAAAAAAATTCAGTGTCCCCACACGTAAACGCCACCTACCCCTTTGGCTAGCCAAGCGGTTCGAAAATACTCAGCAACCAAAATGAAGACGGATTACTTTCCATTTGGTCTGGAGGAACACTGTGTTTTACCCACCAGTGATTCATCCCATTAGCCATTAAAGCAACGCATCGCTTCTCTAGTTACCATCCAAAGGCCAGCCATTACTGAGTGAGACGGGGCTACAAAACAGAACACACGCTTCACCATGCTAGCATAGCGGAGGCAGGAACACGTACGTGAAAGAACGCGAGCGTAATCAGTTCATTACCGACAGACATTTGGAACCCCCGATTCCTGGTCTCTGGAGAGCAGGGGTGAAAGGTCAGACCACCCCAGTGTTGTTGTGATGAACTACCGACCCAACGGCGATCTTAAGATCTTCTGGAAGCCGAGGAATGCTCGGACGAGGCTCTCTCGGACGTGGCCATCGGCTCTCTGGCCGCTTTGACCTTCAATGTTGTTGTTTTGAAATTCGACCCCCTACCTTAAAACTGTTGCATCATGGACGTTAGGTGCGGCCCTCTTTATTAGTCGACGTTTTGTTTAAAAGGATACTGACTTAACAGGTGGTGCGAAAATACAAGTTCTGGATGTTGGTCGGATGTGCCAGACTCTGCATCGTCACATCTAGAACTTTTTCGGTACTTTTTCTGTTTTATTTTAACGTTAAACACCAAACATGCTGCTTACTTGGTGAGTGCTGTGTGCGTGGCTCTTCCGTGCGAGAGATCATACATACTAAAGGTGCCAGCTTTGCTCATGGGTTCGCCCGCCCCTGCCCGCCCCCTGGTGGTCACAACTGAAAGTACATCAACGGATCATCCGATTTTTTTTCTTTCTTCAAACTACTCCTTCGGCCTGTTAAGCGCTCATATATTGACCGGGCCAGTTCAGTCCCCCCCCCTTGCAGCAACAATGAGAACAAGAACCTCCTTTTGTGGCTCCTGTATGTGTATGCGTGTTTGTGCGTGTGCTCCTTGACCAATCGGATGAACCCAAGTAAATGCTCTCCGGTTCCTCCGTGGTTGGCGGGAACAGGAGAAGGTTCGCCATGTTGGAATTGAAACGTGACTCTCTGGAGGTGAAGAACTTTGTGACGGCTCACTTGTTCACCCTCTCCTCCACCAATGAAGAGGAAGATATATACTGGAACTAGTGTTTGTGAATGTGGGCTCGCCCGGAGGTGATGGAGGGGGTCTTTTACTGCGTCGGTCTGGACTGACAGACCCTCGTTCCCCAGACGTTTCAAGTGGCGGGACCAGGAGCTGGAGACATGAACTGTGTGTGTGTGTGTGTGTGTGTGTGTGTGTGTGTGTGTGTGTGTGTGTGTGTGTGTGTGTGTGTGTGTGTGTGTGTGTGTGTGTGTGTGTGTGTGTGTGTGTGTGTGTGTGTGTACTCTGTTTCTCGTTTCCAAAAAAAGCCTTATTGTTACTGTAACTTTACAAATACGTTACTGTTGTATTATGATTATTATTACATTATTATTATTATGATTACCGATTAATCTCATGTTACTTTACATAGCTGACTTTTTATTTAGCTTTATCTTTTTTTTAATACAGTTAGCGTGACATGATAAATGCTAATCTTTTCATATTACATTTAAAGACATTCTATTTTTTCACGTGTTCAGTATAACATATGTCTTTGTGAATGTGCGTATATATATATGTATATGTATATATTATACCACATTCACATTGATAGATATATATTTAAATGCAGAATATATTAGAACTATCCAAACAATTATGAATTAGTTTTTTCTCCTTTTCATCCTGTTTTTAGAGGCCAACCAACTTGTTACGAATTATGTTATTATGTACTTTTATTTCTTTACAGCAACCCTTAACATTTTCTTGTTTGTGTTCCTTTACTGCCATAATACGGCCATATCTGCTGTGATAAGGTACTTTCATTTTTAACGTGTTTATAAGCATTGTTGACTTCATTAACCTGTACGCAGTAGAATATTTTGCATCGTGTTCAGTTTGTAATATTATTTTTGAACTCAACCATCTAAGGAGAAGACAAAATGGCCCTTTTCTTTACCAGTTTTTTTTATATTTGCCCCAAAATGACTTCTTCTTCTGATCGTGTACAGCCTCTGACAACATACAATTTGACGTCCCACAAAAAACTTGCTTTAAAAACATACCACGACCACCCATTATGTTAGCTATCAACTATGATCCAAGATATAATACCTGTAAATAAAAATAAACAAATATATAGATTATATGTATTTGTATAATTTGACACTGAAGCTTACAAACGAAGACCGACTTCTGACCGAGATTGCGATTCCCATGTCCAACGTCTTCGGTGTTCGTAAAGCCTTTTCCCGCCCTTTTCCCCTCAAAGAATTCCCCCTCCATTTCTGCTTCCTGCTTTTTAAATACCGTTGCCTATAATTTCTCATTCTAGCAATCTGATTGGTAGATGAGGCAGCTTCCGCACTAAAAGCTGTTAACCATTGGCTGTGGAGGCCCAACTACGGCACTACCATTCCCTTAAGCGGGGTAACCACGACTATTCCTTTCTATAATAACTAGTACGGGTGTAAATGTGACCGCCTCCAGACTACAAAAACCCTATCCCAAAGGGGTTCAGTGCTGTAACGACTCCCTTGGACCTCAAACACTATATTGGTCGTCATTTTATACACACGTGAACCTCCGGTTACCAAAACGAAAACTCACAGCAACACCCGTACGACGCTAACACGCTAAGATTCAAACCATAAATCTGTTACCAAGGAAACAATCCATCCTGTGGGGCTACTAGTAGATAATCATAACCAAAGGGGGGCAGGGGGTGTACTCTGTACCTGACATTTGACCACAGTACATTTTCTTCCAAGAACATTTGTACAAAATACCATGTTTTTGTCGGGTTGTTTTTCGAGGGGGTGGGGGGGGTTAGTCTTTTCTTTTTGTTTTACGGGAGGCGGGAAAAAAAATCAGGACTTTTAAGAGCCAGGAGGAAGAGGACGATTCGACTTTCCGCAGACAGCTTCTGCTGTGGATTTACAATTCCGGCATCTCCTTCACAGTACTGAGGAGATCTTGCAGGAATTGTTTGGGAACTTAACTGAACTAAATCCGTTGCGGAGGACTCGTTCTCCGACGGAGACCCCCAACACAGGCCACTGCGCCTGCGCCAAAACCTTTCTCCGTGGACGTGGTTGGAAGCTTGTGTAATGTGTTATTCTTTTTCAGTTCATGTAAAGATGCTAGACTTTTTTTTGACAACAGCCACCGAAATGACCAGAGTATTTCGCGGAAATTGGGAGGGTGGGGGGGGGAGTATAAAAATGAACAAAAGAAGAAAAAGTGACAAGAAACGTATACATACAACAGCCAATGAGAGCAAAAAAATAATGAAATTCCCATACTCGGCAGAATTATTTTCCTTTGTATGAGGGCCAAGTGCTATCACATTCAAACTGTTACTTCGAACTCGACAATAATTGGTTAAAAACCACTGTGTATGTAGATATGTTGACTTTGTATTAAAGAAATGTTGTCTGAAAAAAAAAAAACCTGACACACCTCTGTTTTGTTATTTTCTCCTCACCCTCAATCAGATCCCCTCCTAAAACAAGCCTAATGGATCGGCCCGTCTTTTGTTTACCATTTGTCCATCGGCGTTCATTGCGATAATTACTACGTGCGACGGAAATACAATTAAGCCTGGTGATGTGTGCACACATTCTTCGGATTCCCAGTCAATCAACGCCTGGGGGAGGCCACGCGTGTTTGATCAGGGAGCTTTGTCACAGTGGTAGTCTTTGTTTTCTTCCTTTCCCTGAAAGGGGCCCCGGGTGGATAATTGCCAAGGCAGGTCGTCTGCTGTGCGGTGTGGTGCCCAGAGGCCTCACCTGCTGGTATTTGCTTCCCCCTCTCTCTCGTTCTCTCGCTGCTTATTCGCCCTTCAAGTACAATCTCTGACATGACTTCTCGGTCGAAGATAGACCCTGGATGTTGATCCCAGCACTGGGGCAAGAGAGTGGGGAGGTGTTGGTGCTGGGGTACTTGGTTTGATTCCCATGTCCATAGTCTACCTAGCCGTCCATGAGCAAGATGCCTAACCTAACCTTTACCTTCTCCCTAATGACATCACAAAACATTTATCTGAATTCATGGCAAGTCTTCACTAAAAAGCCTCTTCCAAATGACTAATAGTACTCAGCCAAACAGCCGTGGCACATTCTAGTGTCTTCGGCTTCTTGAGACCTATCAAAATTGTGATTCGTTTAGCACTGGGATTCACACTTAACCACTAGCACTAAAGATTATCTCACGAAAAAAGCAGGCCATGTCACCTAAAACGCCAATTTGCTCCGAGAGTGTGCTCAGTCAGAGTGGCTAATGTGTGCGGCGTGGCAAGGACGATATTGCCAATTGCCCACTTGGAGGGGCACGCATAGAGGCACTCTGTAGCCGGTGAGCGGGCCGGGCGCATGGGAGACCAAGCAGCAGAGTGAATTAGAGGGGTGATTATGCAGTGAGTCAGACGGCAACTCGTTAGCGTCCAGCTAAGCAAGCAATCAAGGAATCGATGTGACATCGGACCCAAAAGCCACAGAAATGTGTAATAAATGGCAATGCGATAAATTTGATTATCCACAGTGCCGTGGCCGGACTCTCTCCGTCGTAGCAAATGACAAATCAATCTGATCAAGCCACAGGGAGAGCAGAGAGTAGCTAAGGGAAAGCCAGCCACTTGCACCATTGCTTTCAGAAGCTCTTCCATATGCTATGCACTGTTTTTCTCTTTTTCTTGCCCCCCTCTTCGGTAGGACTCGTGGATGAGATGTTAAAATATTCATGACACACTATTAGGGGTTTTACGATCACATTTTATAATCAGGGATTTATTGGCGTTTGGATTGGCGCCAGCTGCACAGTAAAGGTTGTCAGATGGCCGTTGTGCCACCTGCCCACAAATTCACAAGAGAGGGAGATCTGTGGTGGACCCTGCGTCGGCAATGCTCATTTGCGTCACATACTGTGGTGCGTGAGGTGTTGTGGAGAGACAACAGTGTCGTCGATGGAGAGAGAGTTTTAAAATAGGACAGATCCCAGGCAGTGGGTTACTTAAGAAAACAAATAAACTGATCAATTCTTTTACTGGAATAGAACAATGGGAATGCGATACTTATGTACAATGTGTAAAGGATCATTTAAAACCTACGTTCTACTAATATAATGAATAAATGGGCTGCCATTCAACTCAAATAATAAATGGGTCGGAGGAAGTTAACTTCAGGTTTTTAGGTTTATCTCTAACATACTAGGGCTGCCCTTTCTTGGCCTCCATCAATAAGATATTCTAATATATTAAGCGTTGCACATGATGTCACGCACATTCCCAGCCGCCGTCTTGGTTCTCACCAAGCTTATAATAAGAATTGTTACCACTGGTTGTTGGGTTATTCTAGACTTAATGGTCATTGAGTACCAGCTGCCCGGAATGTGCTTTTGGGACTTCAGACTTCTGTAAATGTCATTCTAAAATGATGCCCATTTGAGGGTTGGCGTTTAGTAGCATAGAGACACATATCATAGATTAAAGTTTTTTGTATTGAAGTATTGTCAAACCTCGTTATGTATTGTCATACATAACGTGAACATGATAAGTCCATCAGCAGCACATAGGCCTATAGGCCAAAAAATAGAAGATACAATAGCATATTTTGAATCCTTAATTACCAAATCATGAAGCCTAGGCAACAAACCTGCCTCAATAAACACAAGACAAATGAATACTAAATTAGTTATATTCATAGTAAAACAATAAGTTATCAGTAATTGTTTAAGGAGACAACAGTCATTGTGGCTCTGCCATGTGGCTTTGCTGCTCTCTGCTGGACAAAAATTACATTTAGTTGCCAAAACAGCGGCAGTTTTTTACTCGGGTATTTCTGTAAACAAGAAAACAGTGCAAAACCAAAACAAGACAATAGGTTTACGCCAACTAATTCAACATTTGCAGACAGTGACGTTGATTGTATTTTGCTAGTTTTGGCTTGTGCTTTTCCTTCTCACATGTTTTCCATTCTTCAGAGTAGTGCAATACCCAGGGGCCCAATTAGGTCCTCGTATGTGCAGGGTTCTTCTCTGCCACTGTGGCAAATTTCAGTGATCGTGTTTAGCCGAATCGGTCCCACCCAACACAGCGCACACTTCCCAGCTCTCCCGGATCTAGCAAACACTGTTTATAACCAAATTACTGCTTAAAGTCGTTTGTTTTTGTCTCTGGAACTGAGAAAGAGAAGAAAGCATCATGTGATCTTCTTTTTTTTTATCTTGTGAAGACTTTGTTTTGCACATGCCCATAGAAGGGGAGGTGGAAGGCCTTGGATAAAATTCCACTGGCCAGCAGATGTTGGGGTTTACTTTCATCCTAATTTTCACTGGAATAGCATTGTTAACTGAGAATTGGCCCGTATGATTCAAAATAATTTAGAAGCATGTGATGCTGATGTTAGTTCTTTCACTGGCTGACCTTTTAAATATTTATCATGCATTTTTTTTGCTTTATAATTGAGTGAAATCGGCAGGAAGGGATGGGAAATATTGAGGAGGACATGCAGCAAAGGACCTCGGGCAGGATTCAAACCCAGGTCGCAGCGTTTCATGCAGAATGCTTGGGATGGAGCATTTTGATTTAAGGGTTAGCAGTCCATCCTGTATTGATCTTGGTTAGGTTGAACTACAACTCCTATGCCAGCAGCCGGCATGGCGCAAGCATGAGTTGATATCTGTGCCATGCTTTTAACTGCTTTCCCTCCAGCAAGCTATCTGCCATTTTGAACGCTCTCTTTTCATGTAGCCTATTCCGTTTGTGTTTTTCCATATTCAGCAGATCTTTGAATCGGTAGCGGCAGAATTCAGAGTCCTCCACCATAGCAACTCTCTACTTCATGTTTAGAACATACAGTTCATTCCTTTTCGTGCTGACATTTTTACGGGTGAAATTCGCCTTGCCTATCTGCATGCCCTTCTGCGTTAAATGCCCCGGATATGGTGACTCTAATGCACACAAAGAAACAAGTATTGTTTACATTAAGAAGGTATGTGAAAAAAAAAAATTCTGTGGCATAACTGACTTGTACTTGATTTGGTAATGGACGCAATTACTTGCATTGTTGTTCAAGTGGCACTTAATTGCAGCTTTGATGTGGCCATAAGATGACTAGATGCATGTATTGTTTGTGTGTGTGTGTGTGTGTGTGTGTGTGTGTGTGTGTGTGTGTGTGTGTGTGTGTGTGTGTGTGTGTGTGTGTGTGTGTGTGTGTGTGTGTGTGTGTGTGTGTGTGTGTGTGTGTGTGTGCTAGTGTGTTTATTCTTTCATTTACAGCTCCTATCCTAAATCGCTGCAGGTAAACTATGTGGTTATGGATTAAAAAATAAGTAAAAGGTCAATCTGTATTTTTGTGTGTGTGTGTGAGAGTGTGTGCACCGCTATTGTTTTCTATATGGACCTCAGGCTAGACTGTCTTCCTGTTTGTTTACGTGTCGAATTCATCACACATCTTACAAATTTTACCAGGAATACCCCTGTCATCGAAATGTCCTTCCTCCTATGAATAAACCTTTCTTTAACTCTCGGGGACAAGGAACAGAGAGAGCGTGCGAATGTGACCCGGAAATTTCCCAGAAGATGCAAACATCGTTTTAAGTCCTCTGCATGCAGTTACCGTACATGGTTATGCGACACAGGTCAAGTATGCGTCAGACAGTGACGTGCACCGACTCTCCACGTACTAGAGGGTTTGAAAGAAGAGGAGAGCCACTGGAGAGTCACCAGTGCAACAAAATTAATTAAGGATATTTTATAGCTAATAGACTTGGTCGAGGGACTTGGGTTCTGAATATCGCCTGCGGGTCGAAATCCTGTCTCGCTAGCTGCCGTTGGCCATGCGACTCCGCCTCGTCACCTCAGAGCTGTCTTTGTGAAGCAAGCCGACCACACGGGGTGACCGTCACCGCTGAGGTTCAATGTCTGCAGTTCAAATGTCAGAAAATCAGATCCTGTGTTGGCCAAAAAAATCCATGTACAGAGGGATTACTTGTAAAACAGGAATAGTATTTATTATAACAGAACGGTTATTAATAGCTCAGCATGACCAACTGAATACCTGAGGAGAGAGCGATGTCGGCCCATGCACAGTAGCAAGTACGGTGGCTGCTATCGGAGTACATTCAAATAGCCTGTTGAACATGGCTAACGTGATTAATAATTACATTCCAATGACTATCCAAACAATGTTTGGATACATGGCTTAGGTATGGAAAATAATTAAGGAATGGCATGTCATATAACCCAATATTACACAGTGGTTCATATTTATAATGCATTTTCCCCAACAAAATTTGAACTATAACATTTTATAGCCCTGCATCATGTACAGTAATGAGCAATGAGCATATATTGCTTACAGTCCACACAAAGCCTAACACACTCAGTCTTTGTATTTGTGATTCAGCCTACTAGCGCGACCTGAGTGTGTTAGCATTGTCTGAGATGAGCTCAGTTTATGTGGTGACCCATGGGTCAAGCAATGTCGTTTCAGTTTTGTGATGATTGATGTTGCTGTGATGTCCTTGAGTTGGTCCGGGATTTGATACCGCAAGCACTTGATGATGTTTACCGTTCCATTCCAGGATGTCTGTGGCCGCTCTAGAACCCGTAGGTCTGGAACCGCGTGGTTCTGTTGCTGTTATTTTTTTTATTGCTGTTTCACACAGAGTATGAGAGTTTTGCATTGTCACTGTCTTTGATTGTGGACGAAAGCGCTATGCCTCGGCCTCCAACTTAGACTCCACACATTGGTGTCCTCTGTGAATAATGTTTGCTTGCTTACTCCGTAGCGACTGGGGAATAACTGTTTGGGGACCCTTCATGATGACTCCTTCCTCATAATACCCATTCAGTTGGTTCAGAAACAGCACTGATAGTTCCTTCCTCCTGTCTAGCTCCGCCCGTAACTCTGTCCTGCAGGGCCGGGCAGGGGCGTGCTGGACAGACGACATGCTGCATGGATCAAGTTTCAGTATGAGAGTATGTGGTTGGTAGCCTACCAAGTTTGACCCTGAAGAGATCAGCATATTCCATTAAAATCTGGTGAGGCAGGTTGGCATTGCCATTCACACTGAGTTAATGAACTTTGTTGTTCAGTGTTACTAAGCCCATGTCTAAGAATGCTGCTTTCTCTCCGCCATGTAGAACTGTAGTGCGTATGGCTGGCCTGCTAGGTGACATGACAGGACAACTGAAGCCACAGTGTTAATCTGATTTCCTCCATATTCCGCCAACAAGTTGGTGATTCTTCAACAGCCTATTTCCTCTCCTTTTCGCTCAAATGCAGTTTGAATGCATCATATGCTATGATGTTGCATTTGCTCTATCAACATTCATTGTGTTGGGCTTTCCGTTGAAGTGGACAGTGGTGAGTGCTTCACTTTTCTCCTTAGCATGAGAGTCTGCTGTATCAACGTCCTCCGTTGTGATTTCGTCGAAGTGGAATGACTCACCCAGTGTTCAGGTGGGTTTCCTCATGGTTCTCAAAAAACAAATCTTTTTTAGGTTAAGGGCTGTGCACTGCTCCTAGTGAAGCTAGTGATGGGTTTAATTCAGAGTCCTCCATTTCCTTCAGGATCAATGACGCATTTAAAAAAAATAATAAAAGTCTGCTAAAGTGTGCTATGGTGCCGCTATGTAGATCTGCAACATGTTTTGTAATGGTTCCATTTCTTACATGTGTGACACTGTTTGCAATTTTTTCTGTTTGCTGTGAGGCTGCCCGCCGCAATTTTTTACCAAAACCAGTAAAAATGTCTGTACGATTTGCAAGAGCTTGTACTGATTGCCGTTCATCTGTGAAACATGATTCCCCCATCAGTCATGATAATTCTCATGACCGCCATGTGATTCAAATCTTTTAAACAGCATTTGAATGTAATATGTTCTCCATTAAATGTAATGCAGACTGGTTCACTGCCAATATATTATCTGAAAACCCATCAGTAGATTTCTCCCATTTTTGTGGATTAAGGCCTTGGCCAGAGCCCTGATGAGCTACTCACATGGGCTGAACCCACAAAATAATGCTTGTGGCCGGGTGTGTTGGCTGAGTCATAACTCTCACCTCGAGTGGAACGGCCTCTTCGCTCCTGTCACAACTTGCCAGGACGGATATCTTTGGAATGAGATGAGAGACTTTGGCGTTAAGAGTCCCGTCGTCTGTCTCCTGCTTCCTTTGACTCTCCCAGCGGAAAAAAAACCCTCAAGAGTAGCAGACGCTTGCCTGTCGTCCTGCTCAACGTGTCTGTAGAGACTGGTCTGTGTGTCGTGTGTCGAGTACAGTATCGTAAAGCACGGTTAGATGTAGATACGTAGTAGTGCTGTGACAGTCCATGGGAGTTCAAGCGCAGTTCACCCGTGCGTGTGGAGAGGGGGCCTGGAGGCTCTGGTTTTTGTCTCCAGTCATCCCGGAGCTCGTGTGGATAAATACAGGCCACTGCTCCTCTGCTTTAGATGAAAGTGGCAATGATCTGCCTGTGGCTAGTACAATTAAAAAGATTATCCGGTCGAGTTAAGATCTGGAAATGCTGTGTGGATGATTCCGATTTGGATTGCAGTTTACTGTCACTATTGGTAGCCTAGTGTGTTGTAACCTTTTTGATATCGACGTGATTTATGTTGAGACGACGGCACAAATTCACATTCGGAGAAGTATATCAAACCAGACTTTTAACGTCAACCCTTATTGTACTTTGCTTTTTTGTGTGTGCGTGTGTGTGTCTGCGTCTCACACACACTAACACTTTGTGTGTTACAGTGTCAAATTGTCATTTAGCTGTAGCATTATTTTCTCTTTACACTTTCAATATTCAGGAGGAGCAATTTAAAAAAGTAATTGTGTTTTGATTTACTGGTGTTGGGATGGTTATACCATTTAGACTATTTTTTTTTAAAGCAGAAATAATGTTAGCCTGTAGATAGTATTCAAATAAACATCATCCACACTAAACCCATATATATAATGTAAATGAGTAAAAGCTAAAGAGCCTGTAGTTAATTGTGGCAGATGTGACCTGTCGTTTCCGGCAGCGGTTCAGTCCTCGTCTCATCCCATCCTTCCTCCCATCGCGGTACCCCGGTCATCAGGGCGATGCCAGGATGAGAGACAGGCTCATCGGCCCGCTGGCTTTGAGAAGACGGCTCTGGCCAGGCAGACTCCAGGCTTCTGGCACCTGTCCCTGAATGCAATGACCTTCCAAATGGACCAATTTAGAGTTAAACTAAGCAGAGCCTGTCTGCTTGTTCCTGGCACCCCCCCACCACCACCCCCTGAGCTCCGATCGACCGACAGCGGAGGCTTGGTGGATCCGCCGCTCGGACGCTGACACACCGAGACAAAAATGATGGGTTTTCCTTTAACGAACTTGGATTGTCAAATGAATTCATCAGTAAATAATTGCACCGGAAATATCCAATTGTTGTGCGGTTTCCGTCTGGTCGAGTGGGTTCCTGAGTCAGTGGGATGTGAACTTGTTTTCGTTGGTCTGGTTGCACGATTGCCTTGGCACAGACAGGCATGACAAGTCCTCTTGAATGGGCAGGAATGCATAACGTTAAATGAAAATCACCCTAACACAGTTGACAATGATACAGTTTGTTGAGTTTGAGATCACTGCAGTCTGGTAGCATAGCAATGAAAAAACTCTGAGGTTCAATTCCCCCAAAGAACGTGTACAAGTGCCATGTCTTTTGGCATATGTTGCTGTTCCCAATATAATGGATTGTTGATTTATTTTTCCTGAGGCATCGCTGCTAATAGATTTCATTAATCCTAATCTAGAAGGTTGAATAAGGACTTGGTTGTTGCCTGTGACTAATGACAAATATGCAGCAATGAGGTCCCTTGCTGTGATAAATCACAGGTAACTTTCTCCTTTTTTGTCCAGTGTTTTTTTTTTCAACGGTTTAAAGAGAGCAGGGGGTTGAAGTTGAGGTGTTCCGCGGTTTCTCCGGGACAGTTAAGCTCCTGTCCCGCGTCTGATATACAGCAGCCTCTGAATCATCATCCATGTACTTACAAACAAATGGAAAGCAGCTGGGCGAGAATATTGGGATTTTCTCAGTGACTCGAGGGGATACCAAGTCCACACACATCCCAGCGTTCTGTCCCCAGATTCCCTGGCCATTAGGCTGCGTGAAAAGCCGAAGCAGCACTTCACATTAGAGTATTCTGGTAAAACGGGATGTCCGTGTGATAATGTTGACGGCCGAGTGGTTGTTGACAGCCCAATCGGACTGAGTAATTCAGTAATCGGCCATTGATGGATAATAACTATGCTGCCAAATGGAGCAGCCCCATTGGCTGTAACTATCCAATTACCGTTCTGTCTGGAGGTGTTTGGCAGGTGAATGAAATGGAGTGATGTTGATGGATGGACATGGAAGAAAAATAGGAAAGGTGCAAGGACAATATTGTCTATTACCTCTTACTGCATGCAAACTGTAAACAGCAGGTACTGGAGGGATCTTTTAGCTCAATCGAATGGCTGTTTAATGCAGAAACACAGTGCAGGCAGTGTAGGTGATTGTGTTCGAGAGTTAAGATTCAAGTATTTATTTGTCACATGCTTAATTTGAGAAACAAAAAGCAGTGAAATGGGGACTGTGACTGCAACTCCCAGCTGCGCAAAGTTTAATAATAATTGAAAAGTAAGAAGATTGGATTAAATACATAAAATAAAATAAAAAGTTTATGAAGAGGGGGGAATTATGCATTTATTGTCCGTATGGCTTGGGGGGGAAAACATCTTCTTTAGTCTTATCTGTTCTGATCTTTTTGAGAATGAAGCCTCTTTCCAGAGGGCAACCATTGAAACATTATATGGCCAGGGTGATGACAGTCCTTTAAAATTGCATTTGCCCTTGACAGGCAACGCCTAGTGTAGATGTCCTGAAGGCCAGGGAGTGCAGTGCTGGTGATTTTCTCTGCACACCTGATGACTCTATGCAAGGCCTTCTTATCCTGAGAGTAGCTATTTCCGTACCAGGTTGTGATATTACCAGAAATAACAGACTCTGTTGTTGCTGAGTAGAATGTTTTCTGCAGCTCTCTGGATATAGCTTTCTAAGATGATACAGACGATGTCTTGCTTTTTTCACCAGGTTGGAGATGTGGGATGTCTATGAAAAGTCCTTAGAGATAACTACTCCCAGATATTTATAGTGGCTCACTATCTCCACCAGGGCACCATGGATGTTCAGTGGTGTGTGATGTAGCCTCTGCTTGTCCCCTTCTGAAGTCAGCCACCAACTCCTTTGTTTTGGCAATGTTTAGTTCAAGGCTGTTGTCATTGCACCATGATGTCAGCCTCTTAATTTCATTTCGGTAGTCTGTAACATCGTTGTTGGAGATGAGTCCAATCACTACGGTATCATCCGCCAATTTGACAATCGAATTTGAGTTGTAATTGGCTGTACAATCATGGGAGTATAGGGAATAAAACAGGGGGCTTAGAACACATCCTTGGG
Source organism: Melanogrammus aeglefinus (assembly GCA_900291075.1). NCBI lineage: Eukaryota > Metazoa > Chordata > Actinopteri > Gadiformes > Gadidae > Melanogrammus > Melanogrammus aeglefinus. Next base: position 81,282 of record OLKM01000398.1, on the reverse strand, counting down.
GGGCACCAATGTTGAGAGTGACAGTATTTGACATGCAGCTCCCAATCTTCACCGCCTGTAGCCTGTCCGTCCAAAAGCTGAGAACCCAGGAGCAGAGAGATGTATTAAAGGTCTCATTCCGTGAGAAACTGAGAATACTTGTTTTTGTTGAAATACTATAGGTCTCTACGAGTTGCATATGCATGCTGCGCGTGAAAGTGTTCCTCTACCCCCATTACCTATATTAGGCAATGAGAGAAATCACAGAGAAAAACGAGCGGATGAGAAAACCCCATCGGTGTGACGTCACACCGAAAATTAGTATTCATGGCCACGCCTCCCGCCCAGCTTAGCTAGCTTGCTACCGCCCACCGGCAGACAGGAAGTAGCAGAGCTCATTTCTGCAGCTCAGTGTCACAGTGCTCTTAGCCAATCAGAGGTGAGCAGATTAGCATATCATGCATATTCATGTTAAGAGGCGAAATCCTGTCGTTCGTCCCCTCCCACCTCCCCCAACAAACGAAAACAGCATGAAACAGACCCAGCAAAGCTTTTTTTTCTCTAACACCGGCTCTTAGGGCATCAATTCAGACTACAGATCACCGCAAAATTAACGAAAAAACGATGAGATGAGACCTTTAAGACCTAGATGTTTGAGTTTGGTGACTAAAATATTTGGCACAATGGTGTTAAAGGCCGAGCTATAGTCAATGAACAGCAGGCGTGCGTAATTCCCCTTCCCTTCGTCCAGGTGGGAGAGAGTGGTGTGGAGGACGTGGGATATGGCATCATCAGTACTTTTATTGGGTCGCAAACTGAAGGGGGTCTAATGAGCCAGGTGTTGATGAACATATAAAATCTTTTACCAATCTCTCAAAACATTTCATCACCACTGACGTCAAGGCTATAGGGCGGTAATCGTTAAAGATGGCTGAGTTGTCTTCTTGGGAACAGGAATAATTGTGGCTATTTTTAGGCACTAGGAACAACAGAGTGGACTAGAGACAGATTGAAGAATGTTAACACTGGTGCAACCTGGTCAGCACATGATTTTAACAACCGCCCAGGAATGCCCTCTGGGCCAGCGGATTTTCTGCAGTATTTAAGCCTACTTCCAAATGATGAGATTCCAAATGAGATTGCTCTTTCATTTCTTACAGCCTGTTCAGATCATGGATGGACCGATGAATATGAAAAACAGACTTTTGAGAAGGCTGTAGTTAGTTAAGTGTTTGATTTAGTTTCCGATTAGGGCTTTGTCTATTTACGAAAGAGATAAATATGAAAATGTTTGGTCACTTTCAACTTCGGGTTTGTAGACCTGAATCTGCTTTGCAAATGTATAATCAATGAAGTATTTCAGACGAGGAATATAATAACTCTGTAGCCTATTGAAGAGAAATTATCTTATCCCATACGTTGACATAAAAAAACCTTTTGGAACGAGAGCCAACAGCATCAGGCTGCTTTATTCTTAGACCTACTACTTAACTTTCGTCTGGTCTAGTCTCTTCCTCGTCCCCCGCGTATATGCGTGTACTAAATACCTCTTCCTCCTGCTATTTTGGGGGAGTGTTCAAACTCCTGCAGCAAGCCTTTTTTTTTTTTACGACTAGGACAAATCACCAACCGGGCAGATGTGTGTAGACAGCAAGGCGCGTGTCCGCGGCGGTCACAACACAAGGGCTCCGGTTTGGCTAAAAAAGGGAGCGTTCAGCGCACGACGAGACGGTCCTCTGCCAGATGAAGAACGGACGCGGTCGACGGTCGCTGAAAGACCTCCAGAAAGGTTCATAAGAGAAGGTAACTTTTTTTAAATTATGGTTATGGATCTCTGCCTTCATGTAGAAATAATTGCGCGGCTGAGCCAGGAGCGTGTGTCTCTTGCAAGAGATAATAATGATTAAGTGTTATAAAAAAAAAAAAACAGGAACTAATTAGAAGCATCATGCTCATACGATCATATTGATACATTGTTTTTATTCAGAATTGTTATTTTCCAGGTCCAATATTTGACCCCTCACCGACGTTCCTGTCAATTATTTTGTGTTAATTTCCACTGTCTTGGAATGTGTTCTTTTTTTTTTGCCTTTGAAGTTTGTTATAATCTGGATTTGATTCGTCAGAAAAGGAACATTGAAAACAGATTAAAAAAAAGTGGCTGTAACTGGGCTGAAACTTGCGATCAGTATTGACCTGAAGTGTCAGTGTGTACCTGTAAATATTGATGTATGCTATTGCCCATCCTATTTAGAGAACAGTGAGACAGTGGTATTATAATAGTAAACATTTAAAGGTTGTAGCCATGTGCATACATAGGAGGTCACAGGACTGCTGATTTATTATGTAGATGTTTGATGATATGTTTTTGACATGAAAACAATTTGAAAGGAGAGTTAAGTCTGAATTGGGTGAAGATGTTTGACACCCATCCAGAAAAATTCCCCTGATGTGGTATGTGGTACCCCTTATCCACCCCTTAATGACATGTGTCTGATATCACTAAGTCCCTTTGGATAAAAGCATCTGCTAAACAAATCAACAGTAATGCAGGAGTACGGTAAACCAGTCGTTACTTTCGTAAAACTCCACCATTTTCCGTGTAGGAGCCAAGCAACTCTCTGAACTGTCAGAACCACGCCAAGCCAAGCACTTTGTCTCTTTATAACCTGTGAAGGGTGGCTGGTTAAAACAAAGCACACGCATGGGTCATAGATATATTCAGACTGTAGTGGACCCCAGCTCTGCTAGTGTCGATCTGTCGTTGCGTATCTATGTTGTGCGCATTTAATGGAATGTAATCTTCTTTCCATTCCCCTTGGGGTTGAGTGAAATGCATATGATTTCGTGGGAAACTGTTGACATAAAAAAATGGGCAGCATCACAAAAATGTGAAAAGTCGGGGTTTGCAATGATTTTTAAGAACGGCCTAACCGGTATGAATGAGAAAGATGGCCTGAGATGAACCTGTATGTGTTCACTGTAGGTCGCTATAGTGTGTGCAGTGTCGATGATCGTTAGAGTGTTTACCCAGGATCTTGTTGCAGCCCTGTACAAATACACCAAAGACGTGTTTGACTTTCGCTGGCGTTTCACAATGACAAACAGAGATGCAGCCGTTATCCATAAGCTCACATGGAGGAGGAAGAGCACAAAGTCAGATCTTCGAGCACAGATGGACAACATTTTTAATAGAAAAAACAAAACAAAGATTAGGGCTATGTCCTGTCACAAGCCCAGAATGTTTAATGTTTATTCTTCCCTCAGTGTAGAATGACAAATAGCAACATCAATTAACATACTGACATTCTTCAACCTGGGTATTACTTTTTGTGTATTACAGTAAAGCTCTATGGCTTACCCATTTGTTTAAATAGGAAAATATGTCAGAGACAGGTTGGAATATGATGTATTGATTTCAGAGTCCCCTCGTGCTCATGGTACTCTCAGAAGGTCAAAGCTTGAATGTGTGCATCCTCTCTCTTTGCACTCTTGATTCCCAAAAAGTGACCCTCCTTTTCCCATTTACTCTGTGTGGAAACTCACAAAGATGTGTGTGGAAAATATTTGATTATACATTTGGTTTCCAGGATGAAATCATCCCTACGGTTTGTTCTGAGTCATACCCTCGCTTGCATCATCAGAGCGTGAGTAAACAAATACCCATCGATCAAATCTCCATCAAATAAATATTGATTTAAAACTGAAATCCATACTGGGGCTTTTCTGTGGCCGTGTGTCATTTCAGTCGAGGTGAAACGCATACTTGGCCGGTTCTTCCTGTAACTATTAGTGCATGTTGACGCAAAAGCATTTCCTGTTCATTCTTTCCTTCTGTTAGTCATGTGGCTGTTTGGTTTCGCATCTCTTGTTATTTTCCTCTGTGATGAATATCGCTACCTTAGGTCGTTTCTCACTTTCCAATTCGTTCCTGCAAATTATATACTGTATGACCAAATCATATATCGTGTTTCAGCCACATAGGTGGTTTATAAAAAAAAAAAGTTCCAATTCACCGCAGTATGAATGTATTTTATATGAAAGACACAGCTGTTCAAACAATTGATATTGCTCTATTTCCTATTCGCTTTTATGACCACTACTATGACGACAAGTAATACCGCTACTAATATTACTGCTCTTGCCAACATACCTCATTTTATTTATTTTTATGATTATATTTATTATTCATTTATTGTTTATGCTTGGTATTCCATGAAGGACATTTGGCGAACATTGTGTTCTATTTTCCAGCCTGAAGAAAGAGACGTTTAAGATGAGCCAAGACGGACACAACAAGGATGTAGTTTATTGTTCTTCATCTTGGAGATCAGGCTGAAGCCATCCTCCTCCTACCCCTCCTTCTCCATCCACCTCCTCCTCTTCCTCCACTTCTCCTCCTCTTCCTCCTCCTCCTCCTTCTCCATCCACCTCCTCCTCTTCCTCCACCTCCTCCTCCTCTTCCTCCTCCTCTTCCTCCTTCCTCCTCCTCCTCCTCCTACCCCTCCTTCTCCATCCACCTCCTCCTCTTCCTCTTCCTCCTTCTCCATCCACCTCCTCCTCTTCCTCCACCTCCTCCTCTTCCTCCTCCTCCTCCTTCCTCCTCCTCCTCTTCCTCCACCTCCTCCTCCTCTTCCTCCTCCTCCTCCTCTTCCTCCTCCTCCTCCTCCTCCTCCTACCCCTCCTTCTCCATCCACCTCCTCCTCTTCCTCCTTCTCCATCCACCTCCTCCTCTTCCTCCACCTCCTCCTCTTCCTCCTCCTCCTCCGCCACGATGAACGCCTCTTCGTCCCCCGCCGGCAACGAGAGCACGCCCCTGTGCTACTCCATCAACACGCCCCCCTTCAACCGAAGCAGCACCGCCTTCACCCTCTCCGCCGTGTTCAGCACCCTGGGCCTCACCTCCAACCTCATCGCCCTGGTGGTGCTGGCCAAGGCCTACCAGCGCACGCGCAGCCGCTCGCGCTCCTTCTTCCTCACCTTCCTGGGCGGCCTGGTGACCACCGACTTCATGGGCCTGCTGGTCACCGGCACCATCGTGCTTACCTACTACCTCACCGGCTTCGACTGGCGCCAGCTGGACCCCCGCTGCCACTTCTGCAACTTCTTCGGCATGTCCATGGTGTTCTACGGCCTGTGCCCGCTGTTGCTCGGCGCCGCCATGGCCATCGAGCGCTTCGTGGGCATCAACCGGCCGTTCGCCCGCTCGGCCAGCATGCCCGGCAGCCGGGCGGTGTCCATGGTTCTGATGGTGTGGACCTTCGCCGGCGGCCTGGCCCTGCTGCCGCTGGCGGGCGTTGGGGAGCTACCACCTGCAGCCGCCGGGCTCCTGGTGCTTCATCAACATCAGCTCGCGGGGCGGCGACCGGGTGTTCTCGGTGCTCTTCTCGGCGGTGGGCCTGGCGTCCATCGCCGTGTCCTTGGTGCTGAACACGGTGAGCGTGGGCACGCTGATCCGCGTGTGCTGCGGGCAGGATAAGGGCCAGCGGCGGCGCGACTACGAGGTGGAGATGATGGTGCAGCTGCTGCTCATCATGGTGATCGCCACCCTGTGCTGGTGCCCCCTGCTGGTGAGTGGTATGGCGGTTTTCGAGTACCCCCACCTCCCGTTCGGTGAACCGTTAGCGCAGATGTCAGAGCCCAGCTGAATAGCGCACATTCCTCTGTAATCAGGCTCGGTGTCGACGGTTCTCAGACGGTTTTATTTTCGTTTTTTGTTTTTTTTACACACGCTCACACGCCACTTTACTCATTCGACTCGGAGACCTGCCCCGAAAAAACGGCGTGCTGGATTGAGTTCGTCCCTTCCGTTCTCCCCTTGATATTCTACACTTTCAAACATTGCGGTATTCAGGGATCATTTATCTCTAATTGTTGACCAACACCATTTCAGAGGGACAAATGTATACCTCCCCCCCCGCCGCCCCCTCTCGTGAAAGCCCCTCCATCCTCCTGACAGCGCCGGGGCTGACAGATGGGCTATAAGATAAGGAGCCCTTGTTAGTGAACCTCCATTAGCCAGCATTGGCAAGAGAGCACTTTCCACTCCACTGTAGCCCCGGTGAGAATGTATGTGCGCAATTTTTCTGTCTGTTTGTTTTTGTGTGTGTGTGTGTGTGTGTGTGTGTGTGTGTGTGTGTGTGTGTGTGTGTGTGTGTGTTGTGTTTGTGTGTGTGTGTGTGTGTGTGTGTGTGTGTGTGTGTGTGTGTGTGTGTTTGTTTTTATTTGTGTGTGTGCCTGTCTGTGTGTGTGTTTTATGAAGATAAGTCCCGTGGGAGACTGGTCCATCTCCGGTTGTAGACAGAAAGAGGATATCCGCCCTCCACCACCACACCCCTTCTCTCTCTCTCTCGCTCTCTCTCTCTCTCTCTCTCTCTCTCTCTCGCTCTCGCTCTCTCTCTCTCGCTCTCTCTCTCTCTCTCTCTCTCTCTCTCTCTCTCTCTCTCTCGCTCTCTTCTCTCTCTCCTCTCTCTCTCTCTCTCTCTCTCTCTCTCTCTCTCTCTCTCTCTCTCTCTCTCTCTCTCTCTCTCTCTCTCTCTCTCTCTCTGCTCTAAATGTCTTTATAATATTACACAGTATATGGATCTTGGACCCCGTGGTACTTAGTTCTTATACGGTAATAATATGTAATATTACATTAGCGCCAGCATAGTGTTACATGAGACCGTGGCTACACACTTCTGTTGGTCGCCATTAGATAATTGGTTTGTAATTCTATTTATTCCATTTACTGCCCTCTACTTTATCTTGTCTGTCTTGTCCGTTTAAACCAGTCAAGGGTGTGTGATTGCGATGAGTGTTTCTGCACATTGACTTTTTTTCCGTGGTCCCCAAGAAAGGGCGAAAGTGAAAATGAAGACAGATCTTCGACCAAACGGGTAGAGACAGCGTACAGCAAAAAATATCTTCCAGGCTGTTCTGGTTAAACGGGTGATTGCATTAGAACCCGGTTTTGTGTGGTGATTGAGATAGTGTCTGCTGAACACACAAGGCTCTGGTTTTCTGATGAGCAGATAACAGGAGCCAAACACCGACACGCGGTTTAATCTGGAAAATATAAGCGCGTGTGTGTGTGTGTGTGTGTGTGTGTGTGTGTGTGTGTGTGTGTGTGTGTGTGTGTGTGTGTGTGTGTGTGTGTGTGTGTGTGTGTGTGTGTGTGTGTGTGTGTGTGTGTGTGTGTGTGTGTGTGTGTGAATATGTACTGTTTGTTTGTGTGTGTGTTTGTATGTATGTGAGCCGAAAAAAACATTTATTCCCGCGTTGGTAAGACTGTTCCCGTTCTTCATCATTTGACAGCTTGAAAGCATTTTAAAACAACAGTGGCTTTTAGAGGTTTTCTGGACATTCATTAAACACTTAAAACAAATTGCCCATTGAAAAACAAATTGGCCATTGGTGTACAAACATTGCCCCTGAGTGACGTTGTTGTCCTTTGCTCTCGTCACTAAACAGAGATGTATATTGTACACATGCATAATAATAAGTACCAAAGGGAATGGTTTTGGGGTACTGCAGGTCTAACAATACCCATCCACAGATAAGTGTGCTCTCTAATCAAACCAAAGCACAGTTGCTTGCTTCAAGTTACAATATTGCCTGTGCTTTTCTCCGCTATGACTACAGTATTTGTTTGTTTTAGCTCTGTATTTCGGTCTCAGTTGAGATCGACTTGGTGGATACCTGTACATGAAGTGGCCTCTCGAGATCACTGCTTCCGCCTGATCTGTTGATCTTGTCATGTAAGATCTTGGATCTGTACACCCATAAATCCACAATTGCGCTCGAGGGGCCCTTGTGTAGACAGTGATGGATGGATCAGCCTTGCGGTTAGGACCCTTTACTGGGTATAGGCTAGAAGGTTAACCTATCCGTCACACTTCTAGTCCGCCATTCCCATTCCCATGCTGGTTTGAGAAAAAGGCTTGGATAATGGCCCCCATCCAAATCTCACCCTGATGGTTGTGTTGTGTTCCTCAGGCCTGTCTAACCCTGAGTATGCCCCTTCCCCCCCTCCCCCTACACAGACGTACATCCTAGGGTTGGCGACGACTGACCACCCAGTAGACCCACACTTCGTTTTGTTCTACTTGCGCTTGGCCACCTGCAATCAGATATTAGATCCCTGGATTTACATCATGTGTCAAGAGTCCCGAGTGAGGCGAGTGGATTGCATGAAAAAAAAACTAAACACGAAAGACTACCATCATCACGCCATCATCTCCATGTTCAGCGTCTGCGCTTCTCCCACCCCCCCCCAACGCCCCAGCACCGCTCTACATGCGTTAAAGCCCCCATATTACACCACCAGCTGGGAGTGCGATTAGCTGTTACAAGCCCGCACACATCTAGTGGGACACGCCCACTTGTGATGTCAGAAGAGGCAGATTTTCAAAACGGCTTGTAGCGGCTAATCGCACTCACACCTGGTGGGATAACATGTCACCCTTTAAAGCATCGCTTGTCATTCAACATCTGTCTCCGCCGAATCCCACCGCACAGCTGCGTGTGGATCCGTCTGCTTTCAGACGTCTTGGGGGTCGACTCTGACGTTTGCGTTAGTTTGATTCCCAAACGACTGATTCATCGATTTTGTTTATTTTTTCCGAAACGTTGAATGTTGTCATGATCACGTTATTGCTCCCTCTCTCCACTGGGCTACTGACCATCCCCTCCCCCCACTTCCTCTCCCCCTCCTCCCCCAAAACTATCATCGTAAGAGTTTCCTGATTCAAATCAAATTGAAATATTTAACATTGAAATAGAATGACTAATTTTGAACGCAGGACCAGCATGTAGTTGGGATGCACCCTTTTGAAAGATTATAAATTCATATTTATATTATGATAACGTTTATTATAAGGTGTTTTACATCTTAAATCTTTCACGAAGCTCGACATAAGCGTCTGTTTCTGGAAAGGGATCTTCTGGTGCCGTGGAAAAGTAAGAGAGGATAGGGGAAGAGATGGCCTCACATTTAGTGAGCAGAGAGCTGCAGCAAAGACGGACAAAAAAACTTTGTTTTAGCAACCGTCACAACAATGCTGCGATGAAATTAGCCAAGCCAACTCTTTCTCCCCCTGCCTCCCCCCCTCCCCCCCTCCCCTCCCCCCTCCGCGATGCAGACTAGTAAATGCATGTTGCGCATGCATGTCTGAATATGTTTTGGTTTTTGTGTCCCTGCTAAATTTAGTAGCGTGAATTGTTTTCCTTCAGACCAATTCTCACGGGACATGTCCTCTGCTGTTTGATTCATATCCATGTGTTTTTCTCTTTCGTCCGCACCTCTCCCATCCACTCCACCCACCGTTTGCCCTCTCCCTCCCTCTCTGTCTCTCTCTCTCTCTCCCCCCTTTCCCCCTCTCCCCCCCCCCTCTCTCTGTCTGTCTGTCTGTCTGTCTGTCTGTCTGTCTGTCTGTCTGTCTGTCTGTCTGTCTGTCTGTCTCTCTCTCTCTCTCTCTCTCTCTCTCTCTCTCTCTCTCTCTCTCTCTCTCTCTCTCTCTCTCTCCTCCCTCTCTGTCTCTCCCTCTTCCCCACTCTCACTTTCTCTTTTAATCTCTCTCTCTATCTTAATCTCTCTCTCTTCTCCCTCTTTCTCTGTCTCTCGAACTCTGACTCTCTCCCTTTCTCTCCTCCCCCTCTTTCTCTGTCTCTCTTTGTCTCTCTCCCTTTCCCCTCCCCTCTCTTTCTCCCCCTCTCTTTGTCTCTCTCCCTTTCCCTCTCTCCCCCTCTCTGTGTCTCTCTCTGCCCCCTCTCTCTCTCCCCCTCTATATGTCTCTCTCACTTTGCCCTCTCCCCCTCTCTCTCTCCCTCTATATGTCTCTCTCACTTTCCCCTCTCCCCCCCTCTCTCTCTCCCCCTCTCGATGTCTCTCTCCCTTTCTCCCCACCCCTTTTCTCTCCCCTTCCCTATGTATATTCCTATCTGCCCTCCCCAATCTCCCCCTCTCTCTCCCCTTCCCTATTTCCCCCCCTCCCCCAACTCCCCCTCTCTCTCCCCTTCCCTACCCCCCCCATCTCCCCCTCTCTCCCCTTCTCTGTCTCTCCCCCCTCCTCTCTCTCCCCCCTATATCCCTCTTGCCGTCGCCAGGTGTTTATTGCGCAGACTGTGTTGTCGGGCCGACCGCTCCAGATCCGACGACTACTGCTGTTCCTTCGCTTTGCCACATGCAACCAGATCCTGGACCCCTGGGTGTACATCCTGTTCCGCCGGGCGGTACTCCAGCGCTTTTACCCGAGCCTCCTCGTGTCCCGTGATTCCATCATGAGCCTGTACCCGTCGCTGCGTAGGATGACGCGCAGATCGCCGCTCGCCGGAACCAGGGGGCGTCTGAGCCAGGACGAGCCCCCGGAGTCCATCACCGCCATCCCCACCGCCTCCACCCCCATCCAGGCGTAGGAGCTGGGGGGGGGGGGGGGACAAGGCGTGACTGTTTTAAGAAAGGGCAGCTTTCTTCAAAAGAAGGTGATTTTATGGATTTCCTCTGGATGGCACCCGAGACTGAAGGTGAGCCTTGCAGACGTGTTTTACGCGCGATGCGATTTCGGTTTCGATCACTGAACCTTCCAGTCGTGCAGACCGATTGGGGGTCTCAGTGGAAAGAAGATGCGAAGACATCACGCCAACGTCGGTTATCCGACTGATCAGTAACACAACACAATCTCTGCATCGCCCTCATCTTCGGAAACTTTGGAATTCTTCGGAAACTCGTCGAGGTGCATAAAATACATTTTCATGAGAGTCGTGTTTTTTTGTACACACGTCCTTTTGTGCGCACATCCTTGCCGAACTTCTCCGTACGGTTTTCCGACCACTTATGGACGAGATTACAGCCTAAATGGACTTGAAGGATCAAAGGGTTGTCGAAAGATCTAATCTTTTGTTTATCATGAGGATTTGGGGGGATAATTACTCACTACATTGTTTAGTGTGTAAAAAGTTTGTGAATATTGCCAGCTGCCCATATTTTGCATGTGGAATTACTTGTGTGTGGAATCACTTTGCTTCATCTGACAAGCGGAATGAATGTCTATTGTGATTGAGCCTTGTTGACGCCTCCATTGAAGGAAATTTGACCCTCTTCAGTCCTTTCTGTTTCACCAAACTCCTTTGTGATATTTTTCGTAAGAAGTGCATCTTATCGTGTGGACAGTCTTCATACCTATATTTTGACCCCTTAGCCTAGACAACAAACTTGTGTGTTAGATAAAGGAAAACCATTGACGACACAACACAAATGCAAAGGCCACGACACAAATGGAAAAGCCACAAACCCGACGCAAAATCCACAAAAGTCAGGATGAACAACCGGGGGATAGTTTAATTATCCTACGTTTTAATAAATGTGTGGATTAAAGTCGAGATTTTAAGCAGGATCCATCCTTATCACTACTATGTAACCCACTAAATCACCTTTCACCTATTAATAACTTGCTAGGGTTGGGTTTCCAAACACAGAAGAGGAGATAAATGGAAAGAACTGAATTGCTTGGTCAGGTAAACTCTGGGCCAGTGCTGACCTTTCAGAGGAGGTGGAATAGCTGTGGGTGCAGAAACGACGACCCCAGGCTGCTAGCATTCCATCTAGCATTCAGAAGACATAGCTTATTAACAGACTGTTGACGGTTGCGGGATCGGAGCATTAGCGTAGCAGTCCAAGCACGTTTTTTCTACAAATGATCGAGGATGAGTCTCCTGTTATTAAATCATAATCCTTCGTCTTGATAGAGCAGTCCTCCATTCACTTCATGGGCACAGCAACTATTATTCGTACATTTGACCTAACAGGGACTTCACAGGACAGCTTATATGAAATATGAATAATGATAATCAGACAGTATTATCCTTGTTGTAGCATTGTACCACATTGTACCACATGCATTTTCTTTATTTTATATTAAATAAATATATGAAAGAAGATATCATGGTCAAATTACTGTTGGTCCAGTGTGACCTAAGAAGAAAGAGAGCTAAATTGAGCTAAATATTTTTAGCAAGAAATCAAAGAATTATCTTTACACGTTTTTTCTTTTTATAATATATAATAATTATGATGTGGTTTGGATTCTGAGGCTTTGCGTTTCCGATTTGAAGCAAATTAAACTCACAATACTGCTGTTAAAAAACCCGTTGAAGACATTCTTCATCGACTTAAATATATTACCGCGCATCCCCAATGTGGTCATCACCTTAGTCAGAAAAAATTGAACTTACACTTTGCTATCAGTATTAATATATAAATGCATACATTAAAGTCTCAATGTGTAACAAGTCCACTGGCTCATAGGTTAAAACAACCTCTTCTGTAATGAATGCTGATGGATAGGGGTTTCCATTATGTTTCCAATAAAATCACATCCTATATACATTCTACAAATAAAAAAAAGTCTGGCCAGCTCGTACCTCTCTCTTTGTTTAGGATATCCATACTTTCCATACTCTTAACCCCCTAACACCCTCGCCACCCAGCCAGCCGAGCTAGTTTGCGTCAAAGAGTTGTATTTCCAAGTAGAGCCGGAGAGAACAGCGTTATTCCGATTTTTCTAGAATTCTCAAAGTTCTCTTGCCTAACAACTGCGATGGTATTCATTCTCCACATTGCGACTTCAAGCCTTGATCCAATGAATATAGATGTGTCTTAAGTGATTCATTTGATACATTTGCTTCATGAAATATTACAGTTTGTATATGAAACCAATTTCATTTTATTTCTTTGTAGTTCTTTGCTCGCAAAGGGCTCCTACAAGCTTCGTCCTTTGGTGAGTTGACGCTCTACATTGACTGGTTAGTTAGAAATCAGTTGTTTTTTGTCTTATTTAATGTTTGACTTTAACCTCTTTGTGTCATAGAACCTATATATTATCTGTTAATGTGAAATCTACCGACAAATGTACTAGCATGAAGAAAGAAATAGCATAGCAGAAGCTATTGCAAGAACTTTCATTGAATAAAATAAATAAACACGATGGAAAGCAATTTAAAAAAAAATTAAAGCAACTGATTGCCAGCCAGGATATGCAATGTTTTATTAACAATTACAAGTTATATATGAAAAACAAGTGGAATGTTTACGCTGTTGGACAAGTCTTTCTGGATTTGTATTCTTCTTACAAAAAGTGAGGAAAAGAAAACGGCACACAGTGTGCCTGTTAAGAACACTATTAAGTTGTTACGTTCAAATGTTTTCATCTGTACTAATATTTATACATCAGGTTTAACACCTATTTACATTAATGTCATGAAACACAGTAGCGGCTCTAAACCCACCAAAAGAGCCCCTGTCAAGAATCAAGACTTAACTTAAAATATTAAAACCCCCCCCACTTGAAGATGAAGACCGTTATAGCTCAGTGGAGACAATCGATGGAGATTGACCAACACACTACATCTCATTCGCCACGGTCAACCTTAAGCTAGCCAATGTTAATTTAGCATAAAAGTTAGCATGTTGTTTTTCCCCCCAAAACTCTCGCTTTCAACTGGTGGAGGTGGTGTGGCTGGGATTGACTGTATCTAGGCTAGATTATTACCCCACTATTACCGCACACAATAGCGGGAAAGCGATAGATTGCGTGTGTGTGTGGTGAAAATTTCCTCATCCAAAAAAACCATCTGTTCTTCTCCGGGGGGGCCCAGTTATTTGTTTGAGTCTTGGCTGCCGTCAACAGAGACTCTTACAGTTGATGGAATGGTCGGAATGTGTTAAGGCCAGACCTTCTGCGACCTCTTTTCTTGCTTAGCCGTGGAAACATCTAGTGATTGCCTCTTTTGGGTGGTTTACTCTCACTTATGTCTAGTTCCAGTAAAGGACCTAGAAGTCTGTTAGGGGAGGGGGGAGGGAAATAAAATATACAATGTCAGAAACTTGTTGGAAAACCGGCTTCATATAAATACAAAATAATCTTCTTGAGGTTGTAAGATATCTCTTCTATAAATATATGGTCTACTGTTTTAATGTGTATACATGCTTGAAGGGGTGGTCGAAGTTCAACATTCACTAAACTACTAAAGCTCTCAACTATTCTTAGTTTAATTCTAATTATTAAAAAAATAAATGTAATAATTCTATCATTAATAAATTTTAATTCCTTCAACGATGATCAATTCCGGATCGTTCTCCGCGAAATTAGTTCGAAATGGCGTGTGACCCTCATAACTTTTTTAGGCCCATTCGAGGCAGCGTGTGAAGACTGCCGGATGAAGTCCTTATAGTTTCAGATGGCCTTATCACACTTCCTGCTCTGCCCCATGGCTCGTGTTTTGATCTCATGTGAACTTGTATGGTTTCTCGACAGGACATTGCGTAACATGTCTATGGCATTGGCTTAGGGCTGAGTTTGTTGTTTGTTGTCAGAATCAGATTCAATAAGATTGCTACTAAGTGAGCGACCCCTCCCTCCCCCTCTCTCTCTCTCTCTCTCTCTCTCGCTCTCTCTCTCTCTCTCTGCTCTCTCTCTCTCTCTGCTCTAAATGTCTTTATATTACACAGTATATGGATCTCTCTCTCTCTCTCTCTCTCTCTCTCTCTCTCTCTCTCTCTCTCTCTCTCTCCTCTCTCTCTCTCTCTTCTCTCTCTCTCTCTCTCTCTCTCTCTCTCTCTCTCTCTCTCTCGTGTGTTTGTACCTGTCTCTCCCCCTATATCTCCCTCTCCCCTTCACTCCTTCTCTCACCTTCTCCCATTTATCCTCTCCCCCTCTTCTCTATCTCCTTATCCCTCTCTCCCTTCTCTTAACTGCCTGCCTTCTCCCACTCTGGTTGTGTCTCTCTGTCTCTCCCTCCCCCCTCGGTCTCTCTCTGGTTCTGCTGTCTCCCTCTCTCCCTCCCCCTCTCTCTCCCTCCCCTCTCTCTCTCCTCTCCCTCCCCCACCCCCCCCCCCCCCCCCCACCCCCCCTCTCTCTGGTTCTGTACCTGACTCTATATCCGGCCGTTCTTGACGTCTCCGATGGCACCCCACACGTCAAACAGGAAGACATCCGGGAAGGCAAAGTCCCCCAGGACCGAGTCCAGGGCCTCTGCGAAGTCGTCTGGGTTTTTCTTGTCCTTCCCCGCCTCCACGATTGTGGTCGCTGGGGAGAAGGAGGAAGAGGATGAAGGCGATGACAAAGATGACACATGTAAGGGTGCATTCATGACTTGAGGTAAGATCAACCAGGACCAGAATGCTGAAGTTCTGCATGTTCTCCTGCCCCTCTTAACTCAAATCTAGAACTATTGTTTTAATAAGATTTAGACCAAAGTAAAGGGTGTAAATACTTCCAACTGTAAATACTATCCAAGCCTTAAATGTAAGACCTATTTGTGGTTGTATTAATATTTTCAAATGTCTCAGTCCAGCAAGATTCCTTTTTTTTAACTCTTAATAAAGGACAAAGGAATACACTGACTTACCTTCCACAGGCAGTTTTACACCACATATTAAAACTGATGTGAACTGCCTCTAAACGCACAACAACTCCAAAGATAGCCTGTGTGTGTGTGTGTGTGTGTGTGTGTGTGTGTGTGTGTGTGTGTGTGTGTGTGTGTGTGTGTGTGTGTGTGTGTGTGTGTGTGTGTGTGCGTGCGCGTGTGCGTGTGCGTGTGCGTGTGTGTGTGCGTGTGCGTGTGTGTGTGTGTGTGTGTGTGTGTATGCCCCCCCCGTTCTCCTCATCCTATATGTGGACTAAACATCCATGAAGCTCTCTGTGTACAAAGGACACTATTCCTCCGAGCCCTGGGAAATATAGCCATTACTTGATGACATCAGAAGAATGCAACCTTGCAATTCGTGAAGAAATGTATAAACAGTGTCTCTGTTAGACTATTCCTTCTAGGGCATGTCCTGTTCTCCACTGTACTCCACAAGTACCAATGAATATAGTGGGGAAAGTGTTGGTACACTTTCCGGACCACCGCCGCATGCCTAAATTATGACTCCAATGGTTCAAAATGTTTGTTTGTCTACAAGAGGATCCACTAAGCCAGGAGGGGAGGGACGGCTGATGGAACTTTTCAATTGAAAAGATAAGCAGATAAAAGCCTTTTTTGTCTTGATTCAGATGTCACTTGAATCCATGCTTAGATTGTGACTCAAAAGGTTCAAGATGTTTGTTTTTTTATAAAGGAGGGTAGTTAAACTAGGAGGTGGGACAGCTGATAGGAGTTTTTTTTACTTAAAAAACTGCAAGTACATCAAAGTATTTGCGGTTTGGTTCGGATTTCACCTGAAAGCACTTAAACTTTAATGCAAGACCTCCAGTTAAGAGGTGTGTGGAGAAATCTACAAACGTGTAATTGAAAGCAGGAGTCTGCAAGGCTATCCGAGGAGAGGCCAATGTCATTATTGTTATCAGTAAATCAGACAGAGGACATCACAGCCAAGGGGGCTGAAAAAAAAAAGCTTTGATGGGGAACAATTGGGGCAAAATGCTTTAGTGCTGGCCCAATGACGTATGCTAGGTAGTTAGCAGTATAGGTCCCTTTCCAAAAACGACCAAAAAAGTTGTTATGAAAGGTGCAACATAGATAGTAACTATTATTATTATAATTATTCTATATATTTTTGTGTTTATTAATATTATTACCCATAAACTAGTTATTAATTTGATAGTAGTAGTCATAGTTGTGAGAATAGTACTAGTAGCAGCTGTAGTAGCAGCAGTAGTAGTACTGGTAGTATTAGTATCTTACCCAGTTCCAGATCTCTGATGCCCATGTAGCTTTCTAGCAGGTCATCCACCTTCTTAGTCGCCTGTTCCTCAAACTCATTGGGCTGGCAGAGAAAACAGTTGTTATATTGATATATACTTCTTGATTTAAGGCCATAGCATTCATCATCAGAGTCAAAACATATCAGAGACTTGAACCACAGTGGCCCGAGCTTGTGGTTTATAGTTAGTGTGTTATTGTGAAGATATGCTTGTTTATTGTATTATAAACAGATTGCTCTTGGCAAAAAATTAAATCTACAAACAGTGCATAGCTATGTGTCTGCGTCTTAACCTCCTTTGCGCTGGTCTGTGTTTGTGTGTACTTGTTTGTGGTAAGGGGCCTTGTTTGTGTTTGAAAGTGTGTTGGATTGAAACTGGCCTTTGGGCAGAGGTGGGAGTGGGTGAAGGGTTGTATACAAATGTGTGAGTGTGTATTATTGGATATTTGTGAGAAAACTCACACGCATATAATCAAACACACTGACGCATGTATATACACGCACACATCCAAAGCGTAAACACATTCGTACATGCACACACACACAATAAACATGCACACATATATTTGCGTGCGTGTGCGTGTGTGTGCGCGTGTGTAATCACCGTTTCCTGGACGGTAGCTGAGCCTTTGGAGCGTAGACGCAGTGTCTCTTTTCCGTTCACCATCTTTCCCTCGCTGGACTTTGGTGCCCTGGTCCTCATTCCGATCATATCTGGACCCCACACACACACACGCACACACACACACATACACACACACACACACACACACACACACACACACACACACACACACACACACACACACACACACACACACACACACACACACACACACACACACACACACACACACACACACACACACACACACACACACACTTTAATTCGCAGATGGACATGAAGACAACAGTTTGTTTTCAAAGACTTTAAAGGGGAATTCCTAGGCCATTATACAATTGACATTCATTAACACACATTTACTTTTCATGTTTAATTTTGTGAAGAGTGAAGGAATCACTAAAATAATAATGTGTTTTTTTGTATTAAACTATCTTGTCAAGCTCAAACACATGATGTGCCTATATCTATGTGGTGCTGAACTATTCCATAGTAGAACGAGGCTTTTCTCTCGCCGCTCTGCCCCAGCCGGAGCCGGCGGCCATCTTGTCCCCAGGTCTGCTGCTAGGGGTCCAGTAGGTCGACATGGGCGGGGCCCCGCCAGGCATTCAAACCCTCTGATCAACAGCTGTGATTCCCATCTCCTCTCAGGCTATCCTGCTTTCTCATGCGCCAAAGGGGCTGCTCGTGGTCAACCACGCAGTGCATCTGTGAGACTACAAACCAGTCAGGGGATTCAACATTGCTGATGGCTGGAGATAAAGAGAAGGAAATTAGGTGGTTGAAGAACAGACGTTACAGCTTGAAGTGCCCCTTGGCCAGGTATTTCACCCAGACTGAGTGGCGTGTGTGTGGGTGTTTGCATGCATGCGTGTGTGTGGGTGTTAAGGCCGACAGGCAGGTAACTCTACCCCCTCACCATAAAGTGTTTCTGCACTAGCCATTTCATTCGGTTACCTAACTCAAATAAAAAGCGTATGTCTGGTCCGAGGGGTTAATAAACACATGTGACGTTCGATTTGTTATCCTTGTTTTCTTAGTGTGTCTTGGCCTTAAGCCAGGTTCAGCCAATGTGTCTCCTAGATGTTAGCATTTACACGCTCGCGGTTCTGATCTTCTGCTTGTCTCTGGTACACTGCTTTTGTAATTGGCATCATAAATCATATTGCGTGTGAAACCTAATCCATCATATTCAAACATCCAATTAGTGGGGGCTATGCAATCACCGTTGCTAGGGGGAGAGGCGGTGGTTGTTTTAATTATTAACCGGCCCTAATTTGCTTTCACAGACCAATAAGCGATTTGATTGACGGGTGTGTTCAGTGACATCGGCTGTGCGTGTCAGCTGAGATCACGCATGCGTTTGTGTATTGTCTAGTTATATAGATATCATGTCCAGTGGTAAATTCACTTTCACAAGGAAACCTAATCATGCACAACCTTCCTATTTGCTTTGTATTGTGCTGAAATATAAGGGCCAACCCTAATACAATGTATTTGACTATTCTGCACTATAGGGGGGGTCTTGGGACTTTTGTTACACCTCTTCTCAGATGATTGATACTTTAGAAATGGAGATGGGGTGATGGTTCACGTTACAGTGATCATTGAGGAAAATGACGTTTATAGATTTCTGGTGTTTATTTTAGTTGTTTGTCCTGCCTTGCATACGTGCAGCTTCAACGCTTTGTAGATTTGTGCGTGTTCTGAGCGATATTGTATAGAACAGGAATCTACAGCCATGGGAAGGATCAAGAGGCCCATCTAGAGCCCCAAGCCAACATCTCCATTTTTTCCTCTGGATCCCGAACAGACCTGACGCGCCCTCACCTTGCCCTGTATGGAATATGCTCAGAGGGGTACTGATTGGCCACAGGAAGTGACCTCACGCAGGGTGTGGACTGCGTTTCCTGTCTGATAAGCCCGGGACTGGGATTAATGAACACGGGGAGGAACACGCACTTAACCTATCAACTAAACACGTTTGTATTTTAGAATGTATGTCCGGCATATAAAAAAAAACGAAGGAAATTGAGGTGTGGTGGGAGTAGCCCAGCAGCCAATATGTATCCTGAAAAACTCGTTCTGAAGTGCTTTGGATGTCCGAGGGGAGTGGAACTCCAAAAGACATGCAGCGTAACGTTGTTGCCCCCAGAAAAAAGGGCAATTCAACACTGGCAAAACATGGTCAAATGAACTATGAAAATACCAATTGTGTTACTTGATGTCATGATGTGGCTTCAGTATCTCAGGGTGCATGCTGAGGTATAGATTCATCATACACATTTGCTCCTTGGTTTTAAGTAAGGGACAACGTACAGCGAGCTGTTCTTTAGCAGGAAATCAAACCCGGGCAGGCGGCTTGCACTCATACCCATCACCAATTTGTAAGTTCTTATACATTTTTAAGTATCTTTTACTTTAGTTTTTATTTTATTCTATTTTATCCTATTTTTAATTGTTCACTTATGTCCCTGCTTGTTTATATTGTGTTATATATATATCACTGATATATCACTGTTATATATATATATCACATTCACCAAGCCAAATTCCTGGTTGGGGTAAAACCCTTCTTAGCAATTAAATCCTTTCTGATTCCGATTCTGAATTGGATAGAACCTATAACCAATCAGAGCAGCGAAACGTGTGACACATCAACTGCAGCCATCTTGGTTTTTTATCAAAATAAGGTGCTCCTCTTGGCGGTCTTCATATCAAACGTGCCCCTAATTAAATAAACTTTTGTGATTGGCTGTCTGCTGGAAATCTGTCTGCTGGTAATCTGCCCGAAAAGAGAGAGGACCAGATGCATTTGCGAGAGCAAATAAAACATGAGCGCGCAGATTCATCTGATGTCCAGTCTAGCATTCCATTAGTGCTGATAGAGAGTATAAAAGAGACATGTTGGCAGACACGTATTTCACTGGCTGCACAACAATAAATATAGAATAAATAATAAAAATTCAGAAAAGTGTACATGATTCAAAGTATAGCTGGCCGGCGATAACGTCCAAACCTACACATGGTAGCATGCGTAGGTTTCCCTGCACTCCCCCGAGTGCAGGGAAAGGAGAAATAAAAAATGTGACTTCTGATAATAATAATTAGTTGTACCTTATTACTTTTAACTAATTCATGGTGCTTGTAAAGCTGTTGTATAAAAGCAATATCTCCAGGACGTCGGGCTGTGATTAGCTGTGGTTAGGTTACTCACAGCCACTCAAGTACCCACGCCTGGACTGTATCCCTGATGGTATTCAGTATACCAACACTCCCTCCTGGGCGATATTGAATAATGGGCTATGTGTGAGGGAACGCTCCCTCTCCAAGCAACAGAGGACAACATTAACTCTATTTTGCTCCCTCACTGTATACAATGGCTGGACAGTTTCTAGCACGGAAGTGTTGAGCAAATGAAAGGTGTACTTGAGGAAGTACACACTTAATCACACTTAATCACAGTGGCTGTGTGTGTGTGTGTGTGTGTGTGTGTGTGTGTGTGTGTGTGTGTGTGTGTGTGTGTGTGTGTGTGTGTGTGTGTGTGTGTGTGTGTGTGTGTGTGTGTGTGTGTGTGTGTGTGTGTGTGTGGTAGAGTGTTAATTTGGCTTCCCAGCAATTGTTCTGCAGTATATCTGACAACCATTGTTTAAACACACTATGCTTCCTACATTTTCTCAGCAGTAGTGGTACATTTCATCTTTATAATGTAACAATTACATTAGGTTAGGTCATTATATTTCTATATGTTCATTTGAAAGAAAGAACTAAAAATAACTCAACGTGAGTTGAATGTGTGTCATGTGGCTAACACTTTGGCAAGACACTTTGAAACATATGTGTCTGAACCTATAGTATGTTTATAAGACAAGTCTCTGAACATACACAGACATCACTACAGCATTATGCCCAGGATGAATTAAGTGGGACAAATATAAACATTCATGACTTTTTTTTTAATTAAATACATGCCGGAATCCCCTATGGTTACAAGCATTGTTCCAGTTAAATTAAGATAATGGCTAGGGTTGTTTTCTTTAGGCCTAAATGGTTCGTTTTAAGTGAGAGAGCTGATACCACTTGTAAGTACAAAAGGTTAGTACAGTTATTTTTACATTTACATTTACATTTAGATCTAGGGCATTCAGCAGACGCTTTTATCCAAAGCAACTGTACATTGTACAATATGTACAATAAATGTACAATAAGTACATTTGTCAGTGGAAATTACAACAACAGTATATTGCTGTCGGGATTCAATTGTTTGCGTTGACTCAACTGAACGGGATGTAGAGTGATCGTATCTGGTCAAAGGAGGGCGCAACATCCACAACTATGTTTCTACAAATTAAATGTGACCCGATTTTCAGTTTAAAAAAAGGTAAATCTGCAAAACTATATCGTTGGGGTTTCCCATTGGGATTATGAGTTTATGATATATTTAATACGACGACATGGCCACTATATTTGCAATGGGTCATCAGCGGACAGAGCAAGGTACCCGGTCTCTCTCCACCAGCTGCTTATTCCAGATGTGGTCCAAGCAGAGGCTGCTGCAGAAATCGCGTTCAGCGAGGGAATATGTGTGACGTCATCATGCTCATTTTAGTAATCCGGATGCTGTCGCTAGAGGACGCCAGAGAATCAGGCTGGACAATGCAAACCTTCGCTACTACCTTAATTATAGCTACCAGATCACCTATATTTTACAAAATATAAAATTAATAACAATGCTAGTGAGCGTAAAATATGTCCAAACTTTAAAAAAAGATTAACTGGTGTGTGTGTGTGTGTGTGTGTGTGTGTGTGTGTGTGTGTGTGTGTGTGTGTGTGTGTGTGTGTGTGTGTGTGTGTGTGTGTGTGTGTGTGTGTGTGTGTGTGTGAAAACTTAAATGAAGTGAGTACACAAAAAATGATTTGTATTGAAACAAACTCCACTGCCACCCCGGTTGTTCGAGTCGTGTCTCCCATCAGGACTCACCGAAGGCCTTCTTGGGTTCCACCAGCCGCAGGGTGAACGGAACCCCCCGCGGCTGCTCCTTCAGCATCTTGGCCACCTCGTAGTGCCGACAGCCCACGATGCTCTGGTCGTTGATGGCTTCGATGTGGTCCCCGACGCAGACCGTCTTCAGCTGGTCTATGGTGCTGCCTTCCTTTATTCTCTGGAGGACAGTTCAGTGCGAAGTGGTGTCAGCGAGAAGCACAAAGCTAAGCTAGGCCGATAGCAGAAGGGGTAAATCACCAAATCACAAAGGAATTTGGGAAATTTAAAGTTCTCTCTCTCTCTCTCTCTCTCTCTCTCTCTCTCTCTCTCTCTCTCTCTCTCTCTCTCTCTCTCTCTCTCTCTCTCTCTCTCTCTCTCTCTCTCTCTCTCTCTCTCTCTTCTCTCTCTCTCTCTCTCTCTCTCTCTCTCTCTCTCTCTTCTCTCTCTCTCTCTCTCTTTCTCTCCTCACCAAATTACTTGTGAGGCCTGGTTTAACTGTTTTCTTTTATATTAATTGAAGTAATACTCAGGTTGGCCACTTATAGGCCTGTCCTAGATATGAAACGCAACCTTTGAATATTAGGCCTAGGCATGTTTTAAACCATTAAAATACTCTCGAAAAATGTAGACCCAATTCATGAAAATATTATTACAATTAAGAGAAATTCCTTAAAAGGTCTGTTCTGTTATATAATCTTAACTGCTCTTATGTCCCGGTGTAACCCCTAACTGTTTTATGATATCGCTATCGTCATGGTTCCCTTATCCTCCACCTTGATGAAGGCGTAGCCGGCTCCGTTGTCCGTGATGGTGAGGCCCAGGGCGTCTTCCGTCTTGGTCACCTCCACCTCCTTGGTCTCCCCCCGGACGTGGGCGAAGATAAAGTCCTCCAGGCCGATCTGCCCCCCCAGCAGCTTCTGCATGTCCACCTTGTGTGAGTTCAAGGTGCAGAACAAGATCTAAGGAGTGAGAAACCAAAACAGAGGTTATGGTCGCTTTGAGAAGGAGGGATCATGGTTGGTAGAGACGATGAAGAGAGAAGCAAATTCACAAAAAGTGGACCAAGTTACATAGGGTACATGCGATAAGGAATAAAAACGCAGGAAATGTAATGATGCCATATGGCCCTGTGTCCACTATACCCTGAATCCACTATTTTATTATGGAACAGATCTTTGCTCCTACACCCCTTACTGTGTAGAAGTCAGAAGTCCCATCTGTGTAGATGTGAGTCCGTTTTTTAAATGTTGTATTCACACACATTCGTCCACCCCTTTGTTGAACACTAGAGGGCAGCATGGTTTCTGAAACCTGCACAGATAAATATCCCCTGCCCTATTATGTCATATCCCAAAGGTATGCCACGGACGCCGACAAAGACGTCCTTGAGGCAGTCACCACTGCATAATGAAGGAACTGTATCTGAAATCTCTGTTAGCCTTTTCAGATAAAAGTATAGTAAAAAGAAAGTCAATACAGAGTAAAAGTAAATGCAAATGTTGTAACACTGCATTTACATTTAATGTTGGTGGAATTTCACAACCAAAAGGACCACACACACACAGGTGATTCTCAAGTGGAGTGATCTACTTTCATTGCCTTCTGACTGCAGTTCAAGGTCATGCTCTGTGACTGCCTGAAAAAACGTCATTGGATGCCAGGAAAGTATGATCAAAAGATCCACGTCTTACCCTCTCCAATCAAGCATGTTCAATCAGGCTTCCCATAAACTCTGAGCCTGACTTCAGTCACTCACTGGATAAGCCTACTCAAAGGCGACAGAGCCATGGATCCACGTTTTACCTTCCCCAATCAAGCATGTTCAATCAGGCTTCCCATAAACTCTCTGATCCTGACTTCAGTCACTCACTGGATAAGGCGATAGACCCATGGGGTTTAATGTTTCTCTATATTGTTAATGTAAACAGATTGCCAATGCCTGCGCACATTAGTCGTCTGTGTTTGTATTTTTAATCGGTGAGAAATTATTACCAATCTGTGTGAAGAGATTGACAATCCGTGCTTGCATTTGTAATCCAATGTGAGGCCTATATCGCTTCATCTGTAGTCATACGGACATGATAAAATACGGTTGGTCCACTGAACACAACTATTAATAGACACGTTGTTGTTAACATGTGCAGGGTTTCCGCCAGAAAAGGGGTTAGTTAAGGTGGTGTGGTTTCCCAGCAGACATGGGGGGGTGGGGGGGGGGGGGGGGGGTAGGCGTGTGTTGCTTCGGCGGCTGCCCAAGCTGTGGGAAACCGTGATGTAGGCTATATGATGTAAAACAGTTTATGGCAATACAAACACGAAAACAGTGAGGGTCAGCAGGGTATATCAGTGTATTATATGATGCATTTTTAAGCGCAGGGTCAAACAGGAACTGGGGGAGTGCGTCGCCCTGGAAAAAAACCCATACAATTGTCCCCGAAAAAATGTCAGGCCCTTGTTCCGTATTTTGCGACTTGTAAATGGCTGTGAAATGAAAGTAACAGCTGAGCATCAGTTCCTGTACAGCCCCAGTGCCGGAACCGGGGCATTTTAAAGTTCAGGTAGCCACATACAAATTTCCTACGAAGAAGACCTATGTTTCCAACTTCCAAGCCTGGGTCGTCACCTTGTGGAATGCACTGAAACCCAATACAACATATTTTCACAATTGTATGCCTTGAGTACACGACCAGCTCTGTTCTAAAATATAAGAGCATATCAGCCACCAATTCATTAATTTGTTCATCAGTAAGGGTTTATTTCATTTGTTTTAGCTGCATACTACTATTATGTCAAAATTAGCTACTTATGTTAAGTAGGCCTTTTTGCTACAGTGGGCCTACTCATATAGCCATTGCTCAATGGCCTATGTAAATAACATAATATACTGTGATCTGTCTGTTACTTTGTTCAGCTCCTGATTATATAACTTGTTTGGTCATGAAAGTGATTTCATATCATGTGGCATTGCAAAGTTCTCAAATTAATTATTATAATTATATAGGGAAGTACTTGGCAGTGTCCTGTGTATAATTCTTTGATTTAACAAAATGTAACGTATAGTGGATCTAAAGGAAACTTGTTATAAGCAGGTGTAAACAGCTTTGAATGTGTAGCTTCAGTCTCTTAGTGCGCTGATAAGCCGGTCAAGGTCACTTCCTATGGAATGTATGAAGACACATATCTCAGCCATTCAATTCATTTACCCCTTTGCGTGCGACTGCTTGTTTTGTACCAGCGTGTTAGACCGGCCTTGGGAGCACCACCACCGATAAGCATGCGATAAGTCCAATGTCAGCCTCTTATCTTAATGTGTTTTACCTGAGGATACGACCTTAGTGTACATTATCTCCTTCTGTATGTCTTGCACCCTCCCACTGACTCACTCTCTTGGTCCCTCCCCCTCTCTCTATGAATATATATAGACCATATATATATACTGTATACACACCTTTCACACAAGCATCCAGCCTGCACACATACACTAGGTTTCTGATAAAAGAGTCATGTAGCTTGTGACCACACATTGTTACCAAATCATTCAAGAAATCCACTTTCCATTCAACTGAATCTGTTGAATGACGTAGCCAGTCAGAGAATATCCAGAACATTGAGTTCTGTTCCATTTAGCTATGGCAGTTGTATTTAAATGAATGTAGCCACTCAATGACAAATTGTGTTTTGAAATCAAAGGGACCATAACAAAATGTTCTGTTCAGATACACTGTCAAAGTGATTCTTTTAACTTGTTCATGCTAAGTTGTTCCAAAATAGATATAAAAAGTCAGATCTATTTTTCCCTAATGTGACCAACACACACAGCATTATAAATTGGCCATTTTAATGCCTCAGCCATCCATCTTCATTTAAAATCTTCAGTGACACAATACAATTAGTACAATATTTTACTCAAGATCTGGGTTCAAAACCCACGATACACTGCGCCTCAGGCTCACATGAAGGTTTCTTCCAATCGTATCAGTATGATTCCCTTTTATCTGCTGTATGTGCAGAGGTGGGAATTAAAGAAAACGTTGTTACTGTAATTAAGGATGGTTTTCAGTCCTGTAGAAGTTATGGAATTTCTAGCAAAAAAAATTCTAGAAAAACTGATTTCCGCTTCGGAAATTTAAAACTGATTTGTTCATTGGAGCAAAGTACATTTTCATTACAGTACAGGTTCAGTTAGCTTTGCACAGAAACAGTCTGTAGAAGGTCAGAGGGATACTTCTTTACTTTTATACTTTGAATACATTTCAGAGCCTGTAATTTTCCACTTTTACTTAAGTAAAGAAGTTGAATCAGTACTTCTACTTTCACTAGAGCCTTTTTATACAGAAGTAGGCCTATCTGTTCTTCTACTTGAGTGAAGAATGTGCACTTTTGCCACCGCTGTCTACTCCGTCACCCGTCAAACTAAAGATCATTTTTCGTTTATTTATTTGCATTATTGATCCCGACAACGGATCGAATTAGTGCCGGCCCAGACAGCTGGCGGCGACGAGGTGTAACCCTCTTCAGCGAGCGCATCATGGAAACGCTGTCGGAAAAGCCGAAATGTAACACCTTCCCCCAGCACCAGACAAAACCCGACACAGACCTCGACTGACCACCGCGCTTACAGTGCTGATTACTACCGTATCATTATCACCGTCAATCATACATTTAACCAAAACAATGCCACGTACGAAACAAACAGCAAGCCGTTATTCTGGTTATTGGTTATCATATCTCAGCAGGGTTCAAAAAGGGTTTTGTTTTTGCTATCTGCCACACCGGAAAAAGCCCACCTGCCAATTAAGCATTTTAATATGTAACCCTGCAATGTTTTATCAGCCAGATGATCCGATTTATCCAACTTTGGCTTTCAGCTTTAATTTTTTTTTGCGGTCAACCGTGAACAAAAGAATAGCTCTCTCCTCAACCCGGGTGAACTCTTAGCTTGTGTGTAATATAAATTAAAATGGATGCATGGCCGACCGTACGTCGGCCCTTACCTCAGAGGCGGAGATGTTGAACACCTCTGCGATTTTGGCGTACAGCTCCTTGACGTTGGTGAAGCCGCTGATGCGTCCCGTGGGGCTCCCGTGGGCCAGCTGGGTGTGGAACACGAGCCTGGGCCTGGGGTACTCCGCTGGGCCCGCCAGAGGTGGCGACGGAGGGGGCAGCGGGGGTGCCGTGGGTTCCGAGCCCTCCGGGTTAGGGCCGGTCGTCTGGCTTTGGGGCTTGGGTTCATCATCTGGGGCCCCTGTCTCGGGAGCCGCCGCCGCCGCCGCCGCTGCCGCTGCAATCACCAGCGTCTCTTCCTCGGTTTCGGGGGTCTTGGCCTCTCCGTTCTCCATGGGCTCCGTTCTTGACCGTGGTCGTCCTCGTACTGGAGCCTGGGCTGTGTGCTTCTCTGGCCGGGGCGCAGAGAAACTGTCCCTGCTGCTGTCGGGAGCACCTAGTAGAACA
Source organism: Melanogrammus aeglefinus (assembly GCA_900291075.1). Lineage (NCBI taxonomy): Eukaryota > Metazoa > Chordata > Actinopteri > Gadiformes > Gadidae > Melanogrammus > Melanogrammus aeglefinus. The sequence continues at coordinate 53,568 of OLKM01000398.1, read as the reverse complement.
CCTAGGGCAGCTCGCCGGGGGCGCTGAATTAGTGATGAGGGTAGCTAGGTAACAGCAGCAGGCCGTAAAGAGGCCTTGCTTGTCCCCCACAGTGGAGGAACCTGATCCGTAGTAGGCCGGGGATCATGTGAATGACACCCGAGCCCTGGCTAATTCACGCAAGGAGCTTCTTTATAACACAAGACATCGTTATGTCAAGGTTAACAGACTCAATCAGAGCATTAGACGTGCTGCACATGAATGATGAGTGTCTGAGTGTATTTCTGATTAGTTAAATGTCAACTATTAGGGAAGTTGTTTTACTATATTGGTGAAGAAGAGAAAGGGGGAAGGATGCCACATGGGAAATGGTTGCAGACAATGTGTCAGTGTTGGAGGTAAGGTGATACCTTATGATAGGTGAGGAGGCCCCTCCCCACCAACCCTTATCCCACACCCCCCTACAAGACCTCAACCTTATCGGAGGAAGGGTCTGTATGGCCAAGCAGTGACCTTTTTCACCTCTGCACACTGGCATGAACAATGGTAGATAGCCTGATGCACAGGTGTTTCATGTCTGACGCATCTCAAAGGGCTTTACAGGGAAACGTGTAGTATTGTGGTGGCCCGCGTATGGGGATCCTGCGGGAGTTAAGTGTTTTCAGTTGACGAAAGGGGTTTTTGAAGTCTTTGTTTGTTGCTGGGTTGATGGGATCGGGGGTGTTGTTTAGTTGTGTGTTGTTCAATGCTAACATGTGCGTTTATCGTTGTCGCCAACATTGCTGACTGTGTCATGTTTGTTCATTGGGTGTGCTGTTTTCTCGTGCGTTTGTGTGTGGAATAAAAGTAGCCTGCGGTCGTGCGGTGTATGGGACGCAGAGCTACAGTTGAGTTAAAACCTGACTCTGTGTGCTTCTTGGTCCGAACGAACACAATGGAGCGAACACAATGTTGAGGCAGAGGGCACGTTTATGTTCTCAGACATTGTATCAATATATTCTAATCATCTGCTATCTTCTCTCCAGTTGTATTTTAGACACTTTCGGCTTTATCTGTATTAGCTTTTGATAGGATTCTGAAAAAGGCAATTTAATGTAATCTGATCTGTATTATATCTGACTAAGATCCTTTCTCTTGTTATTCAAGGTCTACATCTAAAATATCTCTATTTTCATGTGTAGAACTGTTGCACTGGAAACTATTGATCACATGTTGCACATGTCATGATGTTGCACATGATGACGTTTTTTGTCATCTCCCTTTTGTCTCATGTGATCCATGGCTCGTACGATGTTCTGGGAAGGTTGAATCAAAAAACAACAGCATTCGGTCTGCCCTTGCAGACAACAATTTCCCATGTGGAAATTCCTGGTAATCTCATGTTTTTCCATTAAAGCCATGGAATTTTCGATTTAAGTTAAGGTTTCCACTAAAGACTGTCAAGATAATTTACTACAACTAAGTGCCCTTCTAAATTACCTTTTACTACAGGCCTATTCAACTAGCGGCCCGTGGGCCAAATGCGGCCCCTCTTAATTTTTTTCTGGCCAGAACAATAATAAGTTGCTTATTGCTTATGTTTTGTATTTCTCTTGGTAAAAAAAATATATATATATGTTTGATAAAAAGGCAACTGTAATAGGCTCTTCCAGCTAATTGTTATTTTCTATACTTAAAAAAAAAGAAAGAAAAACTTGACGTAATGCTTGTTGTATGCACTATGGGGTAAACTGCATTTGGTTCTGCAGGTTTGCATTTTTCTGTTAATATTTTGAGTAATTACAGAGAACTACTATTATGCCGGGACCCACTGGACAATACTTGGGCCCTGGAGCAAGCCCAGAGCTGGACACCAATGGAGGTGTCACCCCCAGACGACGTAGATCCTGCTGACACTCTACTGGGTCTGCCCCAGCTCTTCTCCAACACTGATGACAGTTCCAGCTTTCCCTCATCAGATCCATCTGTGGACATCCCTGTAGCTGCTGCTTCTCACCTTGACTCCTCCGTTCCTGTGGAGTTAAAGGACAGTGGGGGTTGTGCGGCGGTGCAGCACCCTCAGAGCCAATCTTTTATAATGATACGATTAAGTGAAGAAGGAAGGAATGCGTCTGACAAGTTTATTCCATGTAGTAGTACTATATATATTAAGTTAACACTACTTTAAGTACGATTTATTTGTAGCGATTCATTCATGTAGTGTTACTCTGTGTGGCCCATGAACCCCCAGTGGTTTTCCTTTTCGGCCCACTAGTTAAGATAATTTATAACTAAGTGCCCTTCTAAATTACCTTTTACTACATCAAAGCATCAATATCATATTTATTACATTTTGTCTTTGCATTCGAAGGATCATGCCAGGAGTATGAAGTGAGACTAAAATGGAAGAAACAAGCAAATTTTACTAGTTTGACCTTATAACTTGCCTTACTATATTTTTATATAAACTTAGCACAAAAAGTAAGGTAATTTGTGTTTGGTTGGTTATTTCTCTGTGGTAACAATGCTTTTTGGCAATAAATTTTATAAGTCAATGGCCGAATAGGCTGTTTGGCATTTGCAGAAGATTTGTCAAATTTTTCATGGGCGCAACCCGCATACTCAGCGCTGCTGCTCATCCCACAAATGCATGTTCCTTACAAATCAGGCACCATTTGAAAGGGAACTAAACAGGCTTTCCAATGGTATAAGATTTATTGCCAAAAAGCATTGTTACCACAGAGAAATAATCAACCAAACACAAATGTCCTTAGTTTTTGTGCTAAGTTTATTTACCACTATCACCCTGCACACAAGCATGCCTCCCGCACACATACACTACGCCGCTAACTTGGAGTCTGAAAAAAGAGAAGATGATTACACGGGACGAAAACTCAAGAAATACATTTTCCATTAAACAGACTCAGTTTACAGTTTTTTTCAATTGCTTGAACACTATAGACGCATGCTTAGGCCAAAGTAACACAACTTGAAGTTTTTGTTACAATACCTTAAACACATGTAACCAATTCTTAAACAAAAGCGCTGCTTTGCACTTTAGTTGCTATTCTGCAACACACTTGCTCCTTTCTGCAACACACTTGCTCCTGCCCACTACACACTATTTCAAACATAAGACACTTAGTTCAAAAATGACATCTCAGTATATCAGTGGGAAAACACATCTATTTAAAATAATAAACACATTGGGTAATTAAAAATACTTAAATACACACCTCAAAACACTTGCTTACAAAACTGAGCACTTATAAGACAGGTACAAAAAGGCCAAAGGGCAATTGTGGACGTCCCGGGGCAGCGCAGGGGAAATATATCATTGTGTGCCGCCAAGAGCCTTCGAGGGTAACCGCACCATCATGCAAAAATAGGTCCCTATAATACCAAACATATCATCACACTTCGAGATGCACTTCATGATGCAGTTGAACAGGACAGATCAGAGCAGCCCAGGTTTGTTGTCGTCTGGGATAATCTTCATTTCCATCGGGCTGTTTTGGTCCGGAACTGGTAAACCAACCATAAACAATTTGAAGTCGTATACTCGCTATTTCTAAACCCTATAGAAGGTTTTTTTTTTCGGCTTAAGGAT
>OLKM01000398.1:0-45000 GCA_900291075.1 Melanogrammus aeglefinus | reverse complement strand
CAAGCATCCCACCTCTCCAAGTCTACCAATCCATGATATGGGTCGTGTGTACGTAAAACCCCTTCATCGATGAATGTTTCTATACGTCAATGGCATGCGCAGTCAGAGGGTAAAAATACAAATATTGTAGTGGTGAAGTCCAGATTCTGGTGCCCCTCCCATAAGGTACACTCATTTTTATGAATGCATTAAAAAGGAAGATGGAACTGATGCCAGGAACACCAATATTTCCAATAATATAGTTACACATTGAATTACTGTAAATATGAACAGCCCTATAAACTCGACCCATAAACTGTTCAAACACAAGAGATATTTTCCTGTACCTGTACTACTATATTCAAATGATTTGCTCACAGCCTTGGTGGGACTGTGCTGGAGCTGCTTTGCAAGCGTTTAATGGTTGTATGTGGGTCATATTGACATCATTGCGGATAATGGCGTCACAGTGGTGGATCAGTCAGCTCAATGAAGATCCAGGTTGGATCAGCCTGGCAGTGGACCCGAGATTTACTCCTGGCACTCGCACACACAAGACATGGAGAAACAGTCGCACACACAAGCCATGGAGAAACAGTCGCACACACAAGACATGGCCCTTGCTACCACGGAGAAACAGTCGCACACACAAGACATGGCCCTTGCTACCACGGAGTGGTAGCAAGGGCCATGTCTTGTGTGTGCGACTGTTTCTCCATGTCTGTTTTTGGTCATCGCTAATCAACTGATACGGCATACTCAATGTATTTCGGGTGTATGTGGGCTATATTTAGCTCAGAGGAACCAGCCACAGGTGTTCTGTGCCCTTGTATTGGGGTATGTTGGCTGCTTCCTCTCGGAAGAAAGCTTTTCACTGTACATTTGCCAACCCCTCCCTTTACCCCTGAATCTCCCGCTAACAAGGATTGTACGTGGGTATCGATGGTTGAATTAAGATAACAAACTCTGTGGTGGGCTGATGATGGGCTTAAGGGTTCAAATGGACACATGCATACAACGAAATGTATGGGTGTGGCAAGGTCTTGTAGCATGATGATCAAATGGCCCAATGACCAATGACTTGTGGTGTGTGTGTGGGGGGGGTTTGTCACTTCCTTCTTCCACATAAAGGGCAGCAGCACATGATGCCCGGAAGAATTGATGTTGTAAGAAAAAAACAATGGTGCCTCAGGGTATGGCAAATGTGTGGTGGCATTGACGTTGTTCTTATTTTCTCTGGTACTGACTCCACAAATGGTTGCTGTGATGCATTACCATTAATGTGCAGCTGCACCTAGTTTAGATTGATAATGATTGGCTCCTTTAATGCAGGAGGACCTGTGCTGCTACCTTAATCGGGATCTTTTGAGCATTAGAAAGAGACCAGTAAAACTAACCTATCATGTAAACAACTGCAAGAGTAGGAATAAAGGGAGCTGGTTTATTACGAAATATAACGAGGGCCAAGCTGTTCATTTTCTAAAATAAAAAACTTTAACCTCTTTCTAAATCGTAGCATTTGAAGCAATTGGCTTCTTTTGCACTCTTTGACCAAAACGACGTCTTAATAAACTTAATGTTGAGTTTAATATTTTTTTATTGAATAGTTAATTTATGTAGGTTATATAATTATATCCCGAAATCATCAATAATGTTATGTCCAGATGCATATCCTTGGACTCTGGCGTAGAGCTCACCTGGGCAGGAGAGAAAGTTGACAAAAGACACACAAAAGACAAACATTTGTCTTGTAACCGTCACTCTGAGTTAAATTGCCAATTTAACTTTCACCTAAAAAAATAAAGGGTAACAAAACACATGGGTGCACCCAGAAAAATCAATTGTTTAAATGCCACTAATTATTATTTGTATAGGCACGCTTTATCGGAGGTCGCACATTGTGCGACTTATTGAGCACATTGGTCGCACTGCATGTTGGTAAGTTTGAATCAGGTTGTCATATCCCAGCTGGTTATTCAGATTCTTTCCCTTTTTTGTAGCGTAAAATCCCCCCCTTCACCCTTATATAGAAAGAGATGAAAAAATGTGAAAGCATTATCACTTCAGTATATAGTCACAGATGGCAGAATCCATGCCAAAACTAAGCACGCCACGTCTTGTAGGAAGCCCTCCTTTCAGGCCGTGACTTGGCCCGTGTGGATCTGAGCCAGTCTGTAAATGGCTGGGTGGGGCCGCTTGTGTGGCAGTGACAGTTTGCTCCCCCTCAGCTGTGGCTTGGGGATCCTGCTCGGAGACCAAACGGCAAGTTCAATTACAGCTCTGACGCGAGCGAGTCCAACATGGAGGTCAAAATCAGGCTTCCACGGTGGTACCACGCAGGGGAGGTTTCTCTGCCAACCCAGTTGGCGGTGTGCGAAATGAGTTTCTCTGCGCCCAGTGCACAGGCCGCTGCCGAGGGCGCTCGCAGAAACGGTCTATTTTAAGGGCAGCACTTTGCCCTCCGACCTCTTGCACAGGCCCGTTAAATACAACCCAACTCATTTCACATGGCGCCTCGCTTGGTTCATGGGTCTGGTTCCTGTTCTTGCCATGCGAGCCCGCCCTCAGAACCTGGGCTCCTACCTTGCTGGATTGAAGGGTTAACTGTACCGGTACTCTCAGTGTTCACTTGGTCTTTTTTTGTGTTTTGAGTTAAGCCAGCCAGTCCTGCCACATTGGTGCTGGCTCGTATAGCGGCAGTATGTATAGCCCCGGAAGTTTCAAGTGAGCTAGACTATGCAAAAGGTATATTATGACTACGTATTTTTTTATTTTGTCCCCATTTATGAATTGAATGTAAACAATGTTTGATCATCTGTTATGTATAGCTAAACTTTCACTCTACTGCCATATGTTGACGTTTGAACTGAAATGCTTATGTGATGAGCCTGATTATGGTTGACCAGCGGTCAAGGCAAAGTCTAAAAGATTACTTCAGGTGAAGGTCAAATCTCCCGCTGTTGTAGTCGTCCACTTAGATGATGACCTCGGCATGGTTATTTTGTGCACATCCCTTTTCTTTACACTGCATATTTTTTTTACAAGCTTCTCCATGGCGCCATCATGCATAGTAGTTGTTTACCAAGTGGCCTGGCTTCATATTTTATTTGGATGGCTGCTCTCCATATTGGTATCAAGTAGTTCCTTCCTGCCTCCTGCAGGACCTCGCTGGAAACTGTGATGAAAAGAAAGGCCTACTGTGTGTCTGGCCCCGGTCAGCTGCCAGGAGGTGGAGAGGGAGGCCTCTGCATGCATGGATCGCATGACTTCTCTCTGTGACACACACACTGGCACTCTGTTCCCCGTGGCACGTTGCCACAAGTTACATGTCGCCGACTGGCCCGCCGCCCCGTCCTCTCTGCTGCAGCTGAGTGCACACGCCCGGGACAATGTGTTTTTTTTTTTTTATTATTATTATTGGGAGATTTATTTTATTCCCAAAAATGTGGCCAGTTGTCTTGGCAGTGTGGGCACCTGCATGCGTGTCCTGATGAGTTTAGCGTGGATGTGTTTGGATTAGATGCTGTGCTTTAGTGGACCGTTAATTAGATTGGTCTTAAAACATGTCCTGCATCTTAATGCTTGCATATTTTCCGGCGCATGACCTCAAAGCGCAGACATCGGATATGTGTTAATCCTCCTCTTTTGGCCGGATGTTGAACACCACTAGAGGGTACTCTTGCACAATGTTTCCACCATTATCAACCAGCGCCATAGATCAAGGACTTCATGTGGGGCGGTGTGATGCCTTTTGTCATCGTGCACCTGTAACTTTTAGGGTTGGCAGGCCACTATGCTAAGAGTCCTTTGGTGCTGGCAGAGAGGACTAAGATTCATGACTGTTCCGCTAGAGCAAGGGAATGTGGGGTGATGGAGAAGGGCGGAGCTGCCCAAGACCTTAGCCCTCGCCTGGGCAGCCCTACTGTGTTTCGTGTAGTGCACCACACCCAGACACTTCCCACCAGGGGCGGTGGTTTAAGGGTAAAGTAAGCCCAGTTTTATCTGTAAACCATCCCATCGGTCTCACTGCTCTATTTTTAGTTTCTCAACCTCCCCTTATTATTGTTATTATTATTTATGAGTCAAGTGAAATGGAACTCAGACTTTAAAACCACTTCCAGCTGTTCCCTCTCACAAACATCCTGGCGTGTGTCGAATGCTATACATGCCATGGCCTCTTCAGTTCATGTTTTCCTGGTATTGATCGCTTTGATGGTCTATCTTGAGGTTATCTGCTCCTAATAGCTTCCGATACAGTATAGAGCAAGGGTTTTCAGGTGTGGGTTATTTCAGGGAAAATAAAGGCTAAACACTCGCAGTAAGATAAGAGAGGTCAAAGTGTTTGGCCCTAGCAAACATTGCACAAGCCTTATTTGTAGGTTAACATGGAGAGTTGACACGCGAGGCAGGCTTGCGCAGATCGGACGGATTTTGGTGGAGGTTAATGGCTTTTAGGATCTTTATGTGTGGTGTTCTAACGAGCATCAACTGGTTTTCCCTATTTGGATCACAGCTAGGGTGGGAAGCAGTGTAGCGGGAAGAGGAGCACTGCCTACCAACTCTATAGGGGATTTCTGTCTCAGCTCTCATTGTAATAAGGAATCGGGGAGCATTATGTTTTACCGTTGTTCAACCAGTAAGCACTGCTGCATACAGGGTACAAGGAAAAGATTGGTCTCGCGTTGGAACGATTAAGAAAACGCTCCATGACGATGCATCGCCGTGGGCAGTGTTTTCCGTACTTCCAACGTCGCAATCAAATCGACCTTTGCTCCACTTGAGTGATCAACGGTTCACTGCTCGCTTGTGGGCGCACGGACTGGTTGGTGGATATGAAGCCAGGGCTGAGGACTCTCAATCGGCAGCAGGGCAGGATGTGCCTCTCCAACCCTGGAAGCTTAGACAGGTATGGGCAGTTGTAAGTCGTTCTTTGGGGGGAATTTTGTATCTGGGTTTAAGGGTTGTTTGAGCCCTCCATTGGTGCGCGGAGACTTGGAGTTGTGAGGTGAGGTAGGCTGTGTACAATGATGAGACTGGGTCACTATTAATGGGATCGATGGGATCACCTGCATAACGATAACTAAGTGCAATGAATTTTATTTGACTCGTCAAAATCTCATATTTACAGTATCTGAATTGTACCAAAGCCATTGCAACGGCAAGCAAGGTTAACATGGCGACGTCTGCAGCAGATGACCGGGTGGAAAAGTTGAAATCGGCTGGATAAATAGCCCTTGGTGTTGTGAGAACTTCTTCACATTACTTTGAAATGTCTGTGGCTCCAGGCTCACTCGACGCCACGTAATGGTTTTTCTTCCCTTTCTCCTGCGTGGCAGTAAATTCCTACTCTAACCTTTTACACGGCTCAACCTTACTTTCGTGGTTCATCTTGTGACCTGTCAGCGCCACATACTGTTTGAACAGGAATGTAGAAGATGCAACATGAGAACAAAGACAATTTGAGTTATTCCCTTTTTATAAAGGCGGAATTTCAACAGATCTTTCACAAAGATACCTGTTGGGAACTCTGTACTACTGTTAAGGTAACATTTTGACTCGCATGATAGTGATGATTGAGTAATGTTGTATATTTCCACTACGCCTTTAACCTAACTTTGACTCTTTTTATTTCTAGATTTTGCTATGATTATTTTTATCTAAAGTGCTAAATGTATTTAACTAAAAGCTTTCATGCCTAAAGTCTCTTGAAAATCTGCGTTGTCACAGTCTTAACTCTTATCTAACCATTTTATGATGGTACGATGTGTGTGTGTGTGTGTGTGTGTGTGTGTGTGTGTGTGTGTGTCAGTTAGTCATTTTCCCTGCATGTCTGTTTGGGGGAGTGTCTTGGTCTGACGTCAGCTACGACGGAGTGTCACACCACTGTGAACACAAAGCCACTTCCTCCCAGATCTAGCTCGAACTCGTCCAGCTGCTTATCTCTGCCAGAATGAGGCGAGTTGGAGCCCTTGCCTGACCAACGCTGTCCTATAGCCTGGACTTTTACCTTTTTTATCTGTTGGATTACCTTTTTGGTTCCTGTGATTGGACTATCATGCTGTGATACCGGGGATCAAAGCCTAGGCAAACGTCTTTGTTGTGTGGTTCATCTTTTTGTATTAAGTAAGGGGAAATGGATTCAGTTAGTAGGTATATGAGTTTTCGCTCCTCTAAAAGATTTCTGCCACAAAGGTAAGGAACCTGGGATTGCTGTTAACCTGTAATGCTTTGGTGTTTGTGAATTCCTGTGGTCAAACTGCTTCCTTTTGCATAAAGTGCACGGCTCATTTTCTGGCAAATGTCCAAGTATTGGCTACCTTTTTTATTAAAATCCCTGTTTTACTTATTTTAACATTTGGAGTTGTTGTGTAATTGTTAAACTTTGTTCAAACTCAATGCATGTATTTCTCATGTCATATAACTACAGTTGGGAGTCATTTTCAAACGCAGCTGCCACAATGTGGTGTGATGTTGAACCTTTTTATTGTAAGAACCTACACAAAGTTATAACGAGAAGCCTTACTGTGTTCTTGGCATTGATACAATATACATATGGATTACCTAAGTTATGGTAAGGTGGTCCTATGAAGGACATTATGAACAATAGGCAAAGCCCTTATCTTAAGATATCTTTGTAATTTTCCATTTCAAGTCACTCACAGAAGGCTACAGTAAGTTTTTATGTTTCCTCAATAAATACCTGTGATGCCTTCCTTTTGTGTACACTGGGGAGTCAATACTGTAGACGGTACATGTCTAATGTAATTCCAACCTGTAGCCAAATATTCAGTACACCTGATTGCTGACCATATAAATCCCTACTGTTCATTTGTCGGCCAGCTTCCTCAAACATCATAATGAGATTGCTGGCGGTATTTAGCCTCCTATCCGTTTCCACGTCAGCACATGCAGTTTAGATTCAACGAATGCAGTTGATTTTTAAATTTGCCTTGGTAAAAGAATCTGAAGTCCAAACAGAAAGTAAGAGTCCTCCCCCAGAGCAATGCTGCGGTATCTTGCGGTCTTCAAATTCCGGCGACCGGACCTCGATGGTTCGCCGACTAACTATGTGTATCTGCACCGGCGGTGTCGCTTTCAGAAAAAATGCAAATCAGGCCCCTTGTTGCTGCATGGGATACCTATGCGTGATGTGCAGGAGTCACCTTAAAGGTCTCTCAGTCATGTTGACCGTGTCCCCCCTCCTCCTCCTCCTGTCTTGTCCAGCAACTACCCAGAGTGTGGCGGCGTTGGTGGCGGCGGCGGCGGGCTGCCCACCAAGGTGAAGAGGAGCAAGAGCAGTCTCGGCCATGGCAGCTTCAGGAGGAAGGCAGAGTCGATGAAGGCGCTGAGCCTGGAGGATGCCGCGTTGGACCTCCAGAGGGAGCACAAGACCCTCACCAGACAGCAGCCCGTCAGGTAATGCCATGCAACTTCACAACCGCTTTGAACGCGCCGGTCGCGGACGATGGTGTAGGCGTTGAACGCGCCGTGACGCGCTTCTTTACAGTTGAGCAAGTCGACGCTCGTTTGGGATTCGTTCTGGGCTGTATCGGGCCTTTTCGTTTCCTTGTTTGCATTGAGTGACGCAACAATGACTATTGTTTAGTTTTCGTCAAGTGTTGCATACATTGAATTTGATAGTCTTGTTAAAAAATATCTGTTTCCTTGTGTAGTCATTCCTGGTTCTGTTTTTCAGTATGGGGTTACTCTTAGGGGAAAGTTACTATTAAAGGTGATCCCCCCCCCCCCCCTACTGCTGAAATCCACCAGTATTTAGGCTCAACATGTTCATTCTCTTGCAGGTCGCAGACGTTCGACCTGGATAGCAAAACCTTTGAGAGAACCAACAGCAACGGACCTCAAAGCGTAAGTCTATGTACCTCGCCTGTCTTCATATGTTGGGACCTGCCCAGCGTCATTTCTATCACCATTAAAAAGGGCAAAAAGCCAACGGCTACGAAGGCATTTGTGTGGTGACTCATGAAGCCGCCGTTGAACCGTGGCGTTGCCATAATACACGGCACACGCTATAACACGCACTGTCTCCCGTGTTCAGAGCTTCGTCAAGCACAACAAGACATTCCACAAGCTGTTCCCGGACATTCCCGAGGGAGAAGACTTGATCCACGGTAGGTACCGGGGAGGAAACACGGAATTGTTTTTGAGTCGTGTAGAAAATAAAAATGTGTAGCCACGCCACAGTTCGTTTGCAATTCGCTCATTTGTTGAACGCAAGCGTCTTGTTCGCGTCCTAATCTGTGCGCTCTACTCCTCCAGCGTACATCTGCGCGTGGCAGAAAGAAGTGCCCTACCACGGGCGACTGTACATCACAGAGACCCACGCCTGCTTCTACTCCTCGGTTCTGCTCAAAGACACCAAGGTGAGCCTCAGCACAGCCCCCTCCCTGCTCGCTTGCGTCGTTGGTTCCTGACGTCGGCTCAATTCTTCCCGGCGTCATGCAAAATCCTACCAAAATGTAAAAATACAATTTGAAACTCAATTGAATATTTCCCCACCCTCTGTGTGCTACAGGCGGTCATTCCCGTGTCCTGCATCCAGAAGGTGAAGAAGCAGAACATGGCGCTCCTGGTTCCCAACGCTCTCTCCATCCGCACCAGTGAGGGAGACAAGGTATGCGCCCAGCTCGCCTTTCAACGCCCCAAACAACACGGGTTAAGAGCCAATGCTGATACTTTTCCAACCTGACGCATACCCTGACACAAAGCCTTGTGTGCAACAGGGCAGATGTTATCCGGTTTACGTGGGACGGTGGCGGTTCAGCCGCTGTTAATCTTGCGCCTCTGACCTAGTTTAAGTTGTGACTCGTTTGTTGAGGCTCATGTGTTGTTTTTTTCCTCTTTTCTCGCCTCGTAGTTCCTGTTTGTGTCTCTGAGGAACCGTGACGCGTGCTACCGGCTGCTCTGCTCCGTCTGTCCTCGGTTAGAGGTGAGTCCTTGGGGATTGGTCGTTGGCGCCGCAAGAAGTGCCCCAAATTGATCCTCGAAACTGTGGTCCGAATGATGTACTCGGCCCCAAAACGCTTATCAACATTATGTATTTTAAAGATGTTGGGGAAAAAGGACTACAAACTATTATCGTTGAGTCTTTTTGCAATCATTTATGATTTGCTTGCTAGATAATGGTCAATTGTCAAGATTTGTGTGCTGCTATATAAAGTCTCTTTGTTGGTTTTATGTGTCTTGATTGCTCTTCAGGCTCCGTGTTTTTAAACTTGGTACTATAAATAAGTATACTTAATTGTGATGCGTCTTGTTGTTTACAGGCGGGCAGCACCAATAGCAGTTTGATCTTCTCTTCAGCGGAGAACAGTGAGAAGAGCAAACTGGTGGTGAGCATCCTCTACTTCACGTTTCATAAATACGACGGGCTAACCTCTCACTGCAAGAGGCAGTGCACGTTTTTGTGCATTGCCTCTTGCACTTTTACTATACTATTAAATCTGGTTGGTGTTCGTTTATAAATTAGACATTTACCGGTAACCAATTGTCTCATAACTATGCTGTGTGGACAACTGTGTGATGCCTTCACAAAATAAGAACCGCACGGCAGTAACATTTACCAGCCTGCATAGTAACCATCCACACGGGCTTCACAGTACCGTGAGCACTAAACGCAACACCCATTCTTTAATGGAAGCTGCTGTCCCCAATACCTCAACCGTACCACACACTTTTACTTCCCTTGTGATCCTGGTACAGCAGCCTTTACAAGCAATGCTTAAAAGTCACACGACACACTTGCCTAGAAAACCCCCGGTTTTCCAACACGTCACTGACGCGACACCATGGGGTGGTGACATCCGCACAGACCCACCGCCAGACACCCGTCAACGCTGGCTGCTCTCGGTGGCCTTCCCCTGCGCAGGATGTTGCTACTGCCTCAGTAACAACATGTTGCAACCCCCTGTGCCAAACCAACCTTCACATGCCGTTCTTTACATATTAAGGCAGCCCTGCCTATATGCAAAATGCTTAAGCGACGTGGAACAGGCTTTCCTTATTCCCTTATTCGTTTATACACCCGTAGTGCACAGCGTTGAATGGTGCCCTGTCATTTGACGAGATGCAACACTAACGACATTGATCCTCGGTCTACAAATCACATAACGGCGGTGTATCTATCAGATCGCCGTGGCTCTGGTTGTCGGGGAGTTGAGCAGAAGCCTCCATATGTCTCCCAACAAAGCCATTGGATCGGACTGACCTGAGGCAAACTCCCTTGCAGGTGTACTCATGCGCTGCCCTTCTCCCGTCCTCCCGACAGCACTCCAGCCAGTCGAGTCTGGACGACAGCTTTGACCACCCCGACTCCGCCGGCCCCCTCCTGGAGCCCTCCGCCACAGAAACCCTGAAAGGTGAGCTCCGGAGGATTCCGGCCAACGCGAGGATTTGCCTAAACCACTCGGAACGCTATCGTTGCCGTGACCGAAAGGGGATAACACCGTATCACCGCTCGGACCTTGGTCTCGTGTTTTTGTTGTTTCATGACTTTATTGGCTGGGTGGGCGTTCTGTTAATAAGCACCTCTTCATCTAAGTTCAAGCTCGTGTCATGTGCACCTTTAGCGGAACGATGACCTGCAGCAGGCGTTAATGGCGACAAACAGCTGGAGTTTCATGCTTCCTCCACGGCGTCAATCAGTGACTAACGATGGCTCAACCTGTTGTCTCCCAAACCCAGTGCCTAATGGGAGCCTTCCCTCCCCGAAGAGTCGGCTCACACCGCACAGAGACCTCTCCTCCTCCTTCTCCTCCTCCTCCTCCTCCGAGCTGCCCATGGAAGAAGGTAACCTCCCTCCCTCCCTCCCTCCCTCCTTCCCTCTCTTCGCCAACAACACAAAAACAAACTAGCACAGTGTGTTTCTGAACCCTGGGGCTGATCGCTGCTAAATGATGACGCTATGGACATGTGATAGGACGCATTTCTTATTTAAACCGGTCTAATGATCCTTAGCCACAAACTATCTGTCTGGTGCGTATGCATATTTTCAGAGGGATATTTGCATATTGTGTGTGTGTGTGTGTGTGTGTGTGTGTGTGTGTGTGTGTGTGTGTGTGTGTGTGGTGTGTGTGTGTGTGTGTGTGTGTGTGTGTGTGTGTGTGTGTGTGTGTGTGTGGAAACGGATGAACCAAAATGTAATCATTGTGGCCGCATACATTCTCGAAACCGAAATGAGGTCACCAGCTGTAAAGTCTGTGTGTGAAAGGAAGTGGTGCGCTTAACCAAAGAGCTCTGAGGGTCGTGAGAGCCCCGTCACCGAATATGTTTACTGTCTTTTACATACCCCTCAATGCAGGGAAACTGCTTCTTCTTCTTTTTTTTAAACTGCATTGGTACACTTACCGGTACCATTAGCATTTAGCAGAAGCTTCTTTCCAATGCGTCTCGTGGCGAATTTGAGACGCCTATGGAAAATCAGACCGGAGGGGGGGTTCAGTGACTCACTCAAAGACGCATAAGAGTCAGGCTGCACACACTAGGGGTTTGGAACCCAGAACCCTAACCCCCCACCCCCCCCTGACTCTCCTCCCGACGTGTGTGTAACCGATGCCCCTGTCTCTCTCTCTCTCTCCAGGCGGGTCGTGGATGTGCAGTGTGACGCGGAGAGCTAGGTCTCTGCTGTACCAGAGAGAGGCGAGCACGCTCAACACACTGCTGGTCGTCTACCTGATCCTGTGAGTTCCCCCAGCGCCGCTTCCCTGCCTCTCCTTGCCCATTCTTCCATGCGGTTCTGTTCCCTCGGCTATCTGAGAGGTCTCTGGGGGGGGTGGGGGGGGGGGTGAAGACGAGGGACTGGTTCCCTCTGAGCCTCGTTTTAATTAAGTCCATTCACTAAGGGATCCAAGACAACCCCAACCAATGCGTGGGGTAGTGTTGCACAACGGCAAGCCTGCTCTAATTCGCTCACTTGAGCCTCACCTGATTGCAAGCCCCACCCCCCCTTGGCGTGGCAGAGATGAACATATTTGGAGATTTGCATTGAGGGCAACTTTTTTTTTTAGCTTGAATCCTATCTCATGCAAGCAGTCTCTCCACTTTGTCTGGAATGTTGTGGTTTAGCTAACGCCTTGGGAAGCAGGGTTTTGAGAATTGGCTGTTGATTATAACTATGAATCGTGTGTGTGTGTGTGTGTTACCAGGGTAATGCTACTGCTGCTATCGTCAGGCTACATCGGCCTGCGCATCGTAGCGTTGGAGGAGCAGCTGAACCTACTGGGGGCTCTCCCAGAGTTCTCTCTGAACAGCGGGTAAGGCTCTCTCTCTCTCCTCTTTTTGGGGGGTCTCTTGGGCTGTCAAGGTCCGGAGGCACCTCTGTGCTCCCATGTCGGCACACGCGGTCGGATGGCTGTTTTCGAAATGGGTCTGCAAAGCGTTTCATTCAGTTCCTCCTTTTCAAAACGAATGTCGAATTCCTACTCGCGGTGATGGAGCGTTTGTGTGTGAGCGTCACGTCGTAGTTCTGTGTAATGGATGCAGTCTCTCGGTCACGGAATGTGAATCTGCCGTCAACGTTGTGGCATCCGGTGTTATTTCAATACTAAACTGGTTCTCTGCCCATCTCTGCTGCTCTTTTAGGTATCAAGACACATAGCCCTCATTGGCTGAACCCGGAGAATTACTTGAGCTGTGATTTGGAGGACCACTACCTTGCAGTAACCAATGGGAGGGAAGGTTTCTGATGCATTCAGACTGTTCCCCCCCCCCCCCCACCCCTGCCCCTGCCCCTCTGGTCGCTGGTTCGGCCTGCAGGAACAGCGGGCTAACCTGTGCAATCTCCCACTGACGCCCTGCTGTGGAAACACTGGGGTACTACCCCCCCCCCCCCCCCCCACTCCCTCATCACCCGAAGGGCTAAACCTCATCACCTTGTCCTCCGCCCGAGATAGAGCACACCGGGCCGGGAGAACGGACCCCCACACCCCTGTCACCGCTCCGGAGCTACGCCGACATGCGTCTCATGCACAAGCACACCACACACACACACACACACACACACGGACCCTCTGCCTGGCTGCAGTGTGCGTCGGTGTGGTTTCATACCAAAGCCAAATGACTCCTGGGACCACGTGCCACGGCGTTGACTGATCGCAGATGTTTTGTACCGGCGACTCCCCCCTCCCCCCCCCCCCCCCCCCCCCCCCCCCTCTGTGTTCTCCCTTCGTCGGGAGTCGGTTATCCCTCCCCTTCCACCGATCACACCCTTTTTGATCCAGCGCTGCACGCAACCAAAGATATACCAGGTGCGTGCGTGCTTTGCATGGGGTGCTGGGCGACGACCTCTCTATGGCTTTTTGTTTTTTTCCTGTGTCCTGTTTGCATTTCCCCCCCTGACCACGTCCTCCCCAGTGGGTAGCTACACAAATTTGCCTTGTGTGCAGTCGGCCGCCAATCATCGGGGTACTCGGGTCTCGAATGACGATTACCTTTTTTTTTAAAGTTTAAACTGCTGGGATCAGATCAGCACAGAGGTGGGTCTCTGTCCTCCTACAGAAGGCCTGTACCACCTCTCGTCTTCTCCCCGTCGTTAGCCTCTAATCCTAGAGTACAGTGTTAATCCCCCCCCCACCCCGCCCAACCCAGCATTGGGAATGATTTAATTCTTTAATGATCGATGCGTGGTGGGTTTAATTCCCCTCCTCTCTTGACCTAGGCTTCTGATGCACGAGCCCACCGAGACCGAAGCACGCAAGCTGGACTTGGCTTTGCTGATGGGTTCTAGGTAGACCACCCGTTCCGAACGGCCACTTGGGTCGGGGACCGCGGTTGTGTGTTCTTAGACTTATTGAGCCTCGTCGCTGATACTTTATCCATGCGTCGACAGCGGGGAGGGAACGTACAGGCCTCCAGGGTTCTGGTGAAAGCCCTGGATCATCAGGGGGCATTTTAACCGGGATGTTTATAAAAATGACACCTATACTGTGTGTGTGTGTGTGTGTGTGTGTGTGTGTGTGTGTGTGTGTGTGTGTGTGTGTGTGTGTGTGTGTGTGTGTGTGTGTGTGTGTGTGTGTGTGTGTGTGTGTGTGTGTGTGTGTGTGTGTGTGTGTGTGTGTGTGTGTGTGTGTCGAGCGCCTGTGATCTCATTTTTAGCCACCTGAAATGGGACCAGATCCTTTTTTAGATTTCTAAACTATGAAAACCACACTGTTACTGTGAGGTCGGAGGTTTCAACTAAAAGCAAAAAACGTGGTGGTCCAAAAAAAACTATTTCAATATGCAACAACTGATTATGCATGTCTATATCTAACAAAAAAAAAAGAAAGTCTTTTCTATCGTATCGTGGTTTTAAATTGAAGTTGGGCTTGTCTCGACTAGAAATGGTGAGGGCGAAGAAGCTGTGCACTTTATTGAGACGTGTGATTCGCCCGTCCTGACCCCAAAAAACGTCACACCTGGGCAGGAGAGGGCAGCCGTTTGTCCTTTTGTTTATTTTTCTTTTCTTCCTTTTTATTTCTGTCGTCTCTCGACTGTGCAAAGACATTGTTGTTTTCTCCTTTTTTTTTTCTTTTTTTAAATTATTCGTCACTCAGGGGAGGTGGGTGCTGATGTTGACAAGGGATTGGGGGGGGGGGGGGGGGCTCACTCCTAGCACCTCGCCTCTTGTCACCGACCTGATGGTCTGATTCTATCCTCCGGGCTAAATGCACGCTACATTGACCCTCGCCCGGGTACGGAGCGCTAAATGAGAGCCTTGTCCTCGCTGAATAACCGCAGGGGGGTGGGGGGGGGGCTCTCAGCACTTTGTCTGCTTTATCTTGTTCATCTTTTATGTAACTCCATTTTTACACGTCTCAGATCCTGCACCATTGCATGACTTTTAAATCAGTTGCTCCCCCCCCCCCCCCCCCCCCTCGTGGTGCGAAACGAAAGTACTGAAATCTAATCCTGACCGAACTAAGTATGGCGTAGTACTGTCGGTTCTTAAAACATCAACCCTGCCTCCCACTAGTATGTATGGTATGGGGTCAGCACACATGAATCACTGCCCTCAAAGAACGCAATGCAAGGAGCTACACGACGGAGGCAGTATGTGATTTTTGCACTATTCAAAGTGTTGTTAACCAATGATTTGTACCGATTTCGTTGTCTTTAATTCTATGGTCACATATAGATATATATTTATTTGCATTATGTCATGCAAAGTGGTCTCTGTGAGATGGCTTTGTTATTGTTTAAAATAAATCAAGTGTTGGAAGAATTACATAATGCTTTGTGTGTATTTTTTTGTGTGAGGAAGAGGTGGATCTCACTCTTTGATAATATCTAAAAAGCAATTGGCCATGCAGTTCAAATAGGCAGATTGGTTTGTATGACATGGAACTATTCACTCATCTTGACACAAACTCCAGTGGATGTCTGGACCCAGACTGCTTGATGCATGTGTGAGAATTTGTTAAACACAAGCTTGCTGGAACAGTCTGGTTCCCAGGCTAGAGAATTTGAATACTTCACACAAAATGTAAATTTTCTACTGGAAAATCTGTGGCAGCCGTTTCCTACTCTCGTAAAAGAAGGAAACGTTTGTTATTCCTTCAAACTTCTGCAATTCATATTGTAAAAATAATTTATTAATTTAGCCTCTGAATCTGAGAAATTGGTGACTATTTTTATTGGTCCCCAATTTCGTTTTGTTTTAATACATTTCTAATTGTCGGTCCAGAGATAATCTGCGCTGTAATTAGAGATGTCATGGCCTGTGATAAAATGCTAATGATGACTAAGGGTTAGCCCAGGAAATGCAGACTCGCTATACTGGTTCTTTCAGCACTCTTGCTGGAAGTATTGCAATGTGTTTTGGCATTCACGAAATTGGGTCATCATTGCTAAACAAAGAACTTTCCCTTTTGGTTCAATGGGCTCTATGCACAACTCCCACTACCTTCCTGGATTTAGTGCTGCTCCTTTATTTCCTGTCTTACATTACTGGACAAACGGATTAATCCAGGTGTGTCTGACCATTGTGACTACTCAGACACACCTGGATTAATCAGTTTGTCCAATAATGTAAGACAGGAAATGAAGGAGCAGCACTAAGTCCAGGAAGTAGTGGAGTTGTGCATAGAGCCCATTCGACTACGCAAGTTAGGAAAAGTTAAGAAATCACTCGACGACAATATCCTTCTAATCTTTATTCTATTCTAGACAACCTTCAAAGCTGTGACCGTTGATATTTTATTTGCGACGTAGCAGCTAGTTCGTTCAACAGTTGTGCCGCTCCGAGCAGGATTCAGGTGTCCTGGATGTTGGGTGGAGCCGGTTCTCCGACCGTCTTCTGGTACGCACAGAGCTGGAAGGCGCCTGTCCACACGGAGCCGGAGAAACGGTTAGAAACATCACATCCACGAGATTCATCCGTCCGGAGGACCAGAAGGCCTTACAGTCTGAGGTTGCATTTCTTGTGTCAATGAAAAGAACGTGTAATGCAACGAAATCTACTGTATCAAAGTATAAAGACTATTCTAATATACATATGTCTATGCACCCTTTTCCATCATCCAATAGCTGTTAATGTTCCCCTAGATGACAATTTCAGATAAGAGATCTTATTTTTAAAGAATCTGAGATTTTAAAAGAATCTCAACGATCTCAAGTGAATTCTTAGGAAAATGTAGAGTTTTGCAATCAACAGAATGGAACATGTTATGCATGCGTGACTCTCGTATCCAACCTGAAATGTATATCTATTTGTTTCACCTGCAGCGAATGACAGAATGATGGCCACCCAGCCTGTGATGTAAGACCAGGAGAAGCGCCAGTCCATGAACCTCTTGCCGAAGAACGTGACCGTCACACCAGTGTAAATAGCCAGGGCCAGCAGCGCCAGAAACCCTGTCGGGTCAGGAAACAAACAGCCACTCGCGTCAATAAACAGCCCACGCCATGCATGAAAGTGTGCCATAGGTTAACTACACAGCGGCCTCGCGCCTTGTCCTTTTGTTTCGCGTTTAATGTCGCCTGGGGACAATGCTAAACGTATCACTCAAGATAAGATGGGCTGCATTGTCCCCTTTTAATACGTTCAAATGTTTGTATTTGAACTCAAACCCATCACAGTCCTTATTGAAATTATATATTGGAACAGTTTGGAGATAAGCAGGAAAGTGTGATGCAATTTTGACCATTTCACCCAGATCTGAAACAACAGAGCTCTCTTTTGTTCCCCCTTTATACCTAAGAATGGAAGACACTGTGTGTGTGTGTGTGTGTGTGTGTGTGTGTGTGTGTGTGTGTGTGTGTGTGTGTGTGTGTGTGTGTGTGTGTGTGTGTGTGTGTGTGTGTGTGTGTGTGTGAGAAAAAGACACTATATTTGTGAGAGAGAGACATTGTGCGTTAAACTTTGTGTGAGAGAGAGACACACCGTGTGTGCATCTGTGTGTGTGTGTGTGTGTGTGTGTGTGTGTGTGTGTGTGTGTGTGTGTGTGTGTGTCTGTGTGTGAGAGAAAAAGACACTATATTTGTGAGAGAGAGACATCGTGCGTTAGACTTTGTGTGAGAGAGGGAGAGAGAGACACACCATGTGTGCATCTGTGTGTGTGTGTGTGTGTGTGTGTGTGTGTGTCTGTTACCTGAGAGGATCAGGGCGATGCCCCCGGTGCGCACCCTCCTGCTCTTGGTGCCGTTAGCGAAGGCGCTGAGGCCCAGGACCACGCCGGCGAAGCAGCTCAGCACGGCCAGCAGCATGAAGGCCCGGGTGGCGTCCCAGAAGGCTGAGACACAGAGGTCACAGAGGTCAGACACAAAAACCTACCAACGCTGATCACTGTCCTTCCTGTGTGTGTGTGTGTGTGTGTGTGTGTGTGTGTGTGTGTGTGTGTGTGTGTGTGTGTGTGTGTGTGTGTGTGTGTGTGTTGTGTGTGTGTGTGTGTGTGTGTGTGTGTGTGTGTTGTCGTGTGTTGTCCTGTGTGTGTGTGTGTGTGTGTTGTACACTTATCACCTTCCTTCCTGTGTGTGTGTTTGTGTTATACCCTTATCACTATCCTTTCTATGTATGCGTGTGTGTGTTGTCAAACCATCACCTTCCTTCCTGTGTGTGTGTGTGTGTGTGTGTTGTACCCTTATCGCTATCCTTTCTATGTATGTATGTGTGTGTGTGTGTTTCTACCCATGACTATCCTTCCCGTGTGTGTGTGTGTGTGTGTGTTCCATGTGGCTTTCCCTCAAACAAAAGCCGTCCACCACTACATCCCATTTGCTAAAGACAGTTGCTGGAGATCGATCGACCATCAGCAACGCAGATGTCCGGCGCCGACTCACCCACTGTCATGGTGTGGGCGTGGCATTTGTGATTGATGCAGAATCTCCAAAGGCCCTGATTGGCTGAGCTGCCCGAGTAGCGGTACTGCATCCAGAAGTCGGTCACCGTGGAGACGATGAGGAGCACTAGGGAAACCACCCCGCAGAGCGTGCCCCCTCCAGCCAGCGTGTAGAGCATCGAGGAGAAGCTTCGGCAGGCGCTGACCTCCTGGGAAACAACTGAGGGGAGGTCAAAGGTCATTTTCCCCCTTTTTTTTCTTCTCATGATTTAGCTTATGAAGCGTCTTTGAGCACTGGGAAAAGCGCTAAATAAATTTGATCTATTATTATTACTGTATAGGACTTCTATCAACAGTATACAAAGATGTCTGCGGAACACTTTTCCATAACCCTATAGTTGTTTGTCAACAACACTTTTAGGAGATGGATGAAAAAACACGACCCTTGTATAACAGGGGTTATACAAGGCTTTGTAGAGATTGTATTACAGTCGTACTTTGTTTGTGTGCTATTATAGATCTTTATAACTGAATCTGCTCCTGGAGGATTTCTCTACGTTCCTTGTATGGTTTCTCTGTGGGCCGTTTTCACCCGGCGGCCATCTTGGTTCTGAATGCCAGCTGTGAGCTGGAGCTCATGTTTAGAACCAAGATGGCCGCTAGGATGGTGTATAAGGCCCATTCTCTTTAAATCTTGACAAACTGAACCAAAGGCCATGCCCTAGATGGGTGCACTCATCCACAGGGCTGTTATTAACTAGGGAGCCAATGGTTCAGTATATTATGGTTTTATAATATAAAATATCACATGTTGACGTTGAAATCGTGTCAATGTGGATATGGCAAAGCCTTCAGGCTTAGTGGTAGTAGAATATTGGCAGTCGGCGAATTTAAATACATATCCGGTCAACGTGAAAAAAATAATAAAGTAGCAAAACAAAGGCAACAAAACAGTTTGGCCAACATGGCCTCCTGTCAAAGGGAGTGCTGATGGCACAGTTGTGGCTTAGTCAGTAACCATTGTTACTGACTAAGTCTCTTCAATGACCCCCGCACTCCCGTACCCCAGGCCCAGCAGCAGAAAAAGCGGTCAGCATTGTTGCTCTGCCACACACCGTGCACATGCATGCACATGAGCTGTTTGCGCTTTTCAAAAAATCAGCACTTATTTAAAACTACAACACATTGTCGCGGCGTTAGACTTAGCTTTAGGAGGAGTTCAATAACAACTCAACAGAGAATTTCCCGACAGCTGTCAAATACCTCAAACTTAACTTCATGACGTTATTTTGGAACAGACACTTTTTGATGATGGAAGATCATATAATGTAGTGAATCCCAGACCAAGCCTCAAATTATAAAGACGATAATTATAATATACATATTTGTTTACACAGCCTTTTCTGTCATCCTACATCTGTAAAAGTTCTCCCTGGTCACACTTCTAGACGATAGATGTTCATTTTAAGGAATCTCGGCCTGTGATAATTCTGAAACCTCTCTGAGAAAAAAATTGTAGAACATCACACAAGTTTTGCCACAAAGTGAGTTAAAACAAGAAGAATGAATGTGGGGTACCTTTTAGTGTTGCTAGGTGAGCTGCTGTCTCTCCTGACTCTCCGGGGTTAGTGGCTTGACGTTGGGGCGCCTATCCGTTTTATCTCTCTCCCTCCTGCTTCCCATTGTCCGGCCAAACAAAAGCGGGAATGATCGAGGACAGCGTAAAAAATAAAGGTAAACCCCCATCCCCCTCTCCCTCTCTCCCTCTCTCTCTCTGTTTCTCTCTCTGTTTCTCTATCCCGGCTTGTTTAAATACCCAGCGTGGGGCTGACCATCTCTCCATCTCCCTCCATCCTCCTTTCCAACCCTCTTCATCATCATCATCAGCATGTCTTCTCACAGGTCCTCCTTGTGTTCTTTCACCCAACCTTTTCCACATCTCTCTGCAGCAGCTCAGGCGGTAGAGCAGGGTTGTCCGGCAACCCGGCGAGGTTGCTAGTTTGATCCCAGGCACCGCAGACCCAAGTGTCCCTGAGCACAACATCTAACCCCAACTGCTCCCGACGCGATGGCTGTTGCTGTTGACAAGGTGTGTGATTGTGAAGAGCAAATTGTGTGGCGTCAGTTCAGTTTAAATGCAGTCTATGTTCATTTCTTCCCTGCATCTTTGCTTGAAATCTGGCAATCTCGGTTCTGGCAATACCTGACTGCACCGTGGTCAACCCAGAGGGTAGTTAGGGTAGGTATTCCCTCCGTCCATCAAACAATTCGGCCCACACCCCTATACGGAGCCGTCCTGTCCTGTGCTGACCCCGTTCTGGTCTGGTAGAAGGAACTGATTTGGTTCCATTGGTGGCTTCAGAGAATGTCGTCTTGCTACCCCTCCACTACAGGGCTTTGTATGAATACAAACAGCAGTCAACATCGTTACTCTAAATCTGATAAATAGGGGAGCATTTTCAACTATAGGTGGATGGAAAAGGGGTCTGTAGACTTGTATGTCAATGACCTAGAGCCGCAGTCTACTCAAATACTGGATCCACTTATTTTACCCGTAACACAAACCGTCCATTGCATTTGATTGTTGCTAATTGCTTATGTTGTTGAAAGGCGTGGCAATGATTAGGAATGCTTTTAACTGCTTTGTGTTTAACAACGGATGAATCCGATGATTACATTGGTGAATCTAAATGTACAGAGCTGGGGAAATTGAAACAATTCAAACAGACAAAATACCTAATGAGTTAGAATAGACAGTTTGAATTAAAAATCGAATGGGACAGTATGATTCTACATTTCATTGCATTAAAACAAAAGCGTCCATTTCGGACGCAGTGCCTTAACTTCAAAACATAAGCAAAGCAACTGCTGTTAAGTGCTACGATATATAAAAAGGGATCGAAGAAAAAATTAGAAAGCAAATCATTTGATTGAATACTATAAGGCAGTACTTTTGGAATCATTTCACCACAATTCATGTAAACATTAATTTTACACTATTTAATTCATTCTTTGGATCCTAATATTGTTTCCTCATCAATGTAGGCTTCACACAGTTTGATGTATTCTAAAACAAGGTAAATAACTGAATTACTGAAAATAAACGACCATCACAATCAATGTAACCTAGATTTTATTTTTCAACCCCTTGTAATATTCATGAACTTCATGAAGTTTGTCCCTTTTGATTCAGGCCACATGAAGCAACCACACACGCTATTTCAATGTTATGTTTCTATGCATCCAAAGGATAATCAATACACTGTATTTGCATTCATTTATTACATTATAAGGCAAACAAGGAATGGGAATAAAGCTTTTCAAATATAACGTCTTCTCTCCACCTTTAAAGATACAAGTTTTTCTCAGTATCTATAACATTACTTGACGTTCTACAAAGTTTTAAAAACGCACGCAATCCATCGGCATTGAGGACAAATATTGAATATTCCAATTAGAAAGCGATGTGTGCCTAATTCTAACTTACTTGGCAATACACAGTAAGGTATTACAAATATCTAAAGTACAACCCTGT
Source organism: Melanogrammus aeglefinus (assembly GCA_900291075.1). NCBI lineage: Eukaryota > Metazoa > Chordata > Actinopteri > Gadiformes > Gadidae > Melanogrammus > Melanogrammus aeglefinus. Next base: position 23,214 of record OLKM01000398.1, on the reverse strand, counting down.
GAATGTGGGGATCCTACATGCAGTTATTGTTTCGTCCACATTAAACCCTTAAGAGACTAGAGATCAGGTCTGTTGTTTTCATACAGGAAAAGGAATGCAGTAAAATGGCACAAAGGTTGAGTAGAGATTCAAATTAGGCAGCAGCATGAGCAGGAACATCAATTGGGGAAAATCCAAAGTACGTCATTGGAAAAATAAGGTTCAGTTTGCATAATGTAACACAAACGTGCATACACCCTCACACGTGCATACACACATTAATACAAGCAGTGACATTCAGTGTGTATGTACAGCAGTCCATACTGAAGAGAAAGCTATTAGGCACATGACTGCAAAAGCACACATACAAGTAGACACACAAACTCAACGCCTATCACACTTTTTCTTTTCTTTAGTACCATGTACAATAATTATTTTATTAAATAAAAATATCCAATGATGAGGTTGTTAGCTAACACACAGACACCACACAACTATCGTGACCACACACACACACACACACACACACACACACACACACACACACACACACACACACACACACACACACACACACACACACACACACACACACACACACACACACACACACACACACGTACGTACGTTGTGCTCATAGAAGCCCTACCTATCTCTAGTGGCTGGGGGCTAGGTGCTAGGGGCTAGCGTTGCGCGCCCAGAGGGCGACCGTCCTGTCTGCGGAGGATGAGACGAAGGCCAGGTCCCTCGTGTGCCACCGGGACTGGATCACCTTGCCGTCGTGTTCCCCGGCAACGGTCTGGGGCAGCGGCTTGGTCAGATCCCCTGGTGAGGGGGAGAACACAGCATGAGGTAGGGCTGGGTAAAAATATCGATTCATCAATGCACTGCAATTTATTTGGTCTAGATTCAGAATTTTTTTGAAATAGGTTATTTCCATAAATAAAAAAAATTAAAAAGAAGCATACTCAGTCTTTGTAATCTTGAAGCGAGTATGCCTAAATGTACATGCCCTTTTACATTTGTCCATGTTATGATTATTATTTTTATGCTGCACGTTTAGCTCAGGAACAATGCTATACAATGGTGTATTCCCTTTTTGCTAGTTAAAGCACAATGAAATGGTTAATTCTAAATAATATTTAGGCATTTTTGTCATCTTCACTTATTATTGAATTGATATCGAAGCAATTGGATCAATATCGAAATCGAATCGAAGGAAGACCTAAACATTCAAATTGTATTGTGAGGTACCTGGCCTAGCATACCCAGCCCTAGCATGACGTTAGAAACCAACCTAAATGGTTAATGGTCAAAGATAAGATAAGACAACTTCTCGACAACTAACCCTAACTTTCCTCTCAATGATTCATGTATTTAAATTAGGATCAGGGGTTCATCTGATTATCTTGACCGCTTCCTCAATAACATCTATAACCCCTTTTCAGAGACTTTTCGGTTTGCATGACTCTTCGCTGACCGCCAGAGTTAATTTACGGGAGAGCGCGCCCTGATTTGCGTGACCCATACACGTGGTAAAAGCGCTAAGAGTTTGGACCAGGTGCATGTGCAAACAAAGTGTTCCACGAGAGGGTTCAAGGTCACTAATGACCTTGTTAGGAGTACCGCGACCTTGTTGGTCTCTCTTCCCCGCCCCGTGGTACCTTGCAGGTCGGTGACCACCACCTTGTTGTCGTAGGAGCCGGTGAGGAGGTAGTGGGCGCCCAGCGAGAAGCGCACCGAGCGCACGTCCGAGCTGTGCGGCCGGTAGGTCTGCACCATGCGGCCGCCGCGCACGTCGTACAGCATGCAGCTGCTGTCCTCCTGGCCCGTCGCTAGGAGACGCCCGCTGGGGTCCACGGCAACCGACGCCACCGCACTTCCTGGTTGCGGGAGAAGGGAGATTGGCTGTGATTGGTCGAGGCTTAAAGTGGGTGCTGGCGTTTGTTAAAATATCGTTGAAATAAAAATTGTTTGAACATTGAAAACAGGATTCATCGAGTAAATGCTTGGTGACGTTCACCTGCACTCGCCGTGTGCATCGTGAGTGTCCACTGACGCCACTGCCAAGACATTAATCAAACTTTTATAAGTGGACACGCTCCTGATTATCAAGGACAGACTAATGACGGCTATAAATCTTGTCAGTAGCTTTGGTTTAGGCTTTGGTTACTCTTTTGAAAATGTTAAATATGGAAGTGTGTCTGTCTCTTACTGTAATTCATTATTTTTTTTTTTACAACATGTAATACAACAAAAGAAAGCTGAAAGAAGACGACGAGCGGTTTGCTAGCGACTGGCGTAGCCCTGGTGGGTTTCCCTGGCGTTGTGGAGGTCTCGGCGGGGCCTCACCGGAGCCGTGCAGCGAGGTGCCCACCACCCGCACGCAGCTGGGCACCCGCAGGTCCCAGAAGCGCACCGTCTTGTCCTGGGAGCCCGACGCGATCATCCAGCCGCCCCACGTGTACAGGGACAGGATGTGACCTGGTAGGGCGCCACAAACCAAAATGGTGGTCAGAGAAAACGACATACATTTAGCACTGCAGAAAATGCACACACAATCACATTACATTATGTCATATATTGTATTTTAAGTAGGTTTGGCATCTTAATTTAAGATGAGAAGATTCATTTTTATGAAGTGGATCTTGATGAGAGTTTTGTTGAGTAGGTTGTGAGTAAGGTGAAGCTATGGTTTAAAATGGTAATCTAAAAGATATGTTTCCCTCACTTTGGCTGATAAGTGTTTATGTACCTTTATTAGTCCCAAGAGATACAGATATAATATCGCCAAAGACGCAGAGTTGATAAGCCATGATTGCTTAAATAATGGCTTTAGGTTCAATCGCCATAGTGTCCCCTCAGACGGCGATAGCACGCCACTTTATCTTCATTTACAGTAAAACCTCCGGCCGGTTTCCGACGTCTCCGTCATAAACCTCTGGGTGAGCGGTCAGAAACCCGCTGTCTAATAATAAATACATTTTATTCATGGGTACCTTTCTTGACACTCAAGTCACCTTACAAAATCAGAAACAATCAATACATCAAACTGTCATAAGAGCAAGCAAAAAATATATAATGTAAAAATAATAAAACGGTGTACAAAAGAGGAAAGGGTCATTCCAGATCCCAAGGATGCCACTCGACTTAAAGGGAGCAGGCTTGGCTGAATAGATCTGTTTTCAGGTGAGCGTCTGAGTGCGTACCGGTGTGTCCACTGAGCGCGTGCAGACCCTGGCCTCTCTGACAGTCGGTGATGTAGATGTTGCAGTCCCCCGCCCCCGCGCTGATCAGCGACGCGCTGCGCGAGCCCCCGCCCTCCATGAAGGCCAGGTCCCGGATGGTCCCGTCGTGCATGCTGAACTCCAGGTCGGGCCCTGCATCACACACACACACACACACACACACACACACACACACACACACATCATAGACCCAACACACACACACACACACACACACACACATCATAGACCCAACACACACACACACACACACACACACCATAGACCCACACACACACACACACACACACACACACACACACACACACACACACACACACACACACACACACACACACACACACACACACACACACACACACACACACACACACACACACACACACACACACACACACACACACACACACACCTCTAACTGCTCCAGACGAGCTGGCTGAAACCTTGCATGGTTGACCCCACCGTCGGTGTGGGAATGTGTGCATGAATAGGTGAATGTTAGCAATGTCGTAAAGCGCTTCGGGTGGCCACTGGTTAGAAAAACACTAGATAAATGCAGTCCATTTACACACACATTATACGCAACACACAAAACACACACACACAGATTTAAAGCGCAGGCAGGGGCTGGGATTTTGGTTGCCTACTGGTACGTGGCAGAGATTGGGGATTGAACCCTAAACCTTCCGGTTGGGAAATTACCACCTTAGCCCCTTCACACTATCCATGACCGGTAATGGGTGCTTCCTTAATGGGAAAATAGGTAAATACTGGGGCCTATTTAGACTGTAACTGGTGCATTTAATGGAGGTTTCCGTTATGGAAAGCGAGTTGGTCCCACAGCCAAGAAGACACACACACACACACATACACCACCGGGCTGCGGCTGTACCTGTGGCGTTGCAGGTGTCTGCGTTGAACGGCAGGACTTTGACAAACTTGTCGTTGGAGCCGGTGGCCAGCAGCTGGCCACACTGGCTCCAGGCAACGCAGTAGATGGAGCCCTTGTGGTGCTTGTTCCTCCGGAAGCGAACCACGGGCTGCTTGATGGCCCGGCTCGGGTCGCTGCGCACAGACAACACGACACACACACACACACAAACAGTTAACGTATGCTTGTAGTGTCGACTTCTACCGAGAAGGGTGATCAATAAAACTCACTCCCCATGGTGTGCGCTCATTCGGGGATAGACATAGATATACCATGGACAGGGGATGCAAATTAGTCTCGACTAGAAACCTGTACGCATGTCTTTTTATATTTATTTTATATTTTATATGAAACAATGTACGATTCATTTGTCCCTGATCCATAAAATAAATAAATTGGTATTTCGAATTCGTACAGCCGATATGACGTGCGTCTCGTACCTTGCAGTGAGGGATTCTGGGTAGGCACACACCCGCAGTGTTTTAGAGTTGGAGCCGACGGCGTAGAGCGCCCCCGAGGGGTGGAAGGCCACGGCGCGCACCGCCTGCGTGTCCTCCAGCTGGTTCACCTTCACGTACTGCGGCTTGGACCTGGGCCCCCCCGGTTGCTGGGTGGACGCGGAGAAACGCAAGCCAATCAGCATTCGTGTGAATGAATAGGAGGGCATTTGAACTGCTGACTGATAGTTCTGTTCTGAGAATCGCCACGAACACTTCAGGTTGGAGTTCGCTGTTTCACCCACCCACCCACCCACACTAAAGAAATCCTCAACTTTTTCAAACCCCACATGGCATGTAAGGACAGTATATATTAATAAAAATGACCTCACTTCTTGTGATGCGTTTCGCGTGACTAAATCCTCCTGAGCGGCTGAAGAGTTGGACTTTGTCCTCTCTGCCCTGATGGTTCACAACAACACAAATATAAACAAGACGGATACAGAATTACTTTTGAATACAGTCAGAAAGTTAGAGATACCAAGATCACTCAAATTAAAAAAATAATCAAATAGAAAACACAGCGGCAACGTCTCTCAACTCTATATCCAAATATACATAGGGGTCCTTATAAGACATGTCAAAGGAACCACACCAAAACTGGGACAACAACGTAAATAATCCTTTATTTGTTTATTTTGGCTTTATTGTGTCATCCCTGACTGTTTATGTATTTTAATGTATGCCCCAGAGCGCTTTTCAGAGTTTACATCAAAATGGTCAACTAAAAAAAAAAATCAATCAACCAACATAAGCTGGTCCTCGCGCTCCAAACGTTCCCGACAGACTCTTACGTTTGCGCTTCGAGGATGGGCGACTCGACGAAGGAGGGCCTCCCCCCGTGAGAGCTGCTGCTCAGGGGTGAGCTGCTGACCGGCTTCTCCTGGCTCGAGGCCCCTGCTTCCGGGTGGTCCGGTCCCCCGTTCCAGTGGGCGGGGGTCAGGCGCCCGACGCCGCCGGCCTCGTCGCCGCAGGGGTCGATGACCGCGTTCATCTCCTCCAGCTTCTGGATGGACCTGGGGAGGGACAGCAAGGACGCGTCTGGTGCAGGGGTTCATAACCTTTACTGGGGAGGGACAGAAGGACGCGCTGGTGCAGGGGTTCATAACCTTTACTGGGGAGGGACAGAAGGACGCGCTGGTGCAGGGGTTCATAACCTTTACTGGGGAGGGGCAGCAGGACGCGCTGGTGCAGGGGTTCATAACCTTTACTGGGGAGGGGCAGCAGGACGCTCTGGTGCAGGGGTTCATAACCTTTACTGGGGAGGGACAGAAGGACGCGCTGGTGCAGGGGTTCATAACCTTTACTGGGGAGGGACAGAAGGACGCGCTGGTGCAGGGGTTCATAACCTTTACTGGGGAGGAGCTAGTGTCTAGAGCCTCTTTCACACATACAGTAGTTTCTAATCGATTTATATTTCTCTTTTTTATTCTAAATCGATTTATATTTTAATGTCGGATTCATATCTGAAATGTCTGACCATACTGAAGGTCTTTTTTACAAAATGTATTCCTTCTCCCTTTATTTTTTTAGTACATGTGTCATTTCATTGAAGGACTTATTATTGTTTGCATGTACTTCTTCACCACAAATTATACAGTTTTTTTTCTCTGTAAAACGCGTTCAACTGCTTGATGTAAGAAATGCGCTATGCAAATAAAATTGCCGTGCCTAGTTCCTGGTAAATGACCTTTCCGGCACCACCAGTAATGCTTCATGTTTCCTTTCACACGTGGCAAATCCTCGCCGGAATAGACGGGCTAATGGACGGACCAGCAGATGGCAGTGATGCCACACTTGATGGTTTCATTACTATGGTTGCCATCAAACTCCCGCTCTGCATCGAACACCCTCATTTTCACAATCACCCCAGCCAAGCTAAGATTTCCAGGAATATCGATCCCTCTTCCCAATCACACAAGTTCTGGGGAATTTCTGGGATAGACTGCATTTGTTAACGGGGCTTCGATGTCTACCTGTGGAAGGGAGGGGTCTGGGGCTCTCCCTGTTGGAGGAGGCGTCTACCTGTTGGAGGAAGAGACTACCATTGGAAGGAAGGATTCTGGGGGTTTACCTGGTGAAGGGCCGGTATCAACCTGTGGGAGGAAGGATTCTGGGGGTCTACCTGTGGGAGGAAGGTGTCTACCTGCTGAACGGAGGAGTATCCTACCTGCTCAGGAAGGTCTCCGTGAGGTTGCGCTGGTCCCCCGGGGGAGTCTCGTGGGGCTTGACCCCGCCCTCCAGGAGCATCTGCTGGTAGAGCTGCTTCTGCTGCTGCTTCTGCTCCAGGTGCTGCTGCACGCGCAGACGCTGCCTGTTGTACTCCTCCTGGGCCAGGTCCACACACTCCCCGCGCTGGGGTAACACACACACAGGTTAGCACAAGCACACACACATATACACACTCCCATGCATGCATGTGCACAAACGCACGCGCGCGCACACACACACACACACACACACACTAAATGGAGAAATGTCTAGGAACAGGGGCAAACGTGAAAACGACACAAGTTTATTTTGGTTTCTTTCTTATTACCTCTTCCCTGTCGGCGCTACAGGGTGTCCCACTGTCTTTCGCAGGGGCTTGAGGGGTGCGCACAGGGTTTGAACCCTCTAGTCCCTGTGGGTGCCTCCTAGAGGAAAATGAAGAACGAAATACATTCAACCCATCTCAACTGGGGGGAGTCTTTAACTCAACGTTTTAAGGGGTCATGGTGTTGAAATGGCCATTGGTTCATCGTCAAAGTAGCATTGTGACCGCGATCTCTAGATGGTAAGAAAATGGACAATAACCAAAGTTCGTAATTCAGTAACTGTCCAGTAGATGGAGCCATAGAGCTTTCAAAAAGCAACATCATCAGAGGACAGGGTACAGTAGCATGCTGTTTTTTCCCATCTACTATAATACTATGAAGGAATTTGAGGGAGGCTTTAGTCAAAAGAAACATACAAATCATACTGCTCCACGTCATTACGGAGCAGGGAGAGGTTTGGCTTTTTGTTCCAGGATTCCAGCTGGTAAATTGGGAATCAAACCCTTAATAATAGCAATTAAAATAACACAATACAATTACTGTAACCAGTCAAGTAGTATGGGATGATTCACCAAACATGCACTTCAGATGACCCCGCCCCCCCCCCCCCCCCCTTCACCTCCTGTTGCTAGGCGACAGCGGTCAGCCCGACGCGCGGCCTCACCTCTCGGGCGAGTCGTCCAGCTGGTGCACGTGTCTCTCCACCATGCTGCGGCTCATCTCCTCCTCCTCGGCACTGCCCCCTCCCCCCAGGCCGCCGCCGCCGCCCCCCGCCCCCCCCCCCCTCCTCCTCCGCCCCCCTCCCCCCTGCACGGCCGCCAGCCCGTGGCTCAGCCCGTCCAGCGCCGGGTTCAGCGAGCGCGACATGTAGCCGTCGGCCGACTGCGGCCGCTGCCGGCCGGGCTGCAGGCCGGGCGGGGAGGCGGGGCCCCAGGGCGAGAGCCGCTGGAGGAGGGGCGCCAGCAGGTCGGCGTGCCCCGCCCGCCGCGGCTTGGCCAGCCGCTCCACGGCGATGTTCAGCGTCTTCTGCTGGAAGGCGCGGGCGAAGGCGCCCGGCGGGAGGTTCTGCAGCCAGGAGAGCAGCGACAGGTCCAGCTCGTCACAGCCGTTGCCGCACAGCACGTCCACGCCCAGGAGCACCTCGCCCTCCGAGATCTCCTCCCCCGTCGCCTTGCTCTGTCGGGGGGGGGACGGGGGAGACGGGGGGGGGAGGAGAGGGCGGTCAGGGGCTTAGGAGTGGCCAAGCTCTTGAGGGGCGGCGGTGGCTCAGGAAGTAAAGAGGGGTCGGGGGGTAACCGCAAGGTTGCTAGCTTAATCCCCAGCACCTCCTAGCTGTGTGTCGAGGTGTCCCTGAGCGAGACAACTCGCCCTGACTGCTCCCGACCAGCTGGCTGTCGCCCTGCATGGCTGACGCCGCCGCCGGCGTGTGAATGAGTGCATGAATGGGTGAATGGTAGGAAATATTGTAAAGCGCTTTGAGTGTAAGTGATCACACCGATGAGTCCTGGAGCACATTCAACGCTTCCTCAATTAAGGAACCAGCTCTTCATTGGATTTTAAAAAATATGTAAAACGTTTGCGATTTGCTCTCTCCGGCGCCCTCACCTGGCAGAACTCCACGCAGCACTCGTACAGGATGCCCTTGATGAGCAGCTGGAAGAGGCGGTTCCCGCTGGCCCGGAACCCCGCCTCGCTCAGCTTGCGGTCGGCGGGGATGAACTCGGCCACCATGGGGCAGCACTCCTCGAAGCAGTGGACGCGCGCCGTGCTGGCGTTCCAGTCCTTGAACTCGGCGTGGTGGGTGAGTCGCGGCAGGGTGAGCAGCAGACACAGCTTGCTGTAGTCCTCCCGGCTGGGGCAGTGGTCCTCCAGGGAGTGCAGGCAGCGCACTGCCTGCTGCATGCTCAGCTCCAGCTGACAGGGGGGGATAGGATGAAGACGTTTGGCTTAAAAGGGGGACGTATTATACCACCGGGTGTGAGTGTGATTAGCCATTACAACCAGGTTTGACAGTTGGGCGCGTCCACCTAGATGTACGCTGGATAGACCAGTCTACCAGCGTACCCGGTGGACTGAAGCAAACGTTGCTCATCTATCCGTCACACATCTAGGTGGACACGCCCGCCTGTGACGTAACAACGCTGCACATTTTAAAAAAAACGGCTTGTAATGGCTAACCACACTCACACCTGGTGGTATGACATGTCCCCTTTAAGGTGACATATTATACTGCCGGTATGCCCTTGAAAATCGGCGTCTTCTGACATCACTAGTTGGCGTGTCCACCGAGATGTGTGCTGGATAGATCTGTCCACCCAGCAAACGAGCAAAAGCTGCTCATCTATCCAGCACACATCTAGGTGGACACGCCCACTTGTGATGTCCGAAGAGGCAGATTTTCAAAATGGCTTGTAACTGCTAGTCACACGCACACCTGTTGTTATGTTTCCTTTAAGGTTTTTGAAGATGCAATGTAACTGTCCTATACTTGCTGTTATGGCACTTGTATTTCCCATCTGGGGTCCATAAAGTATCAACTTTATGTATCTCTTCTCTAATATGAACTCTAAATGGTGCTTAGGTACAAAGCACTTGTCACTATATGCAACATTTGTCACTAGTCATGAATTCAGCATACAGATTAATTAAGGAGCATGAGAAGAGATTAGGGTCTAGACTCCAAAGGTAACGACTGTTAAGCGGGAGGGTCAGCCGGCAGAGCTCTAGGCAGCTCGCCTGGAGCCACGAAGGACAACATGCCTTGCTCAAGGGCACTTCTACGTAGTCGCTGCTCCCCTGCCCCGGTTACTGTTAGCCAGCACAATTGTGTTAAGCGGCCCAGTCTGCTGTCAGTAGAGCGCTGACAATGGGCTTTTTCCAATCACTAGGCCGCTGTAATCCTCCATCCTGGAAGGAACTGATGTGATGGGGTGTGTGCATGTGTATGAATGTGTGTTTTTCCTTCAGACGTGCGTGAACATGCATGCGTGTGCGTGTGTGCCTGCGTGTGTGCCTGCGTGTGTGCCTGCGTGGGTGCCTGCGTGGGTGCCTGCGTGTGTGCCTGCGTGTGTGCCTGCGCGGGCAGATCTGACTTTAGACAGCGCGTATTGGGGTAAATCTTGCAGGGGTTGCAGTACGTTGTGAGGGTCCTCCGCTGCTGACATGGCGTTATTCACACACAGAGCCTCCAAGAACTTCTGCTTCAGGATGATGTACCGAAACCTGGAAGAAGAACGCATAGATGCACATTTACAGACACTCGTAGCCGGGGTCATTTATATGGATTTGTCTATTTCAATCGATTTGACTTTTGTTTAATTCTGTTGAAAATGCACGAGAATCATTTATTATTCACGTGAGAGGGGGCACGAGGTGTACATGTTGTTGTTTTTATACATGTATCGGCTCAACACTCAGGCAATGTTAGGTTAACAATATACAGTAAAACTACAACCACATAGTCTTTTCATTTTGTTAAGACTACAAAACGCGAGATCACTTTGTTACCTTTTCTTGTCAAACTTCTCCATGCCTTCCAACGGTTGAATGAACTGCATCACCTCGTCCCATTGGCCGTCTAGAATGAGTTGTCTGGTGAAAACAGCCAATCGTCATTCGGCCTTTCAAGTGTTCAAGTCTTTTATATACTGTTTTATATACTGTTGTTTTATATACTGTTAGACGGTAGTGGTTATGTGGGGCGAAGTCAAGACACTTTAAAAGAAAAGATGCTTGAAAAAAACATGGAAACGTATTGTTTATATATCAGAGATACCGTACCAGATATAATGTCAAGGCATCTCAAAAGGAAGGAATCACTACATAACGATATTGGTCTGGTCAAATTCAATTCAAAAGTCCACAATGTTACAAAAGAATTAAGGAAGATTGGGAATGCTGTGGTACAACCATACCATGTTCTGAGGGAACCATCTAGCTCTTCCTCTAACAACAACAAACAACCAGCCCAGCGACCCGGCGCTGACCTCAGGAAGAGCATGTCGTCAGAGTAGAGTCCGTTGATAACGCCACTCTCCTTCTCCAGTGCCAGCATGCCAATGTGCAGCTTCCTGCTGCTCAGGAAGTCCAGCATCAGCTTCACCACCTCCGCCTCCTTGATGCTGATGGTCTCCTCCGCTGTCATGGTTACGGGATCGCTGGGGGGAGGTCACGGTCACTTGCTACGGGGGTGTGACAGGAAGAGAGGTGATTGATTGAAGGGTTGAAGGTGTGTGTGTGAGTGAGTGAGCTAGTGAGGGAGTGTGTTTAATAAACCATTACAAATGTCCCAATTTAAATTCAGAGATATCACTGCTATTAGTGTAATGATGTTATCGTAAATTGTTGTACCGCTAAAAATAATTGGTTATGGATCAGTGAATTCTGCACTTTTTTTTCTGTCTGTGTGTCTAGTGTGCGTCTGTGTAATTGTTTACAAGTTGTAAAACGACAGTACATTTTGTGACACCGAAATGAGGCTTGTGAAATTGTTAAAATGCTATAATTTAGACTGATCTGAACTCCTTATAACGCAATGTCATTTAAGAATCTATGATGTCTGGGTCATAAATGTACATCTCTCCATGCAGGTGCAGTGTGAAGAGCTTTAGTGTATCGCAGCACCATGAATCCAGATGGCCCGTCCTCACCTCATCAGAAAACACTGAGCTCGTTTTTAAAAGGTAGGCCTGGGTACCTGGACATACGGTGGGTTATCTGCAACACGGGTGCATTTGCGGGTGTCCGCAACTCGTTGCATCCTCGCTGGCACGATACAACATGACAACCAGCTAGAGGCTTGCAACCAGAGCCTTGCAGCAAAATATGCCTTAATTGTTCGTAATCGATGCTCCACAGATAGTAATAATGTACAGATATCCCGGCCGATGCATTAGCAGGTAAACGCCGACGACATGGCCACAGCCGCCCACCACGCCACCCCAAACGTGAAGCACCCGCAATTTAAAACTCACTCACCTGTCAATCCTCAACGATAACGAGCGCACGCATACGAATCTACAGCTTCCGCCAGTCTGTGCATTTCTTGCTCGGGAATAAATTCCTTCGTAGGTCATTCACACCGTATGTGCGTGTGCAGTCAAAGCCTCGGATGTCCGAGAACATACCCCCCTATTCTACCGCATTTCTTGTACACAAGCCACACGGTTGCTAAGAGCGTACACCACCGCACACACCACCCGTTTACACTGGTGGCGGTGCCGGACGCGCCACTCACCGCTATGGCGGCAAGGTGCGCTGGAGACTAACTTCATTTTGAGTGGTGCTTCTGCTGGAGGTTTCTGGCATGCTGTGCTGCTGACATGCTGTACAGGATTAACAACAACAATAAATATTTTCAGTCCATATTGTTTGTTGTTCCTCAGCACATATTTCATTCAAAGGGTCCCTTTTGTTGGGGGGAGGTGTTGGGCGGGTCCCAAAGTGGTTGTAGTAGAATTAAGAAATATTGTACTTAACTGGCTCATAGTTACATTGCTGTGAAGAACGAACACCATAGCATTATTAAAGTCTGTACTTGATCAAATTCCAAGAATATAGGTCCTTTTAATAGAGATAAAGAATATCATGATATTTTTCAGTCCACACACACACACACACACACACACACACACACACACACACACACACACACACACACACACACACACACACACACACACACACACACACACACACACACACAGTAGTACAATTATTGATTCAATAAGGCCTCCTACAAAACATGTAGTCCTAGTAGCCCGTCCCTGTCACTAGTTTGATTCAGGCGCATTAATATTCATGAGATTGACCCAGAAACAGTCTGAACTCTAAAGTAGTTCAGTTAAATAAATCTTGGCTGTAGTTCTTTCGGTCTACGGGACACAAGAACAAGACGCATGGTGACTGAGGTCATGCTTAGTTTAATGGAAAAGGAGAAAAGCAAACGCAAACCATTTTTCCAGCAGTATGTATTTAACGTCAGTAGGCCTACAGCATCCAACGAACACGTGTATTCTAAATGCTTACGGAAAAAGACCACAAAGTCATTCTTAATACAATTTCATTCTGAAAATGAACATTCCCTCAGTGATGGATTTATTAAGAAAAAGCAGTAATAGGACATAGAAATTTGAATCTTAAATGATTTAGCCTTTTTTTTTTGTCAGGAGCGTCATATAGATACATTAAAGAGAGTAAAAAAATCTCAAACTGCACCGTATACCGAGCCTTACTTGGCCCTTCAATATTTGATCAAGCTCATTCAATTAGAAAATATGTACCTTTTAAAAACTTTTTACATATCATCATTTTGTGTTATTTGGGTCACTTGGACACTAATCGTGTAACCTTGTTTGGGTTGTAATTTTGAATATTCTCCATTGTAGGATTTTTTCGATAGAACATTCACCACAAAATAAGCTTTAAGGAGAATGTTTGATAAACAAGACAAGATAAAATAGAATAATTTAAAAAAGACAAACATAGGTCAAGATATCTTAAAAGTTTCCAAATACTTTCAATATGTAAACAGTGGCTTTTGTTTCCGTGAAGCTACCATGAAACATTATATGTTAATAGAGGATCTAGTTTAAATTATCTTTACAGTGATTCTTAAAGTGATTCAAATAATTTATACCATGGCTTCTTGTGAAAAATGTAAAGCACCCCATATTAATGCATCTAGAGAATTGGGATTTTTCAAGTAGAATTAATCATACTTTTAAAAGTGCTTTCAATTTTTAAACTGTTGTTGTTTAAAACTGTAATGAATAATACTACAGCAATGAAAATGGCTGATTCAATTTCTGTTGTTAATTTAATTCCAGATTTACTGAATAGGAATGCTGTATAGGTGACACCAATAAGCTAGGACTGGAACGCACGTTATCTTAAACATTCCCTAATCCTTCTAAGGAGTGCAGTTGGTGTAGCATCTGAAACAAGAAATTTGCGTCGCCGCTAACTGTTTTAGGAGTTTTACAACTCTGCAAAGCATCAGCTGCTTAAAACTCTTAGAATTGGAGCTCCCATTACCCCTGAGAAATCACTACCCAGAATTCCTTGTAACGGTAAACATGCAAATGCTTGTTCCCTTTTTTTTTATTCATGCAGCTGTATGTTGAGGCGGTAAAATATTAATTATTTGCCCATATTTAAAAAAGTCAGTTAATGTAACAAGATTACAAACACGACAGAGGAATATTGGAATATGAATAAATTCATTATAAAAACGTCTTTCTTTTTCTAAAATGAATCCCATTCTACTTTGCCAGGTCGAGAACCACGTTGTCTGAAATTAAAAACCACGGTCTGTCGAGTGACTTAAGTAGGAGTTTATAGAAAGCTTAAACCGCTCTGATTTGTGGACACTCACACATATTGTGTGGCTGACACTATTAGCTGTATGCTATCATATCTTTTTGGCCCTTGTTGTTTTAAGTACCTTAACTATAGAAAGTGTTTAGCCCACGTATAAAAGTGGGATTTGTTTTTCTTCATATGTACAAAACGTCTTGTGTATGGTAGTGTATGGCATATGTCTCATAACGTTCAACTCTTTGCACTGACATAATCCTTAAAAACTAAAACAAAAATGAGGCCATAAATAAACAGATTTACATGAACAAAAAGTTGTATGTACATGGATGTAAAAAAAACATTCAGTGCTTTATATTATCAAAGGAAACTGCTGATCATTCAAACGGTCTCTAACTGTAAGTTTGTTAGCTTTTGGCACATCTGAGGAAGAATAAGCAAAAATCTAAAAATGGCGAGTTACACAGTCAAAACGATTGACTCAAATCAAACCACTTCTACAAACGCATATTAGTGCTCAACATTTACATGACGTTTCTTTAAATAGTGCCATAATACATTCCAGTTATTCCGAGTCAAGTTCCTTCTACCCTAGAACTTTGTTTAAAAAACTAAAAACAAAACGAAAGGAATGTAACAGGGTTGATTAAAGTCAAAAGCACAAAACATAATACCGCTCAACAAACTGGCCTCTGCAGGTGTTGGAATCGTCATGGAGATGTAGCGTGAAGTGCAAATTGAAACGAGGATCAGGTTCTGTCTGAGGGGGGCGTGGTTGTGTTGTGTTTAGCTTCAAGGCTGATTTATACTTCTGTGTGGAGTATCGCTCGAGGAGCCCGGTGAGTCTCTACCTCACCTGCGCGGACCATAATGCACCTCCAACGACCCATAATGCACCTCTCCAAAAAAAATGTAACCACCGTATGAAACATGGCCATGAATGCCTTGTTTATCCTTCTACATTTTTCCGTTATTTATTATTTTATGGTCAGTTATTTGGAGGAGGTTCACCAATACTAGATGTCAACATGAAACATCGTCTGTTAATTATTAAAGATCAGCAGATGTCACAAAATTCTTCATGGGTAGAAATCCATTTGAAAATCCTTAACACCCAGAATCACGGCTCATTACAAACACGAGTACCGACCGGTGTACCCCTACCCACCGCGTACCTCCAGGGCAGACACATCACTCTTTAGCTTAGTCCTTCAGGGTGTCCATTAGGACTTAGCGGGAGGTACCACTTTCTTGGGCGTGGGGGGTTTCTTGGTCTGCCAGAGGTGGCCGTGGATGGTGAGGGCATCCACGCTGGCGGACATGGTCTTGGCCGGGATCTGGCTGAACTGCTTCTTGTCCGAGTTGTACTTGAAGAGCCCCTCGATCATCTTGCGGTTGATGCTCTTGGGCCCGATGCCCGTCAGCTTGGTGATGTCGTCTGTCTCAGGGCAGTAGGTGTAGAGCGAGCGGAACTGGCAGCCCGCGTCCCGGAACAGCACCAGGAAGCTGTTGGCCTCGCACTTCTCCATTTGCTTGGGGAGGAGTGTTGTTTATAAATTATAAAACAGAATTAATAGGACATGATTAGTCAATGAGAATACGTTTCATTTGACCTTGTATTCAAGGTCGTCATGCATTAATATGCACATGTTTGATAAGAACTATGGTATTATGGAAACTGGACCTTGACCTCTTGTGTACAAAATACATGACATATATATATTTCTAATTTATTTTACCATTGATGCCATGAATAAGGCACCTGTACTTCCCAGTGAAAGTATACTGCCCAGTGTACTGCCCAGTGAAAGTGGCCAGTCAAAACCCTGATGATTTCCATGCCATTCTCCCCCTGCTGTCCGGGTGTGTGTACCTCCAGTATCTTGTTCTTCTGGCCCTCGTTCACCTTGCCGGCCAGGCAGCAGTGTGCCAGGGCGTTCTGGATGATGTGCTTGTTGGACTTAGAGCTGGGCTCCTTGTACAGCTTCGGCCCTGCGTGACGTCACGGGGAGGAAGGGTTTTCATAACAACCTGCTCTAGTATTTCCATGGCGATGGAACGTGGACGTGGGTAATCCCAGAATGCCCGGCTAAATAATTGATGGAGATCCTCTTAAAGATTCCTGCTACTGTTAAGATATGGTGGGCGGTTTGGAGAGATGGTGAGAAATATCTACACAAGGAGTCTGTTTTTAGTGCATATATACAGTCTGTCTCACTCTCTCTCTGTCTCTCTCTCTCTCTCTCTCTCTCTCTCTCTGTCTCACTCTCTCTCTCTGTCTCACTCTCTCTCAGTCTCTCAGTCTCTCTCTCTCTCTCTCTCTCTCTCTCTCTCTCTCTCTCTCTCTCACTCTCTCTCTCTCTCTCTGTCGCGCTCTCTCTCTCTCTCTCTCGCTCTCTCGCTCTCTCGCTCTCTCACTCTCTGCGTGTTTTGAGTATAAACTGCAAATTTAAATCCTATTTCTGGGTTCATTGCATGGCTACAATTCTTTCTTCTGACTCGCACACCAGCAATATGTTGACAATACAGTTTTATATTTTTTGCACAATTTGTTTCGTCAGCGGTTTGAGTCATTTAGTTTCTGTGAAACTAGCTGACAATGTGGTATTATTAACATAGGCCTATAAGCATACAACTCTAAGTATAAAAAGAGGAAAACGATTTAAAGTACCGGTATGTACCTTTCAAAGAATATGTTCACTTGAAATCCAAGAAGACCCAAACACACATCAATACCTCCAGTCCAGACGGATCAGACCCAGAGCAGAATGATTGAAAGAGGGGCGGGCCTAACGTACCGGTGTACTCAGTGAAGGAGGTGACGGAGGAGGTGGTGGAGGCGTTCTCCCAGTCCTTCTCCCCGTTCCTGCTGTTCGATCGACTTGGAGAGAGGAAGCCATCTGCCGAGTCAGGCCTAAAACACACACACATAGGCAACACACACACGGACACACACACACGTATAGAAAACACATTCACACACAAAGAAGAGTTAGGTCCCGTTTCTCCATGGCTACTCGTTTTTTTTACGCGCTAAGCGCTTACGAGCGATGCCAGTTTATAATTCATGGCTGTAGTCCATTTTGCCAATTTCATGTATGTATTTAAACCATAATGAAGTGCAAGCTCTTTTATTAATCCCAGACTTGAAAATTTGGGATTATCTTTTAAAAAGCTTTTTTTTTCTTTTACCAAAGCTTTTTTTTTTCTTTTACTTTTGGCAAAATTTGCTTGCTTGGCAGTTGGCCGTGTTAGCTGAGTTAGCAACATTAGCTAAGCCTTGTGATCGGGACCGTAAACGGTTTGCGGCAAGGGCACAGGGGGATGCATGGATGACATCCAGGGAATGTCATCCAGAATGAGGAGGCTTAAGCGTTGAGGTTAGTGTGGGCAGTCATGTGAAGCAGGCTGGTGCATTAGGAACGTCTGTGGGTCTACCTATAGTGTTTGTGGCTCTGTGTTGGCTAAGGCTATACACCTCAGTTCCATATTCATTATAAATATATCACTGACTTATATAAATAGACAAACAAACCAATCTTAATATTAATTAATAAAGCAAAAGTGATTATGAGTCACTTAAAATCAATCAATAACAATGCCTTTGAAACCTAATTAATTAATTCTAGTTCATCCTAATTTCAACCGTTATCATCCAGTTGCGATTTTTTTTACACGATAATGATTATTAAAATCCTATTTTTGGGGGATTAATATTACATATTAATACCATTAATATTTATACTATTGAGTATTAGTAGTATTAATAACGATCTTTTTAAAATGATTTAAACTTTTTAAGTTTAAATCGTTTTGCAGTGCATATGCCGGTTAAGCATGTGAGACGGCAGGAGTAAGTAAGCAGAAGGAGGGGGGGGGGCTGAACAGTCATGAGGGGGAGAGGAGGGTATTAGTGAGGAGGAGGGTGGTCACCAAACGGCTCGGTGAACCAAAGTGTTGCTAGTATTAGCATGGTGAGCTAGCCAAAAAAGGTCCCCAAAGCAAAGTGCCGGTGCTCAGATGTTAGCCATTGGGGATGTGTAAGGGTATGAAACCCCAATGGAGACAGGGGTTTTCAGGGAGTGGATGGCAGCAGGAGTCTGTACCGCCGGGACAGTAAAACTAACCTTCTCCTCCGGCGCTTAGGAGAGCTCAGAAAGTGCAAGAGGCTGCCAGAGGCTAAGCTAACACTTCTGACAGCAGAAGAGAGGGGTGTCAGGGAGAGACGTAGAGGGTGAGTCAAGAGGATTGGTTAGAAGACAGGACTGTGAAGATCTCCTAAATAGGTTCAAGCTAATTCACTATTGCACACATGTCAACCAAATATCTCTTAAAGGAAGTTCCCCATGTTGGTTTTAGTTGATAGAATTAGAAAACGTTAGAAAAATACTCTTCCAAATTGTGATGACAATAATAGTAATAATCATAATGGAACAAATAAAATCATCTAATCTTCATTTACCTAACATACACAATTCCCATTCCCTAAAGACCAAACTTTGTACGTCTTTGTACGCCTAAATACCAGTAACAACGTTAGGGTCTGAAGACAATCTAATCAAATCCACCAAATCAGTCAGAGAATGGGTCTCTCACCTGGGGCCTCTCTTGTCCGGCTGGCTGCTGTCTGCGTCTCCCAGGGAGAGGGACGCCAGAGACAGACTGGACACTGAAAAGAGACGCTGGCGTGAACCTGGATTGTGGAACAATGAGTCATGGAGGGATGGAGGGATGGAGGGGGGGGGGCAACACAACGGTTACCACGGTTACACGCCACAGGGAGACCGGCGGAGTCCCTCTCTGGAGACACAGCAGGGGCTTTGCGGCGACAGGAAGGCCGTGGAAGTGCACACACATGGTACCGATGGTACGAGGACAGGGGGAAGGAGAAGACGCTTGCACAGACTGATATGGATGCAGTGTATGCATGCACATTAACTAAAACCATGTAACAGAAGACACTGGAACACATTTATACACGATGCATGGCTCTTCAACGCTCCAACATGTTTAATTCCAAGTTATGCACGTTGAGTCGATATCACACTGTTAAATAAATATAAATATAATATAAATGTAGTTAGTTAAGATGGCACCATCACCCCAAATCCTCTTTTAAGGAGGCATCAGAATGAGAAACAAATCAGTGACTTTTTCGCAGAAGCCAAAGCGTAGTGTGATCAACATAATTAGTATCAGTAGTTTTAAACCTCCAAATGAGACAAATTGTTAGCATTCAGCAAACCCTTTGTTGCTGAAGACCTAAGAGATGGGTAGAGAGATGGCATCACCGTGTTCATGTTGGCACAGCTGAGGGCCCGGCCTGGAGGTACGAGGGAGGGTTAGGGGGTCTGGGAGGAGTGTCTCCACGGTTACCTGCCGCCCTGACGGGGGTTCTGGGCGAGTCGTGGCTCTCTCGGTGGATGGACTTTGGCCGGCTGCGGCGCTGGCGTCCCAGGCTGGAGGGGCGCGGCTTGATGACCTGGTCCATGTCCTCCATGAGCTTGAGCTGCTTCCTCCTCAGGTGCTCCTGCTTGATGAACTCCTTGCGGGCCTTGTCCTCCTCCTTCCTCAGCCGCTCCTCCTCCGCCTTCAGCCTGGGGGCGGAGCCTCGGTCACTTTCACTTTCACATTGAACTTGTTTACTTTCGCTTATTTTTGGTCTTTTTTGAGGTTATTAACCAGGACATTATGCCATTTGGTGGTTGCTTTAATCAAAAGTGTCCTACAATACTGTTAGCGCATAAGTAATTAGTTAAGATGGTACCATCAGATGCATGAAGAACACTTTTATTAAATGGCTAATTCAATTAAATATAATTATGAATCCTGGAATTGATAGTCATCAGATGCATGAAGAACACTTTTATTAAATGGCTAATTCAATTAAATATAATTATGCATCCTGGAATTGATAGGTCAACAAAAGGATCAACCAAAAGACTCCCACATAAACAGTACTCTTTCATAGTTTAATTATGTCATTAAAGTTCTACATTATTATATAATTATAATGTCTCTATATGCACACGTTCAGGTCCGGAGGAAACCAAACCCGTGGAATGCGTGATGATTTTATTCAGCCTTTGCTGTTCCCCCACCGAGCCTCCTCCTTCTTCTGCTCCAGATCGGCCTCCTGCTGCACCTTCTTCATCTGGCTCTCCTTCTCCCTCCTCATCCTCTTCTCCAGCAGCGCCGCTCTCTTCTGGGCCATGTCTTCCTCACCCTTGCTCTCCTCCTGGGAGCGGGAAACACACCCGGTTACCTCGGAGACGGCCTACCTTGCCGCCCCGGCTGCAGCCAGCGCCACACACACCAGGGAGCCGGGCTTATTTTGGTTTTTCCTCTTCTCGGTCTTTAGTGGAAACGGTGCCAGTGTTGTTGACGTCGAAATGTACATTCAGCTTACTGCGCTGAAACTGTTGCTGCCAACATTATAACTAAGCCACTGGATACACTTATACTTGAGACCACTGCACATTGTGATAAAAAGTAACGGCTTTAACTCTTCCACCAAAGGCAGGAAAAGGCGATTATATATTATAAATCTGTTTAATCTTGCCTCCTGTCATGTCTTGTTTCTATAGACAAGGATTAGCTCGTTTGCGGTTTCCATTCGTACGCTTCTACACTCTATTCTTACAGCCCCAGTTCCATATGGAAACCTAAACGAAAGCTTAAGGAGAACACGGTCCAGGGCCAGTGACAGTGGGCCGGCTAAGGTGACCCACTTTGCTCTTGTTTTCTGAGCTGCCCCATCTGGACTAAATAAATAAGTAAAGATCTCAGAGGCAATTCTGTTGCTGAACTTGGTCAACCACAAGGTGGCCTGTAGTTAATTGGTAACATAAGCCCTATGACCGGTGTACTCCGTTAGTACCAAGTCTGCTTCGGCAGGGGGGAGTAACGTAGGAGATGTTTCCCCCAACCCCAAACGAAAACGTTCTGCTCTGCCACCCAAAAAATACCCACAGCTATCTTTCACATCAAGGGGTGCAGCAGCCTAATTTTAGCACTTAATCCTTTTCCCTCTTCTCTAGCCAATTAAGATTTCATGTGATCCCCCCCTTTGCACTCCCAAGTCAACATGTCCCTCGTCCGTGTCTCCACAGCTGGGACTGAATTATTCACAGCAGTCCCACTTTTGTTGACCTAGATCAGCGCTAGCCTACAAAACAAATGGATTGATGACAATGTCCTTAGATGGCCCATTCCCGAACAGACCTCGTGAAAACAGACATGGCCACCGCGAACCAGACAAAGGATGCTGTAGCCGCAGGCTATTTAGCTATTAGGCAGATACTGTCATCCAAAGTGACTCAAATTGGATTCATTAAGGAGGAGAAATCAGCCGCGTTTAGCAGCAGTCGCTTCCAAAGCACACTTATTTTTTGGATGATGTTCATGTGTCTGCATGTGCATGCCAAGAACGACTGTTAAAGATAGATTTGGCTTTCATGAAAAAACAAATGATAAGAGAAATGTGCAGATACAGAAGAAAGTCTTCCGTTCATGATACTGAAATATGCGACAAACAAACATGTCAACCTCTGTTTGCCTCCAGCAGCAAGACCCCCCCCCCCCCTGGTTCCATCCATCAGACCCTGTGACCCGGCTGCGTGGACGCTCATTAAAATAACCCAAAACCAGGCCGAGGCACGACAACGATACCTTGAAGAAGAACCCCCGGCACGCGGTCTGGTCGTCGTCCAGGCTGGCCCCGCCGTCCTCCCTGTCCTCCAGAGCCTCTCCCTCTGGGTCTGTCAGCAGGGGCACCTCCATGAGGCTGCCCTTGGCCTGACCGAGCTGGGACGGGCTCTCCGTGGGTGTCACCGTGAAGGACTCCAGCACTGGATGGGTCAGGACCTCGGAGACGGAGGTGTCCACCGTGGGCTTCAGATCCGCGTCCGTCTCTTGGTCCCACGCCGGCATCCCGGAGACCTCCATGTTCGCGTCGACCTCCCATTGTTTGACGTTGCTGAGTTTACGGGCAACTCTGGCGGAGGAGGTGGTGGTGTGTGGACCCTCGCTTTCCAGGGAGAGCAAGGGGTCCTCCTCGTTCCCGTCCCCGTCTTGAGGGTCCGTCTCTGGGTTGGCCCTCGCTGGGTTCTCCCCCATGTACACAAAGGAGTGGGCCAGGGGCTGGCAGGGAGAGAACCTCCGTAGCCGGGGGATGCTGTCCACGGACTGGGGCGCGGTGAGGACCCGGTTGTACGGGGCTAGCTTCAGCTCGCTGGGGCGGGGGGTACGGGGGTTACGGGAATGGAAAGAGGCCGACTTGCGTCTGATGCTGGTGGGGGATCGGTGGGCGATGCGGGGGGAGTCGACCGGAGAGGAGGGTCCGGAGGATCTGGTCCCAGCCCCACCGATCCGACCGGGGTTCTGGCTGGCGGGGTTTGCGTGCGGCGCGGGGATCAGCCACGATTGCTGGTGCTTCTGCTCCCTCATGGCCATGATCACTTCCTGCTGCTGGGCCAACCGCTGCATCTCCGTCTGCAGGAAGGCCAGCGAGTGGTTGAGCTTGTCGATGGAGCGCGTGTACTCCGTCAGGTCCACCTCCGTCGGCTGGCCGCGACAGCCGCTCCTCTCTGCCGCTTGCTCCGGCGCGGTCGCACGGAGTCACGCACGCTCACTCCCCCCGCGCGGAGGCGGGGCAGGGCCTCCGCCTTGCCTCGTTCACACGGCTCCGCCTCCCTCGCGCGCGG
>OLKM01000397.1:319689-331575 GCA_900291075.1 Melanogrammus aeglefinus | reverse complement strand
CCGTGCGCTGCACTGCTGCGAGTGCATGGCAGCTCCGCCGTGGACGGCCTGCGCCACTCGCGCTCGCGCCTCAACTTTACCCGCGCGCTGGCCAGCCCGTCGCTCATTGCCCTGTCCAGCGAGGACCCTTTCCTCACCGCCTTCCAGCTGAGCGCCGAGCTGCACGAGCTCAGCACGGTGGAGAACGAGTTCAAGGCCGAGTACGAGGAGCTGTCCTACATGTGCAAGCAGTTTGCCAAGGAGCTCCTGGACCAGACCCGCAGCTCCAGGGAGCTAGAGATCATCCTGAACTATCGCGACGACCTCAACCCCCTGCTGGACGAGAACGGCAACGACCTGGCCCGCCTGAAGCTGGCCATCAAGTACTGCCAGAAGGAGGTGAGATGAGACTTCGTTTGTAATCCAGAAGGAGATGTGAGTTACTGAGTCCATCGGTTAACTTGCATCAGGTGAGATGTTAGTAAGTCTGTTTGTTAGCAGGTTAAGGTGGGAGTTGAAGTGTGAGTCGTGGGTTAATTAGATCAGTAATTTTTTAATTAACCAGATGTGAGATGCAAGTTCTTTTGTCATTAACCAGAGGAAGGTGAGATGTTGTGTTGGACATGTTGGTTTTCCTAGATAGGGACAGATGGAAGACACCTGCATAACTCAATCGTCATCAGATGTACTTTGTTATGTAAAAACATTACACGGGTAACTGTTGGTTCATTCATTCTTCACAAGCAACAAAAGGTAAGAGATGTATGTGGCTATCACCTGGAAACAGCTGAGTATCTTATGCACAGAAAACAAATAAAGTAAATTATGCTTTTATTATTCCCTCCCCCTAATATACATTTTACATTTCATCGATCGTCTCTTTGTTGGAGCCAATGAGCATGACGTCTTTACTCACATCCACTCTACTTGAAGTGAATGAAAGTCTGTATCATCATCACTACGCTAAAGCAAAAGTCTTTCTGGTCATATCTATTGATCCCAAGTGTGATCAAAAGACATTACAGTTTTTCTCAGTCGCTTTGGTACATTTCTCAGATCAGAATCGAAATTTGCCTATTACCCTTAGGTGTGGTTTGGGCGTAACGTGCAATAAACCAATAAGAGTGCCGCCTCCATCCCGTTTAAGAGCCATGAGCGCATTTGAATTTTATTATATTTTCAAAGCGCGTCTGTAGTCTCCGATGAGACAGATGCACATGAATTTCAAACTTCAAATGGCTCAGTTAATGGCCAAATATTATGGCCTAATTCACACATGGAATAAGGTTTTCTTCCGCAACTTCAAATACTGAGCCCTATTTAATGTGGTTCTATTTATACCCAATACATTATAAACATTGTTTCTTATCAGTATTGTGCTCCTTGTGCTCCAGAATGGAAATTTGAAAAACAGTAAGTGCATTTCTCAAAGCAATTCGTACAAATAGCAAAACACCATGGATTTTGTGCAAAAGCCAGTCTCTTGCTCAAAATCCTTAGTTTGTTTCTCAAAAGTAAATATCTGTGTCAATCAACATGTCAGTGCCATCACAATGACACGTCCTTGTGCCATTGTGTACGGATAAGAGAGTCAAATTGCTTAGTCATGTTGTCAACATAACAGTGTACTCTGGAAGGATGTTCTGATGTAAACTATGGCTACAATTTTGAAGACAATTGTTGTAGGGTTAGGGTAAGTTACACCTTAGCGTACGTGGGAGATTGATTGCAAGAGACTGGACAAGATTCACATTTACGCTTTGATTGTTTGTACTGTAATTTGTTGACAGACCATGTCATTGCTAGAAATGTGAGCATAGGAAAATCTCCTTAGGGTAAACCGTACATGCATTGCTGTAGGAATTACAGTGCAGTCTTCCTACACCTCCGTCTGTTTGGCCACAAATTCTCAGGCAGCCTCACTCCTCTTCCTCTTCTACTTCTCTCTGGCTGTTGACCCTGTCCAATTCCTTGTCCTTCCATTGTCAGACAATGGAACATTGTGTTGTGCTCCAGCTATATATATTGCCAGTTCACCGTTCAGGAGATCCACCAAAGTCAAGATTCACCTGGTAGCAATTTACCAATTCAGCACAGATTTAGAAAAAAAATCGAATGGAAATGTATAGAAATATGCTTGACATATTATCACAACTTGTTCAACCATTTTGCATCTAAAGACTTATAAAATGAGTTAATGCCTAATTGTTGTGGGGGTGAGACTATTCAATAGAGACCCATTACAATACATTTTGATCAACATGACATAAGCAATTGATGTGGAAATGTAGGAAAATGTAGGAAAGAGCAGAGAATTGTACATAATCATTTGCATGAATGTACCAAAGCATTTGCAACTCGTTCAAAGAAATGAGAAACTGCTTTTTTGATGTGCACAAGTGACACAATGATGTGAAGATTGAACAGGTAGTTTGCCACTGACTTTAAATCTGGTATTTCCTGGTTTGTGGCGCAAGTGGTTTCAGAAACGGTAAGCACCAGGGAACGTTTGCGCCGAGCCGCCCCTTGGGGCGCAAGATCATTCCCTAATTTACCGACGCCTGGCGCAGGAGAGAAAAGAACGCTCTGCACCAGTTGCAAACTAGCAACGACACATGCGCCAGTGATTAAGTCAATTGCGCCGGATGCAAGATAGGGCCCCATGTGTATTTCTCGAAACAATTCGTACAAATAGCAAAACACCATGGATTTTGTGCAAAAGCCAGTCTCTTGCTCAAAATCCTTAGTTTGTTTCTCAAAAGTAAATATCTGTGTCAATCAACATGTCAATGCCATCACAATGACAAGTCCTTGTGTCATTATGTACGGATAAGAGAGTCAAATTGCTTAGTCATGTTATCAACATAACAGTGTACTCTGAAGGGATGTTCTGATGTAAACTATGGCTAAAGTTTTGAAGACAATTATTGTAAATTGTACCTTAGTGTACGTGGGAGATTGATTGCAAGAGACTGGACCAGATTCACATTTACACTTTGACTGTTTGTACTGTAATTTGTTGACAGACCATGTCATTGCCAGAAATGGGAAAATCTCCTTAGGGTAAACTGTACATGCATTGCTGTAGGAATTACAGTTCAGTCTTCCTACACCTCCTGACGTTCCCGTCTGTTGGGCCACAAATTCTCACGCAGCCTCACTCCTCTTCCTCTCCTTCTTCTCTCTGGCTGTTGACCCTGTCCAATTCCTTGTCCTTCCATTGTCAGACAATGGAACATTGTGTTGTGCTCCAGCTTTATATATACCTCCCAGTTCATGGTTCAGGAGATGCACCTTTGAGCTATTTCAGTAAACTGGTTGATCATTGGTTGATCTAACACATCACACATTTCCCTTCTTTAGAGAAAGTCAAGATTCACCTGGTAGCAATTTAACCAATTCAGGACAAATTTAGAAAAAAAAAGTCTAATAGAAATGTATAGAAATATGCTTGACATATTATGACAACTTGTTCAACATTCTGCATGTAAAGACTTGTGCAATGAACGAATGCCTAAATGATGTGGGGGTGAGACTACTCAATAGAGACCCATTGTGACCCAACTGTAATCAATTGTGGACATTAACACATTACCCCACAGTAATACATCCATTTGGTACTTGGAGACATCGGTGTGCATTAGCAGTGGTCAGAGCAGTGATGGTGACCAGGAAACAGACTGTAATGTATTTACGAGCACGGAGTGACTTCAGTGAAATCAACAGCTTTGCTACCCCTTGAGAATTTGAAAGGAATCTTTAAAAACTAGTATCCTCCCTCAAAGTCGCTCCTTTGCTTGGCAGCGCGACCAAGCAAAACAATATCCGAGGGACGGAAACCGGCCTGGCCGATCAATTATCAAGGATCCACATCTATTACCGAGATGGTGAGTGTTCCTCTGGTTCTCCCTGAAGAGCGCCTCCCCAGCTCGGCTCAATTCGTCGCTTTATTAGCCCACATTACTTTATCTCCCTCTTCCAACCCAACTGGCCCACCACCACCAGCCATTCCCCACGCCCCACTCCCAGCGACATGGTAATCTAATGCAGGCTGAGAGTGGAGCAGAGAGCAGTGCGTCGCGTGTAGCCCATCGGTCAACTCCTAAAGTGATTTGGTGTGGTTTTGTGTGTGGGGGGGGCGCGGACCAAACGAGCTGCAAATGGCCTGGAGGATGGGTGGAGAGATCCGTTGGGAGCGCAGAGCAACAAGTCATTTTACGCTGAGATGGCTTCCAGGGATGCATTACCCCACCGGTTCCTGGTCCGTACCCATGGTGATGGCCTAATTAGGGCTAATGAGAATATGAGAATGAAAGTAAAAGGATGGAGCTTTTCCCTGAAAACCGGTCATTTCTCATTTGGAAATCAATACTTTATTGCCCATTAACGTTTTTTCTTCTGGAATCATTTTTCTTCGTTTTTAGTCTTCCCCTTATCGGTTACAATTATTTACTGATTCAGAATCAGAATCAGAAGATCTTTATTATTCCTTATGGGGAATAACTTTTGCAGCAAGCACACAAAACAGCATAAAAAACATCTGAGAAAACACGACACAGATAGCTCTAGTCTAGAACAATACAAATGGCACAGTACAAGGAAATCAGAGCAAGAATTATATGTTTTTAAAAAGTGCTACGCATTTGGTATCAACAAGTTCCTTGCTCATACCTTTTATAACTTTAAGATTACTTTATCTATAGCCAAAAGGGTATTTAGTACTTTTAACTAATACAATGATGGACTTTCAGTAATTGTGGAATTAATCCTTTCTGGTTTTGGATTACCGCTTGACATTGGATTTAAAAAGCAGAAATGGTCTCACACTGTGAGTCTTTTGTCTGTCGCCAGGCTTTTTGTTCCATTCAACAATTCAGTGGGTTGCATGGGAAATGGAACCTGCAGAATTTGGCCAGCGTTTTTAGGTAAAGTACTGATGAAATGGTTAAGAAATAACCTCCTGAGAGACTCCCTACGAAGAGGTACCCAATCACTAATGAATAGAGACACGGTTTTCTATTTCTTCCGTCCATTTCAAACAAAAGTGTTAACATTAAAATATATTTTTTAAATAAACTTTGTAACAAAACCAACCAAAGGCAAAAGGCATTTATTACCATAAGATCCTCAGAAGAATTTAACTAAACATCATTCTGACAACATGTTTTTCTTATTTGTGTACACACAAATAAGAAAAACATGTTGTCAGAATGACACACATGCACAAACATGCACGTAGACACAACCGCACACACAAACACATGCACAAACATGCATGTATGTTTCTGCATGTGTGTGTGTGCTAGCATGCGTATGTACAGTATGTGTTTGTGTGTGCGGTTGTGTGTCTATACTAGTGTGTGTGAGCCTACGTTGTCTGCATCAATGCGTGTGTGTGTGTGTGTGCAGTGTGTGTGTGTGTGCAGTGTGTGTGTGTGTGTGTGTGTGTGTGTGTGTGTGTGTGTGTGTGTGTGTGTGTGTGTGTGTGTGTGTGTGTGTGTGTGTGTGTGTGTGTGTGTGTGTGTGTGTGTGTGTGTGTGTGTGTCTGCACACGCCACACTACACATTATCATTCACATGAACACCCGATCGCCCGAAAGTGTTCCCCGTGGACCGTCCCAGTAATGCAAGTGAAAGACAGCCCAGCCCATTAACTTAACCAGAGACGAGACAAATCCCAAACAGGAAGTCTCTCACCAATAACCGACAAACTACCTCGTACGCAGACTTCTAATGCAGAGTAGAAGAATAGCGGGCGCCTATTTAGACTAACATGCTTATGCTAACATGGGACCCAGATGTTAGGCAGATGTTTCATCTTCCAGAGAAGAGATACAGCAGAGAGGAGGAGATATTACCCGTCAAGTGTTTATGCATCCTCCCTTCTTCAGTCAACATACAAATACCTACATCCTCGTATTCTTTGGAAAAATACCCTCAGGAAAGCTAAACAAATGCGATGGAGGAATAACAAGTCCTTGGTTAAACACTCTGGGTAAGGGTTTACTCGAAAAATAGACATAATCATAGGTGACTACCCTCTGGCCCCGCCCACTGTGAGCCAGTGACAACAGTCCTAGGAATCCTATTGGCAAACGTGGAGAGGTGGCTGATTCAAGAGAACTGCACTTCGATATATATCTGTGAAATACGGCAGTAACTATTATCAATTAAAGTATGAATTAAAGTACATTAAAGAGAGAATGTCTTGAAATGTTTTGTCTGTGTCTCAGTCTAGCCGACCACAAAATCTTTCCCTGTAACGAAGAGCATGCTACATGCCAACTAGCTAGGTGGCTGCCACGCTCTATCTAGGTGACTTTTACCAGGCACCTCCAAACCAAAGACGCAGGGTGGTGGTGTTGAAAATCTGGTTTATTTAAAGTTTTGCAGACCATGCTACATGGCCTGGGGCTCCATATTGCCATGTCGGAGATTTCTTCTTGAATATGTGCAACGGATGTGTGCAACAGGTGTACAGCCTCACCTAGTTTAGATTAGATTCACTTTATTGTCATTGCACAGTAACAGGTTACAATGCAACTAAATGTTAGTGGGTCTAACCAGAGTGCAAACATCAGTTTGAGCAACATGGATAAATATATTTACAGTATAATATCTGTGCAGCAAAAGTAAATTACAACAGTTATAAAGTAAAGTGCAGGTAGTGCAGAAAAGTGTGATTTAGCAGTAGGGACTAGGCAGTATGAGATATGGATGGGTGTTTTGTAAGCAGTCTGACAGCTGAGGGGAAGAAGCTGTTTATAGTCCTGTTACTTTTGCCTCGGAGGCTGCGGTAGTGTCCCCCGAAAGCGGGTGCCACGTTGAAGGGTGAACAGTCCATGGTTGGGGTGAGAGAGGTGTCCTTTATGATGTGGCGTGCTTTCGAAGGCACCTCTTCTCATATATTGAGGTTATGGTAGGGAGAGTGGTCTTGTTGATGCTTTGGGCGATCTTCACCACCCTCTGCAGTGATTTTTCACTCCAATCCGACTTGACCAGGTCAGTGCTGCTTAAACCAGCCATCGTCGACACACTGCCTCAATTGCCCTCGAAGACATTGGGGAGGACATTGGGGTTAAACCCAGTGCCTATCAGCTGAGAGTCTGAAAGAAACCTTATCAGACATACATGCTTGTTTGAAAATGGAAAAAAACAAAACGGAGAATGGTTCTTGTGCAATAGACTTTTAGCACAACAAATGAACAGCCTGTCAGCACGTATCAAATATTTGAGTGAGATTTTATTTAATTACTGCCAGACCTACTCAGAAGATACCCTGGCTCGTTAAAGAGCAGAACGGGAGGGTTTATTTTATACAGAAATGCATGCCGTTCTTATTTTGAAGGCATTCTGGTTCTCAACATTCTCTGCAATTTTGTAGTGCTCTAAATATTGTTCTAAATTCTACTGCCTCGCTCCTTCTCTCCAATGTCTCACTCATCCCTGTCTGATCCTATCTCTGCAGCAGTTTGTTGCTCAGCTGTACTGCATAGAATCTCTCTCTCTCTCTCTCTCTCTCTCTCTCTCTCTCTCTCTCTCTCTCTCTCTCTCTCTCTCTCTCTCTCTCTCTCTCTCTCTCTCTCTCTCTCTCTCTCTCTCTCTCTTCTCTCTCTCTCTCTCTCTCTCTCTCTCTCTCTCTCTCTCTCTCTCTCTCTCCCTCTGTCCATATGTCTCTACCAGTTCACTAACAGCCCTCTCTCTTCTCTCTCTCTCTCTCTCTTTCTCTCTCTCTCTGTCCATATGTCTCTGCCAGTTCACTAACAGCCATCTCTCTCTCTCCCTGTCTGTCCATATGTCTCTCTACCAGTTCACTAACAGCCATCTCTCTCTCCCTCTCTGTCCATATGTCTCTCTACCAGTTCACTAACAGCCATCTCTCTCTCTCCCTGTCTGTCCATATGTCTCTCTACCAGTTTGTAGCCCAGCCCAACTGCCAGCAGCTGCTAGCATCGCGTTGGTATGACGAGCTGCCTGGCTGGCGCCGGCGCCACTGGGCGGTCAAGTCGGCCACCTGCGTCCTGATCGGCCTCCTCTTCCCGCTCTTCTCCGTCTTCTACATGCTGGCGCCCAAGAGCCGCTACGGCCTGTTCATCCGCAAGCCCTTCATCAAGTTCATCTGCCACACCGCGTCTTACCTCACCTTCCTCCTCCTCCTAATCCTCGCCTCGCAGCACATCGTCTCCAACGACCCCAACCGCCAGGGACCCCCGCCCACCACCGTGGAGTGGATGATCCTGCCCTGGGTGGTCGGTAGGGACACATATACAAACACACACATATATACACACATGTAATTTTTGCATGCATGAATGTATCACAGCTGTATCTTTTTTATTGCGTCAAATTGGACCTATGTTTATTATGGATGCAGAAATTCACAATAAATATTTGTATGTGTATTTTTTCAATATATATAAATGTGCTTTGGTCTCTAGATGTCAGAGGTTAAGAGTGTTTTATACCGGTGATGTTTAGGATAAGATGGGTTGGCTCTTTTCCCTCTGACCGGGATATGTTTTTTTGTTATGTCTGGTAGCCACTTTTGTATGTTTTTGCGATTTCTCTAAGACTGCAAATATATATACGGTTGACCACATAGTACTGAAACTCCATGTCCTTTTAGCTGTTTGTTTTAGGACTTAATCTTATTGTGTTTTACGTCATTTTAGCTGATCTGTTTTAGGGCCCTGTCTTAATGTACTTAATGTTTTCTAACTGTTTCCTGTCAAATGAATTGCCTCGGTGGGGATAAAAAGGATACTCTACTCTCCTCCACTCTCTTGTGAAGGTTTCGTCTGGACAGAGATCAAGCAGATGTGGGACGGGGGTTTCCATGACTACATGAACGACTGGTGGAACCTTATGGACTTCATCATGAACGCTCTCTACCTGGCCACTATCTCCCTGAAGATCGTCGCATTCGCTAAGGTGAGTCTGGGAGAACTAGTAGCTAAGAACCAAGTCTGGATGATGGGATACCAGTTTGATGATATTTGTCGTATAGGGGAGTTTTGTATTACCATGTTAATATGGTTACATAAATATTGTATATATACATATATATGTACGCCTTAGCGATCTATTGCAAACCTGGTTACATAATTATTCAATCCCAGCTTGGACATGTTACAGTCTCATCCCACTTCTTATTTATCCACGTTATAGTGTAATGTCATAGACCAATGTTATTGACATGTTTACCCAATGCGACTCACACTCATATACACGTCATTAATCAACCGATGAATGCTCAAAGATGCCTACCGGTAGACTGCAGGTATTGTGCTTTGAACCCGGGTGGGACCTCCCCTAACACTAACCTGATCGTCCCCCTGTATAAAGCCTCTTACCACCCTGCTGTTCCACTGTATGTTGCGTGACCCTCCTGCCCCCCCCCCCCCCCCCCCCAGTACAGCGGATGTACGACCCGGGACAGCTGGGAGATGTGGCACCCCACCCTGGTGGCCGAGGCCCTTTTCGCCATCGCCAACATCTTCAGCTCGCTGCGGCTCATCTGCCTCTTCACCGCCAACTCCCACCTGGGCCCGCTGCAGATCTCGCTGGGCCGCATGCTGCTGGACATCCTCAAGTTCCTCTTCATCTACTGCCTGGTGCTGGTGGCCTTCGCCAACGGCCTCAACCAGCTCTACTTCTACTACGAGACCGACGGCGTCAAGAACTGCACGGGCATCCGCTGCCCTGATCAAAACAACGCCTTCTCCACGCAAGTCCGACCAGAGCTTTGTCGTTGTCGTGAACGCGCAGCCAGATACGGATTTGTCAGGCGCTTGTTCAACTATTATGCAGTGTTTGCCAACCATGGGGTCAGGGTCCCGCTTGGGGATGGACTGCTATGCTTATGGGGTCGCAGAAGCTCATTTGTAAGCTGTAGTAGTAAGAAGGGGGCCTTATGTGCCAACGTACTGCTGAATGATTCGTAGCCAAAAGCTTTCTACTAACCTTTTCACTGGGACATTGATATTACGGGCAGATGTTGATTGGGTTTAAACTATTTGTTGCGAAGCAGATGGACCTGATTGTAAGAAGTCTGAGTCTCAAGAATAAGTCAGACCTATAACGGCTTGGCCGTGAATGTGAAGTGACACTGTTCATAAAAGTGGATCGTGTTGTTCTGTGTTTCGGTCTGCAGGCTGTTTGAGACACTGCAGTCTCTGTTCTGGTCCGTGTTCGGCCTGGTCAACCTGTACGTCACCAACGTCAAGGCCGATCACGAGTTCACCGAATTCGTGGGCGCCACTATGTTCGGGACGTACAACATCATCTCCCTCGTGGTGCTCCTCAACATGCTCATCGCCATGATGAACAACTCCTACCAGAACATCGCTGTGAGTGGCCCAGGCCTGACGCCTCAGTGTAGCCGCTTCAGTCACTGAGGACTATTGAGTCGAATGTCAGAGACTTATTTTTGTCCAAAGCGACTTACGGGGATCCCGATTCAGATCATTAAGGACGAGGTAGGGGTTAGGGGTCTCTGGTAGACGATGGACATTGGGATTTTGATCAGAACAGAAACTTACAGCTGGGGAGTCAAACACCCTAACCACTGGACCCTCCTTTCCCTGCATCCGTCTTCCCCATGGATCTACAATGCAATTCTTATACTTGTCTTTATCAATCTGTTTCCCAACAGGACCATGCAGACATTGAGTGGAAGTTTGCCAGAACTAAGCTGTGGATGAGCTATTTTGAAGAGGGCGGGACTTTGCCTTCTCCCTTCAACATCATCCCCAGTCCCAAATCCGTCTTTTACCTCCTGGAGTGGTCCAAGAAACACATGACCAGGACCAGCCGGCCCAGGCACCGCCAGACCATTGGGACGTTAGGGGTGAGGCGGCAGGCTTCCGCGGTATTCCAGAGTGTTCTAGATCAGGAGTGGTCTCATCCGAATCAGAGTCAGAATCTCGTCATTGCACAAAGTGCAACGAAAATTGGGGTAGAGGCTCTCAAAATAAGTGCTTTATAAAAAATAAATAGATAAATAAATACAAATAAATTTTAAAAAAAGATTTTTTGAAAATAAAATTAAATGAGAAAAGGGTTATTTTTAAAAATGTATATTGTAGAATGTTAAAGAACTGAAAAACAAATTAATTAAATGTTAAAATGTCAGCCAATTTTAGAGGTCAGATTGGTATGATAATGCAATAATTTATAATTCTGCATTATTTAGAGAAATAACAGCTCTGGGGTAGAAACGTTTTTTAGCCTGTTTGTTTTTGATCTGATTGCCCTGTAGCTCATCTATGGATCTAGAAGATAATGTCATTGTGTCCGTGGGAGTGTGTTTGTATGGTTTTAGGATAGGCGTAAGACAGTTTTTCAGATCCAGCATTGCAGAGTGTTCCGAAGTATTCAAAAGCATTGAGAAGAGTTGACCTTATTCAACTAGCGGCCATATTTGTTAGTTGGTTGTGTAAACCTTCTAAAATATTTGGGTTAGCCATAACATCCCATATGAAATGCCTTACAAAGCCACCCGGATGGGTAAATGGTATGCAGAACCAAAGATATGGCATTGGGTTCCATGGTTCCTACAGATTCTAGATTGGTTTCCAATTAACAAATATGGTGAATCAGGACTGTTTGTTTGGTTCACCACCAGGGATGTGGGAGCTATCAGAATATCTTATGTAATGCCTTTGAAAAGAAGCTAAGATTAGATTATATCACCTCAGTTCCCCCGAGGGAGCTAAATGCCTCAGTTATAATGCATCATGAGACGGCACCCATAAACAAGGAGCTCTAGGTACACTCTGACAGCCGTGATTAAATACACATGCTAACTGTGTAACACACTCGTGTTCTGTTTTAGAGGCGTGCAGCCGAAAATGTGAGACTAAACCACCAGTACCAGGTGAGAGCGCTCTTTTCTTTACTTACTGA
>OLKM01000397.1:237189-314689 GCA_900291075.1 Melanogrammus aeglefinus | reverse complement strand
TCAAAGTCCAGGGAAATGCAATCAATCAAGAGAGGATGCGGTTAACTGAATATCACATGTTAAGTTTAAAATTGTTAGTTATGTATAGGCTGTAAGTGAAACAAAAGATGGAATGTATGGACATCTATGTTAGAATATTGTACAATTAATAATATATGTTAAAAGAAGTGACTAACATGCCAGTGCATGCTTATGGTTGTGGTATGGCTTGTTGGTATTCTGAAACAGAAGTTATTATAACTTAGATAATAGCCGTTTCAGCAATTGAAATGATTTTTAGGTACAAATAGCAAACGTCTCAGCATGAATGCAGAACAATCTCCATCAGAGATGTTACCTAAACGAGTTGTGGGACATACAGCACCACCAGGAGCGTTGAGTGCTAAGTCTAAGAATGGCAGGGTAGCTAGCATGAAACCCTGTGGGACACCACAACTGATTGACCTCCAGAACATGATAAACTTTTAAACATTGAAAACTTGAATACATTTTTCCTTTTGAACTAGAACCACATTCTAAAAGGTGTAGTGAATATTGACAGAGAAACACATGGTTATTGAGAGAGGTTAAATGATTGAGTATGTGTGTGACTTTCGGTATGTTTTTAATAAAGTGTTCCCAACAGCAGCGCTCAAAGACACATTTTAAACAACCTCTCCCACCCCAGTACTTATTCATGTTGCCACTAGATGGGGTAAAAGGTACTCTGACGATTGGCGAAATAGACGTTTGCAGACAATGATATTGACATTGATCTAAATTCTCTAGAGACAATAGACAGAGTCCAGAATGCACTCAAATTGCTAAGTATATATGTTAATCATAACGTAGTTATTAATAATCATTAGTATAACTTATTGCTATTTTTATTATTATAGTGTGTAGTAAATAAATAATTAAAATATAAACAAAAATGTACTGCAATAAG
Organism: Melanogrammus aeglefinus; assembly: GCA_900291075.1. Taxonomy (NCBI): domain Eukaryota; kingdom Metazoa; phylum Chordata; class Actinopteri; order Gadiformes; family Gadidae; genus Melanogrammus; species Melanogrammus aeglefinus. The sequence goes on along the minus strand of OLKM01000397.1, from coordinate 313,761 downwards.
CAGTATATAGAGAAGCTACAATGTATCTGGGTCTAGACACAGTTCTACATTGAGTGTATGTTGTTACTGTTTCTATATTACACACAGCAATGTAATATACCAGCTCACCACGAGTTCAAGTTAGGTCAAAAACACTACCAAACACCTGTGTAGAAGAAAGGTTGCCAGGTAAATAGAGAGGGAAACTCCCTCCATGAGACAGAATGGGCCCTGCCCTCCACGGCTGGAGGACTTGGGGGTTGAAGGAGCAGCGATTGCTCTGGGTGGTCCTGGGTCTTTCCATCCTCCTTGGGAGTGCCTGTGCGCGAGCGAGCAGCGGTATATAAGGTCTCTCTCTGACAGCCTTGCTCCCAGACAGCTCTGCTTGTTTGGAGGGACTCAATAGCAGAGATGAACATGCTCGTGGCCGTAGCCTTCACAGCCCTGGCGCTGCTGTGCGCCCTGCAGCGATCCGACGCCTCCGCCTACGACAAGATAGTGTTCCACAGCCGTGTCCGGGCCAGGCTACAGGGGTGAGTCTGTCTTCATCCATAGTAATTAATGCAGCATATGATGCAGCATCTACATTGATCTAGATATTGTGCATTGATGCATATTTGACCGTGAAGTTTGTTTTATGGTGACTATTTCATTATTATTTCAGATTTGTCTCATTTATCATAGTTACAATTTGTATTTTATTGTTTTTCACAATGTGGGATTAATTGAAATACTAATTAAGTTTTTATTTTGTTATCTTATTTTACTCAATTTCTCAATGGTTTTTGGGATGTGATGAATGGATGTGAATTAGGATTAGATTGATCATTAAATGGTGCAATCAATGAATAGTGATAATTTCAATGAATCAAGGGTTAATCAAGGTTTAATTGATAAGGGAGTGGATTATCCATTGGAATATAAAATGTTACTGTTTTTAAATGAGAAGATGAAAAGACAAATAGATTTACAAATCTATGATTTGTAAATCATTTTGCTTAATGCGAGAGTGTCAGACTCACGATATTCCCCTGGAGCTGAACATTGGCCCAGCGGGCTGAAGCCGTTCATCATTCATTCATGATCACACACAGCTTCTCACCCAGCCAGGAGATGGCCAGGCTATTACATGTTAAGACAATCTACTTTGTAAGCATGCAGGGGTGCGAGTAAGCGAAACATTCCTTATCTGAGATTTAGTGTCAGAAACCGAGGGAAGCTCAAACACACATGCACCATGCACGCACGCAGGCACGCACACCCACGCACACACACACAGACACACACAGACACACACACACACACACACACACACACACACACACACACACACACACACACACACACACACACACACACACACACACACACACACACACACACACACACACAACCATAAACAGCGCAAACACAGACACAAGCACACACTCTCTATAAACAACCACCCCCTAATCGGTTTTAAACCCTTCAGGAGGCTCGCTCTAACGTACGTCCCTGTGACCTCCGTCTCGCTCGCTCTCTCCAGGCCCAACATGTGCGCTCTGCAGCAGGTCGAGGGCACCAAGAAGAAGTACTTCAGTACCTGTCGTAACTGGTACCGTAAGACCATCTGTGGCAAGACGGCGTAAGTATTCCCTGATGTCTTTAGCAGACCCTGAGGTCACAGCCCCCCCCCTGGGCAGCCCTACACCCCAGCGCATAGCCTCAAAGTACTTCCACCAAGACCGTGGGCACATTCTCCTTTTCTTTCATTTTCCCTGTAAATGATTGAAACTAAGACCATAGAGACGCTGCTGTTTACTCCATTAATCCTTACCTTATCTTGTATGTTTAACTGGTCCTTAAACAACCACTTAAACATACAAGATGTTGTTTTTCTAATTTTGACCTGATTTTTTTCATTGAATCTTGGGTGACTGCCATAGAGACTGACATCTGTTATCGGCCAAGTATGAAATGGAAGAGCACATTTTCATGGCTTTTCCATCCGCCTATTCCTGGGAGCATCTCCTCCTAGCGATCGTTCATCACACATCTGTAGAAAAGCCACAGGGGCCCGTGATGGAATTCCTGAGGTTGTAGAAAAGTTAGTAGTAAACACATATCCACAGTGGAAAAGGTGTGTAGATTGTCAGGTCTGATCCAGATTTTGATTTCAGATTTCTTTATTGATCCCGGGGTAGTTTATTGAATCTTGAGACTAGGCAGATAAAGTACAAAGCTGTAGATTGTCTATAAGATATAATCACAAACTAAAATAATGTCAGTTTGAACACAGACGAAAAAGCACTTGTTGTAGCTTTCTCGTGTGTCCATGGTGGGCTTCGGCCAGATCCAGTTTTCCAGTGGCTCTCTCTTCCTCTCTCCCCTCCCGCCTCCTTTTTATACCCTGTCCACAGTGATGAGACCGAACCAGGAGCTATCCAGATCAAATGGATTGGTTTACCTTCTTAACTCACGTGGTAAACATCAGACGAATGTATCCCAATCTCAAAATAACTAACAATGTTGTGTTTAGTCTGACAACAATCACCCAGGGAGAAAATGTGTAGACATACAGCAGAGCCACACACATGGCTTACACATGCTGCAAAGCGTATTATTACGAGTGTTGCGTTTTACCTCAAGTTAAACGCGGCTGCTGGCTTTAATCATAAAAAGCAGATTTTTAAAAAGATACATTTCAAACCAAAGCCCCATGATTTAGTCACAATTTAATCACACTTCAGAGGATTAAATTGATCTAGGCATAGAGTGAGACACACAAACACACACACACTTTAGAATAGTGAGGAGATCTAGGACGACAGTAACACACACACACACGTGCACACGCACACACACACACACACACACACACACACACACACACACACACACACACACACACACACACACACACACACACACACACACACACACACACACACACACACACACACACACACACACACAAGCTTCAGGGATCAAGGCCTACAGTAATAAACACACACATATGCTGACTAAGTCATGGTTTCCAGTGTCGGGGCCAGCAGTGTGGTTCTCCTCTGATGCAGACACAGTTCTGCTGACTGTCTCTATTGGGCTGTAGCGTCTGTGCGCGTGTGTGTGTGTGTGTGTGTGTGTGTGTGTGTGTGTGTGTGTGTGTGTGTGTGTGTGTGTGTGTGTGTGTGTGTGTGTGTGTGTGTGTGTGTGTGTGTGTGTGTGTGTGTGTGTGTGTGTGTGTGTGTTCTCAACCCCCCCCTCTCCCCCTCTCAACCTCCGGATTTCCACCCCAAAGAGTTTCAAAAATAAGGAAAGACAGGCAATAAAAGGGTCTTTGCCCTGACACATACGCAGAAGGATAGACAGATCAACAGATAGATAGACAGACAGACAGCCTTTCAGACCCAAACAGTCATAGAATAAAGCTATGGATGAGGTCAACAAGTGATGTGCCTCTCTGTCTGCTATATCTGTCTCTTCTCTTTCGTTTTGTTCTCTCTATCTGTCCCTATCGCTGTCCCTTTCTCTTGTCTCTTGGTCTCATTGCTACCCTCTCTCTCTCTCTCTCTCTCTCTCTCTCTCTCTCTCTCTCTCTCCTCTCTCTCTCTCTCTCTCTCTCTCTCTCTCTCTCTCTCTCTCTCTCTCTCTCTCTCTCTCCTCTCTCTCTCTCTCTCTCTCTCTCCTCCTCTCTCTCTCTCTCTCTCTCTCTCTCTCTCTCTCTCTCTCTCTCTCTCTGGGGCCACTACATGGCCGAGTTCCATTACCTAACGAGGTGCTCCACATTGCCATTGAAGGCAAAGATACACAACCTCACCTACAAGCTCTTCTGTTCCTTTCTACATCGGCTCTATGGCTTTATCACATCAGCTGAACGCACATGTGGGTTCACATAAAAATATGGGGTTTCCCAGAATTCAAACTTTTACGGCATCTAGGTTGGTCGGGACATGAAAGGTGATGTGTCTGCGTTGCTTTTACTGTGTCATCAATATGATGGATGCTGTTAACCAACCACATGCCGTGGTTATAATAACCGATACAGTAATTGTAGTCAGGACGGGATCCCACCGACCGTGGTGTATGGTGTGGCATCTGTTGTTCATTTTCCGTCGCATGACGCGGTTTTGGCGCCGACGGAGCGTTGATATAAGAGGGTGCTTTGCTCCTCTGATCCAGTGCGCCTCATAAATCAACCCAAGCGCTCTTTCTGTAAACCAAACCAAAGGGTAAACCAAACCAAGGCTCTCGGATTGGAAGGCTTAAGATTTAAGGATTACAACTGTGTTGTAATCAACAATAGGCGTTCCATTATTTCTTATCTTTGATCGTTCTCTTTTGCGTAAATGACCTTTTAACGAGTTTGCTAACCTCTCATTGGGATTCCTGCTGGCCTCATTCATCTTCAGTCCGTCTAGAAAACAAAGCCCCCCCACGCAATAAAAATCAACTCGTACATCTAACCTACTGCACCTTCTGCACCAATTCTTAATATAATGAGAAAGGTTCACTTTCAAGACTTGTGTTGGAGCCTGTAATGAATTACTCAGTTCCAAGTTTCCCCCATATGGAGTTGTTTACCGTTAATTGTAGCTTTTAAGTCGCACAGTATTGTTTGGATGACTTTCTCTACAAACACATTAATATTTAATCGCAAGGGCTGATGGTGAACCGTGGGTGGGATGAAAGTTTGGTCCATGCAGTTACGTCAATTCACAGCTGTCTCTACAACCTTTTCAATGGCTGGTCGTTGACCCTCAGACTATACAGATGGCTCATAAACAGCTGCAGGCTGGTTCGTTTATTAATCGAACCAAACCATCCAAACTTTAATCACGCCGTGCCGTTTTGTAAATAGAATGATGTCCTTGAGGTACACCGCACGCGCTCCGAGGCGCCTTGCTTAGGGCCCCGTCTGGGGAGCCAGATAAGTGTGTGTAGTGAGGGGCCCCTGGTCGAGAGCCATCTGGCCCTGGCTGCACAGTGGGTTTGACCACACGGGCCTGGCAGATCAGAGAAGAAAATGGCGTTCTCAACTGCCTGATTCGTTTTTTTTCGTTGGTTCATTTAAAGATGCAAGGTCAATGTCATCGTTGGCCTTATTATTATTATTATTATTATTATTATTATTATTATTATAAATTCCTGCCTTATCTCCTACTTAACAATGCAGGCCATTCCCTTGTGGTACCCCTCAAATGAAAATCACTACAGCAGTTCTGTCCGGGGCAAAATAACTAATCGTATAGAATAGATGACGCTGCTATGAGACTTGATGAAACATTGAAACATCTACCAAATGCAAGACACAGCTTAAGAGATTGAACCAATATCTGAGAGTCTGACGTCTCAGTTAGCCGTGTATTCTCAAAAACGGAAATCCGACGAGCCAGCGAATGGGCAGAGCCGTGTTAGGGGGGGGGTCCACGCAGGGAAGACCCTCCCGCTCCATCAGTCGTGTGGTCGGCGCACTTTGACAGTCCTCGTACGGATTGGGATGCATGTGGAGGTGGGGGGGGGGGGGGGACGTGGAGGACAGCGGGAGTGAGGCAGCAGTGTATGATGATGTCCGTGTTGTTCTGTGCCTGGCAGGGAGGTGGTCTATGAATGCTGCCCTGGATACATGAAGATGGACGGGCTGCGCGGCTGCCCTGCAGGTACGACCTCTCCGCCACAACCACTGGTGGAACAGCGCATGGGTGGCCGGGTGGTCTTCTAGGGGGTTCCATCCCCAGTAGCCTACCTGTAGGCAAGATGCCTTAAAATGAATGACCAGTATCTCGATTCACTTTGAGTCGTTTTGGGTAAAAGCTAAATAGTTGAACAGTTAATCTCCCGGTTGATTGAACACTATCGTACACTGTCCTGCTCCCAACCTCTAACGGTAGTTATTCTCTATTGGTTTTGGCGGTTTCTCATCCTCTTGTCTCTTTCCCAGTGGCTCCCATCGACAACGTGTACGGCACCCTGGGTGTGATCAAAGCCAGCTCCACCCAGAGCTACTCCGACAGCGCCAAGCTCCGGACGGAGATCGAGGGTTCTGGCTCCTACACCTTCTTCGCTCCCAGCAACGAAGCCTGGGACGCCCTGGACGAGGTAACGCTGGTCCAGGAAGGAAAAAAGGAAAACACCAAATAACACCAACCCATTCTTTGGTCTAGGAACCAACCCACCTTCTCTCTCTGCTCCTGTGCAGGAAATGAAGAGCGCGCTGGTCAGCAACGTGAACATCGAGCTGTACAACGCCCTCCACTACCACATGGCCAACAAGCGCTTCCTGACCAAGGACCTGAAGAACGGCATGGTGGTCACCTCCATGTACAACGACCTGGGCCTCTACATCAACCACTACTCCAACGGGGTCAGCTCGCTTACAGCCCTGGGGTGGTGGGGCACGGGACCAACAGCGGGGTTTCATTTGCCAATCTCGGGTCAAACTAGAGGCGACGATTACAATACAGTAGACTACCTGCAACCTGCGAACCCAGGGTTGGAAGACACACTTAAGCCAAACAACGGCACGTGTTCAGTTAAAGGGGACATAGTGTCTTTAAGGAATTGGGATTGAGATTTACCACGGAGGTAAACCACTCCATTGCCCGTACCTCCTTATTGTCTCCTGCTACCTGGGACGGTCGGACTGAAATGTCGCGTTCTCCATTGCAGGTGGTGACGGTGAACTGCGCCAGGGTCATCCACGGTAACCAGGTGGCCACCAACGGCGTGGTGCACGTGGTGGACCGCGTGGTCAGCTCCGTGGGGAACAGCATCGCAGAGGTCCTGGACGTGGACGACGACCTCACGACGCTCACCGTGAGTAATATATATATATGCGAGCGGAACGGCTTCATAGTCTGGACGAGGCATGGGCGAGAGTCTCCACTCCTGGCTCGCTACAGCTTCTTCCCTAGCGTCTTCTTCTTCACAATTTCTCTCCTTCGTTCTTCCCTCCTCCTTTCCTTCTGTCTCTTCTCTTCCCCTTGTCCTTGTTATCTCTTACTCCACTTCTCTTCTGTTTTCCATAAATCCTTTTCGCTATTTCCCTCTCCTCTCCTCTCCTCTCCTCTCCTCTCCTCTCCTCTCCTCTCTCCTCTCCTCTCCTCTCCTCTCCTCTCCTCTCTTCCTCTCCTCTCCTCTCCTCTCCTCTCCTCTCCTGGCCTCTCCTCCTCTCTTCCCCTCTATATTTTCCCCATCTCGTCTCTTTGCCCCTCTCCCCATGTCTATCATGAAGTGTATAATTATCGTCACCACTGCAATAAGGTCAGGGTATCATTATAATTCTTGGATCATGACTGTTTGCAGAACATGGCTCGTGACGCTGGTCTGATGGAGAAACTTGGAGAGCCCGGCCAGTACACCATATTCGCTCCCACCAATGAGGCCTTCGATAAACTGGGAAGCGACGTCCTGGAGAGGATTATGAGCGACAAAGACGTCCTGAGAGGTAAAAAAAAAACAGAAAAAGTAAATCGCTGGAGTTTAAAAAGAAAAGAAAGCACTACAAACCTCATCTTCCTCTATATGGAATACATGTAATTTGTTCAGTGGTACAGTGCTACGCATGCAAGTTTACATGGGTGGAATGAGTTTGGTACAACTTTGGTACAACTCGACTATTGGTCAAAGCTTTGTTGCACAAAATCAGGAAGAGACTGAGGTGTAATAAAAAAAAAGACTTACTCTTTATAACAAGGTTTAACAGAACTACCTGTTTGCTGAGTTTAGTTTTTGTTTCAGGACAGTGAAGGCTAAGGAGTGGCCCTTTTAGAGTCCTATATTAGCCTGGAGATCATCGTGATCAAGTGACCTCACATTCTGATTAAAAAAAAACATTTTGCCCCAAGAAGAACTCTGCTAGTGCATACTCTTTTTCTTATTTAATATTTGTTATTGAGTCAAATTCGGGAATAACTGCCGCACTTATGGCTGCATTTACTGTAGCAGCGGCCGATCAACTACGACACGGCCCACGAATGGCTCCGATTGCATTGTATATCCGGGAAATATAAGGGAGCAGCTGGAGGTCCGAATTGATCCATGTAGCGAAACAGAATGTGTGGTCAGTTTATCAGGAGGGTCTCCAGGCCATTATTATAGAGCAATGTGCACGCAGCAGGGCTTTAGTCGGCTAGAGTCGGCTGGGTGTCCGGGAACAGCCCTTTGGCCTGGTCTTTTAGTGCTTGTCAACAATAAAGGCTGTTTTGTCGTCGACGGCTTTTCCGAACAGATGAGACCGTATAAAGGATCATAATAAACACAGCCGAGGAATCCGCAGACAGCTGGCCATCTATCCGTGACCGGGCTCGATAAGAATATAATACGAAGGAAGATCATCTCTAATCTCGCGTGAAATTTACACTGGAAATTTACAGCAGGCAGGCAAATTATATGACACTTCATTCCATTTTAGCTCTATGAACGATTAGACCATAATAACCCATAATGTAACCTGGAGTTATCATATTAAAAAATGCTTGAAATAAAATGTGCAACGTCTGCATATTATATTATTTAAATATATATAAAATAAGCTCCTCCCAGAGAAGTTAGGGTAAAGGTATTAAAGGCAGTAGGCCCCTATTTTGTCTTAAAATAAGAACATGCAAAATCTTCTAAAAACAAAAATTAACTGTATTTATTTGCACTATATTGTAGGAATGTAGCTGCAAAGAGTTCATGTATTGATATTTCTTTCATGTATTTCAGATGACGTCAATGGTAGGAAAAAGGAAGTAGGCGTTCTGTGTAGGGAGCTGGTCTTACTGGCAGCAGCTCTGTATCATGTCAATAAATCAGCCCATTCCCCAGAGAGCACATCAGTGACTGAATCCCAAGACCACTCTTTGCTCAAAGGCTCTCTGGACCAAGAGGTTCCCAGGGTAGCTGGAGCCATTTGTTCCACTGTCCTCAGATGCACCTCAGATGTCTGGTTGTTAAACGGCAGTTAGTTCAGCAAGAAGCCAGCTTAGCGGCTAGTCTGACAGGCACCATGGTGAATACTTTTGCCGTAGTAGAAAGTATTCAACAGTCTACTGCTACTATTTGGTCTTGATTCAGTTATTGTCAACTTAGACACTGATGCAGATTGGTCGGTTAACATTTGGGTTGAAGGGTTTATTGATGTTCATGGAGTACCCCCAACACTCTTTCACTCAAATAAATAACACTGCAGTTGAGCCAAAGACAACATTGCAGCGATCCCTAAACACGGCCTGACCATTCTGCAAAGTAACACCTGCCAGCCTCACAGCTTTAATGGCCCTTTATGTTTTTCAACCTTCAATTTTACAATTGGTACCCAAAGGTTAGGCTGGTAGTATTAAAACTATCTATCATACATCTTGGTGGAAACTTAGCCCAACGTCAACATAGGCAACATATTAAATGGCTTGTGTCGCATATGTCACACCTGGTTGTGAAATAGGAGTCCTTTTAAACCCCCTTGGATAAGGAGGGGTTGTGGATGAAGGATGTGTTGTTTATTGTTCTCCTGCTCTTCCTCTGCAGCGCTGCTGAACTTCCACCTCCTCAACACGGTGCAGTGCTCCGAGGGCATCATGCTGGGAACCTCCTACGAGACCTTGGAGGGCAACAGCATCGAGGTGGGCTGCGACGGCGACAGCCTCACGGTCAACGGCATCAAGATGGTGATGAAGAAGGACATCGTCACCACCAACGGGGTCATCCACCTCATCGACCAGGTCCTCATGCCCGACTCAGGTTAGAAACGTTACACGCCAGGTTTGGACCAGAGGTCTTCTTCGCTGGGAAGGGTTTGACGTGGATTTGGTGTGCTGTTTTTTTTTTTTATAGATCTTACAATAGGCTTTTTATTATGGGAGTTTGATGTATATGTCTGGATGTGATTGTTGAATGTCTGGACTTGATATTCCTTTTTGGATTTGTAGTTTCGATACATTTGTGGTTTAACATCTGAATTTGAGATCTAGAAAACCGGATTCCATGTTATATATCAGAATGAATTGATTCATGTCTATTTAGAGTTTTTTGCCTCTATAACTTGCCTCTATAACTGAGATCTAGATCCAGTGTTTGATGTTTAATATATCAGTGTTGAATGGTTGGGGGTTTAATGGTTGGGTTTTTTCCTCTTAGCTAAGGAGGTGATGGAGCTGTTGGGACCGTCCCAGGCAACTTTCGGGGACCTGGTGGGAGAGCTGGGTCTGGCTGAAGCCTTGAGAGCAGGGTCGGAGTACACCTTGTTGGCCCCATTCAACGCTGCCTTTACTGGTGAGTTCTATACCCCTCACTACCTGTAGATAATGAGTCACCAACACCACCTCTATACCCATTATCTATCTATACATCACAACCGCTATCAGCGCCATCGTATCGCTACCACACTCATCACGGCCATCAACATCACTATCACCACCTCCCCCATAACGTCCACCCCAATCATCTCCTCACTATCTCCTTTACCATCACCATTACCACCAGCACAACCAACATCATCCTTAGTATCATCATCACCACCACCACCTCAACAATCACTTCCACCGCTATTATCCCCACCCTGTCTATTCATCTATCTCACTCTTGCTGGTTCCACATAGCAGGTGGTCTTTATCTGGATAAATCTTGGTGGTTCTCATGTTCGACTATTAAACACAAAATTCACTTAACATAAATATACATTTTAAACGTAGAAAACAGCCTCAGTCTCCATGTCTCAAGAAACCCTCCCCAGACTTTTTTGACAAGTAGCCATAGAAATATGCAAATGTAAGATAGAGTAAGTAAAGAGCTGCAAGTGTATTCTCGGGGTCACACATTGAGGTGTAAGAAGAGCGGAAGGAATGTGCAGTATGGTGGAACATCTGTGTGTATATCACTGCATGTACAGTGCTTTGAGGCGAGGTTGTCAAGAAGTGCATCTCCTCCTCACTGAGTTTTACACATCTGGTCAGTAAATCCTACCCCAGCTGCGCGTCAGGTGAAGGTTGTTAGATATGTCCCCCCGAACACATAAATAACAGAAACCTATCATAACAGTTTTATAGATTAGGTATTAAAAATGGTAGAAGAATAACTACCGGTAGTTGTTTAACAAGTAGTTTTCAAATAGTAATGACAATGAAGTCATAGTAATGTTGACGTTAGTAATAGTTCTAGTAGCTACTCATACTACCTCTACTATTTAGTAATTTTCTAGACACTTTTAACAGAATTGGCTTGCTGTAAATTTACGATACACAAGTCATGAAGAAGCAGATAGGGGCTAATGCATCTAGCTAAAGGAAGCCTGGGGTAAACTCCAACCCCCCAACCACTAATACACTATTCCTACCTGCCCAAGTAGCCATAACATCAACATCATCAAAACGATATTTTGATGAGTGGTTTGAGTTGCTGAGATGTTTGTCTGGCCCTCCAGACGAGGTCATGTCCATCGACCAAAGCCAACTGAAGATCATGCTGGAGAACCACGTCCTGAAGAGCAAGGTGCTCCTGGGCCAGCTGTACAACGGCCAGCTCCTGGAGACCATCGCAGGGAAGTTCCTGAGGGTCTTTGTTTACCGCACGGTAGGTCCTTGCCATTATGTGTCCCCCCCGACCCCCAGCCTACACCTTCCTCTACATGTCCACCAATGCCCTTCATCCTGCCCTCACAATCTCCGATGCCCCCTCTTCTTCAGTTCCCCAATAAACTACCTCCTACCTTATGACCGTAACCCTGAACCCTGAACCCTACCTGTGCCCCAATACCATACCTTCTACCTACACCCCCTCCATTCCTAACACACTCCGCACACCCTACACTACCCTGTCCCTTAATGTTCATCTTCCCTCGTTCACGATACAACACATTCTTCCCACGTCTTTACCACTTTCCCCATACACCGATCTTGGTGAATAATCTGTGGCTAGCCAAGCAATCTCAGTCATTCGAGTCTCGCTCCACGGGGACGATGGATTGTGTCCGCAGGCGGTGTGCATTGAGAACTCGTGTCTGGTGCGCGGCAGCAAGGAGGGGAGCAACGGAGCCATTCATCAGATGAGGATCTTGATGAAGCCGGCTGAGAAGAACATGTATGAGATCCTGGTGGAGCGTGGAGGATACAAGTAAGTAGGCCAGTGCTGGGAATGGAAGCAGGTGGACGCGCAGGAGGGAGACAGAGGGATGGGGTGGATGTGGGATGTGTCGCGGCCAAAAAAACCTCACGTCCACCCTTTCCCCCTCCACTTCTTCCCTTTCATCTGTTCCCAAGAAAGCATGTCTCTCAGCAGCACAGAGTTTTACAAATCAGCAGAACATGTGCTGACTAGCATGACCTCATCCATCCGCTGTGGTTCTCTTCTTCTTCTTCTCCTTCTCTGGAACTGCACTCTGCAGGATCTTCCTTTCGCTGGTGGAATCCGCCGGGCTGACGGACATGCTGCGACAGGATGGAGACTTCACACTGTTCGCCCCCAGCGATAAGGCCTTCCGGGGCGTCAGCCAGGCAGACCTGGCCATCCTCACGGGCATGTTTCAACTTTTCGAAATTGCCGTAGCTGTTGTTTCATTTGATGATGTGTTTGAGATTCAGTGGGGTCAGGTTCCCTTTAACCTCTTGAATTTGGCGATAGTAATAGAACTGAGAATTCGTTTTGACGTATGTATGTAGAAGTGTAGAAGGATGAGCACACTACCACCCCTCGAACATCACTACCAGCAGCATCTGCTCTCCCGTAAAAGAATAGACAAGGCCAGCCCTGCTAAGCACTGCCACACAAAGCATCCCCTGCATAGAACCATGCCAGTAATTTGAAAGCCTCTGCCGGGAACTAAACCGGGAACTAAAGTACTCATGCAGCTTAAAATGAAATACTAATTGATAAGAATAAAGTCAAGTCAAGTTTGTTTTTAGAGGCCTTTAAAACAACAACAGTTGACTAAAGTGCTGTACAACTCAACTATCTAGTTACAAAAATACAAAGCTAAATTAAGCTAAATGAAAGCGATTTAGCTTCTTTAGGTTTTGAGGCAAAGTGACAGATTGTAATGCTCCTCTATTCCTCTTACAGACATTCAGTTTCAGAAACCTTGTGCCATGTATGTTGCTGTCAAAAGAAAGAAACTCAACTAAATTATTCATCAAATGAATTTCCATGTGTGTTTGTTTCAGGTGACCTGAATGCTCTGAGGACTATCCTCCTCTACCACTTCAACAGCGGAGTCTTCATCGGCGGGGGACTGGAGGGGGGGGTTACCAACTTGCTCAAGTCTCTCCAGGGAAGCAACCTGAGAGTGCTGTTTGTAAGTAGGCTACACGCCAAGAAGTGACCTCAGGGTTCTGCTTGTAAGTAGGCTTTACACCACGAAGTGACCTGGGGTTGGTGTTTGTAAGTAGGCTTTACACCAAGAAGTGACCTGGGGTTGGTGTTTGTAAATAAGCTTTACACCAAAAAGTGACCTGGGGTTGGTTTTTGTAAGTAGGCTTCACACCAAAAAGTGACCTGGGGGCGGTGTTTTGTAAGAAGCCTACACAAAATATATGAATCACATTTTACTCCTTTCTTTGTTGAATTCCTGTTAGAACAGCTCCTTTGCCCATCTTAAAAAAGGAAGTACTGCTTCTTACACATTTTGTTAAAAACCTTGTGATCTCAACTTCAACTCCGTTTCCACAAAAAATCTTTAACCAGTGACGATCAGTTCACTATAGTTCATATCTGTGATGGATTGCAATTTTGAACTTCATTTGTACATTTAGCGTGCAAAGGGATACTAAACAGAAGATAAATCGTTGCATGACCCACACTCTCAACGCATGCTCCATCACGTCTTCAGTATTTTGTGGCTTTTCCTCCTGATGACACGATTAACTCCCGCAGGCGAACAACTCCATGCAAGTCAACACCGTTAAGGTGCCAGAGTCCGACGTCATGGCAACCAACGGGGTCGTCCATTTCATTGACACCATTTTGTATCCTGCAGGTAAAAAGAATATCCCGCTAGGTCAAGGAAAATATAAAAAGCCATAAAACCGCCAAAAGACACACCTTCGCAAGAGTTGGTGTCGTCCTTTTATCGGAAACCGGATGTAACAGTCGTGTCCTTTTTTGTTCGGCAGACATCCCTGTCGGGAGCCAAAACCTGATGGGACTGCTCCAGAGGATGATCAGCTACTTCCAGATCAAGGTAGGGAACAAGCTCGTCCTACGTAATGGCAGGGCCTCCAGGTACACAGCGAGCAGGGCCGGCTGGCCGGCCTGCATTAGCCTGCCGTTGGGCCCTGGGGGCTGAGAGGTTTCGTAGGCCCCCTGCGAGGGGATCTTACAATGACGATGTGTAAATTATTTTCTGACGTGTTGCCGTTGATCAGGGGGCCTATCATGAGCCTGTATTAAAAAAATAATAATAAAAACCATTTCATGCCGCTCATGATAGGCTTCTGGTCGGCGTAGGCCCTGGGGCTTCAGCCAAGGTAAGCCTGTGCATTAAGGCTGCCCAACCCTGACACACAGGTATTTTAAGGAACTGATGTGCCGCCACACACGAGTCTCGGTAGACATTCCCCTTTCCCTATGTTATGGAACCAACTATTAAAGGTGTAATCGTAACGGTGTACCCTAAAGATAATATGTCCGGGCATTTATTTTTTCTTGCAGAAGCTGCTCAAACCTTTCTGTTTATGTGTGTGTGTGTGTGTGTGTGTGTGTGTGTGTGTGTGTGTGTGTGTGTGTGTGTGTGTGTGTGTGTGTGTGTGTGTGTGTGTGTGTGTGTGTGTGTGTGTGTGTGTGTGTGTGGTTGCTGTGTGTGTATGTGTGTGTGTGGGGGGTATAGTGTGTGTGTGTGTGTGTGTGTGTGTGTGTGTGTGTGTGTGTGTGTGTGTGTGTGTGTGTGTGTGTGTGTGTGTGTGTGTGTGTGTGTGTGTGTGTGTGTGTGTGTGTGTGTGTGTGTGTGTGTGTGTGTGTGTGTGTGTGTGTGTGTGTGTGTGTGTGCATGCTTGTGGAGAATAATCGAAAGGAATCTTAACTGAATGACCCCTATCTTTGTGACTGACAGTACATCCATGGATTCAGATATCAGGAAATCCCCCTCACCTTCATGAGTAAGTAGCACATGAGATCCTATTTTAACGACTTCATGGAAACATAACGTTGAACTTCATTTCGGGTTTTTCCAATTTCATCTCTGTTTGAATCTGTTTGAATGGTGTAACTATGGTAGTCTGTGATTAATCTGTGATTAGTCTGTCTAACCATGATTAACTCTTTTTAAGGGTTTTAACTATTTTAATCCTTGCTATTCTCTGTTTACCTCTGTTTAACTCTGAATCCTTAACTCTGACTTAAATGTACTGTATGTAACTCTATTAATTATTCTGTTTAAGTCTGTTTAACCCTCATTAATGGTTTTAACTCATTGTTTTTTTGTCCATCTTTGTTTAACTCTTTCCATCTCATCATGTCACCAGGGAAGGTCACTCGAGTCATCGAGAGAGGTACAGTAAACTAAAATGTATAAGGTCATTTTCATGTGATTCGCAGTCCAGTTAAATAAGAAACTATTTGAATATCAGATTATTATCACTCATGTATCATCATCTAAGAAGCCTTTCACAAACAGTGAAATTCCAAACTGTTCCACAAATGTGCAAAGATTTGTTTGTCTCATTATTATTTATTCTCTTTGTTTGGTAGACCCTGCTATTAAAAAGTTCACCAGGGTCATCCAAGGAGGGTCTAGGGTGATCACGGAGGTTCAGCCCTCCATCAAGAAGGTTACCAGAGTGATCGACAGTCAGCCGCTCGTCAAAAAGGTTACCAGAGTCATCGAAAGGGACCCCGTCATAACCACCGTTACCAGAGTGGTCTTAGGTAAATGCAACATGTTCATTGATGGAACCATGGCTACAGACGTCTAGATGTGAGACCATCTTGATATATAAAAAAATGTGTTTTGCAATAAATATGTCTGGTCTTGCTGGGCGGTAATTTTTTATTTTATAATAATTTTATAATATAAGTGCAGTTTACAATAAAACCAATGAATAGATGAAATAACTAAGTAACCAAGTAAACAAATCCTATTAATGTACATTTTTCAACATCGTTATTGAGTTTATTTCAGATAAAACCGTGCTGATTGCTCCGCTCTCATGCTCTTTGTCCGTCGTGAACTATAAACCTTCTCTTTTGGTCCATCCATTGGTATCAGCCTTTTGGGTTTGGAAAGTATGTTTCAAAGGGCTTTTGGCCAGCCTGATCTTCAGCTGTCGATGAAAACCTGTGTGAGAAACTGTAATGTGAACTTGTGAGATCAGAAGGGTCACACGAGGTTAACAGACGTCGTTAGCTTGTGAAATAACACACTGCGGTTGAATTTCCCCCCTGGAATTCACAAAGATTTTTATCTTCCTAGGGCCTGAGCCCCACACCAGCAGCGGAACCTCCAACATCGATTTCGCAGGTTAGTCACAAATCTGCCGTTTGATTCTGCAGTCCGTAACGACAGTGGACAGGGTCATCTGGTGGTCCTGGTGTTTGACTCCCAGCTGACAAGTACTGGGTTCCAAACCATACTCGAGCAGGAATCCCTAACCCCTACCTGCTTAATGACGTGTGTCTGAATTTACTCTAAGTTGCTAAATTACTACAGCATCTGCTAAATTATGAATTCTGATGTGCTCTATGTAAAAGGTAAAGTGAGTGAACGGGTTTGTTCTGTTGTTTCTAAGGAGTTGACCTCAGTGACCTTCACACCCGGCCGGCCCACCACACCGAGAGGATCAATGTACACGGTGAGACCGCTCGTCGTCCACCAAGTAGACCAGGGTTGGGTCCAAAATCCTCCCTCTATGTGGTGCTGTCTGAAAAGCTGTGTGTACACATCTGGTTCCCTATATAGTACACTACACTACACTACTTAATAACGCACATAACGTAACGCACATAACACATAACGCACTGCAACTTAATTTGTCCACTCGTTCCCTATATGGTGCCCTATTTCGGACGTCACCATTTTGTAGTACTGTCCAAATCGGAGTGTACAAATCTGCTTCCCTTTCACCAATATCCATAATGTATGTATCCCACGATGCATACCGGTGACACCTTACACATGTATTTGTTAACGCAACAAATACAGACAGATATCCAGCGGCCTAATTAGAGTCTGAATTCACACTATTCCATGCCGTACATGTTTCCGATAGTTTGTTATATAATGTTCACTTTAAAGGGATACGTGAACGTCTTTAAAAATGGCTCAAGTAGTAAAGAAGTAAATAATAAATAAGTAAAGAGCTGTCCCACGAGCACATGAGTGACGGTAAATGTATATATCTTCCAGGGGATCGCAGAAGGGTCTCTAATTCCCGCAGAGTCCCAGGTAAAGACGCATCGTCCTAACTTAAACTTGAACTTGGTTTTCTTGAGATCTGTGGTTCCTTTATGGTTCCTTTATGGTTCTTCATGGTTCTAGGGGTCCCTAGACGGAGAGAGTGATCTGGGCCGAAGGGATGAGAGACTGCAGCAGAAGGTAACAATCCAGGGATGAACCCCAACAGAGGAGGAGGCGAAGAGGGAAGAAAAAGGAAGAGGAGAGCTCTACTCTGACGTGATAAATGTCTGCGGGCATATGGGGCAACGACAACAAAAAACCAAGCCAGTTTGTTAGATAATTCTATGGTGCTATTTGATGTGATACAGGGGTGTTGGAGTGGGGGGTCAGGCGAGGGGCAGAGGAAGAGGCTGACTTGAACAACAGTTGAACACGCTCAGTTGCCTCTCAATGAAAACATTGGCAGTATTATAAAAGAAGCTCATTTCACTTTCATTAAAACATTACAGTACATTTACTTTATATTGAGCATGACGGAGAAGAGATACACATTTGAAATGGAAGATAAAGAGTACAAACCACAAAATGGATCTTGTTCCTGGGAATTTAATTTGGAGACGCCGTAAAACGGCTCAAAGTCAACACTATTAAAAATCCTATAACTAAAGAAATCCTATTTTGAATTCAGAAACAATATTTTGCTGGTGCTGCAGGTTGAGGTCTTAAGCAGGGGATGATGAGGTTGTAATTAATCCCTGGGAGATAAGGAGTTGGTGGATGGAACGCGGTATGGTACGACGATGTTGAGCTGACGTACCGAGAGCCATAATCCTTCTCCTCTGCTTTCTCTTGTGTCTCCTTCCACTTGTGTTGGATGAACTTTTTGACGCTCATGTTTTTGTTTTTTGAGGTTGTGATATTCTGAGAAATCTACAGGAATTTCTAGTTTAGTTCTGGTCATGTGTTTTCTAACATTTTCAATAAAGTATATTCTTGGACAAATTTGCACATTTTGCCGTAGCGATCTTGTAAGATATTAAGAACTTTGAAAAATATTGGTCTGTAAAGACTCCTTACGATTGTTATAGTACAGCCTAGAACGCGGTTTAATTTCATTGGTGCTTCCTATCAAAATAATTGATTCCCAACTCACAACATAAACAACATGTATCTTGATGGTCTGTGTGCTGGTTTGGTTTAATTAAGCTTTAATAAAGCTCTTTTCCATCAAAGCTCATTTCCCTTTCATTAAAACATTACAGTAAATTGACTTTATATTGAGCATGAAGGAGAAGAGATACACGTGCAATGGAAGATGAAGAGTACAAACCATAAGATGGACCTTGTTCCTGGGAATTGAAAGTATAAAACGATTGCCTGAATGCCAAGTGGTGTGCTCACACACACACACTCACACCCACACAAATACAAACACACCCTCTCTCGTGCACATGCATGTGCAGAACATACTGTATGACCGGGGACTTACATTGGGACTTTTTACATAAAACTGAGATATTGTCTCTGGCTCCGACGTTGTCTCTGTGTTATGGAGGTACATTCTGGCATTCACCATAGTGTTTGTTATTAGGCATTAAGCTTTCATGAAAATGAAGACATTTTAATGAGAGAAAAGTAGAGAAAGAGCAAACAAAAGAGAGAATTAAAACAGGATGTGGGCAAGAAATTACTTTCACTATAATGTCTCTGTAAACAGTGCGCCACAAACAGTAATATGTTTATCCACCACAATCCAGCTCTGTTTCTATAACCTAACCTTCCACTCAATGCCCATAAAATTGTAAAATAATTCTGACAAATATCACTAAAGTTCTCAACATTCTGATAGGTAGCCAATTCTACTAAAAAAAGAAGATCCTGTGGAAATCCAAGATCCTAAATGGAAACATAATGCAACCCTGTCGTAACTGGAACCATATTGGCAGTCCGAGCCATCTGCTCCGCACGCTGTATTTTTTTTTGCAGAACATCAGATGTTCACAGCATTCCCACACAACTGGAAGAGCTGCTGCGGTAACACATCACCACAGCAGAGGACTCGGCTCTCTCTAGTGCTTCCATCCTTAGTGGTGACCTCATTACCCGAACCCCCGCCCCAACAGATCCATCTAGTTTGGGGGAAGTTCTGGTTACACCGCAACCGAATGGCACAGAAGTCAGGCCTATAGACTTTGAAGGTCTTGATGCGTCAGCTTCTGCACGCGGCTGGGAAACCCTGTCATAATAATATTCCCTGGAAAGGTGATTTAACGGCCGTGTTGCAGCGTGTCCGATGATAAATAGAAAATTGCTGAGCTTCAATTCTCGACGGTAGGGTCAACCCAGCCCTTTCACTCCTGAATGTTATTCCTTGTACAATAATTGAGGTGTTTTCAGTGGAGTCCTGGTAGCACATGGGTTCTTTCTTAACCCGTTCACACTCCTGTACCCATGAGGGATGATCAGAGTTCTGTTAAGGTTCAACCTTGGTGAAACGGCGGTTTTCTCCGACATCATGCATGACGGGGCCACGACTGCACTCATACGTCTCAGTCCTACCTCAAAGTCGAGAGATGGACCAAAGGTTAAGCAAACCGTCAAAACATTACAGAACCTGATACCCTTGAACATGTTAGTCTTTAATGGTCTGTAGAGAATGAGCTGGATTCTACCACCAATATACATCCAGTCCCCAGTGTTTATGTGCACAGAGGCAGACAGGAGCCTGACATCAAACTTCATAGACGCAGCTGGGTCAATAAGTCACTTGGACGTTAGCATACTGCATAATCCTTTACAACTACCCATCCTCAAATATAATACTTGTACTGAAAAAAATAATACTGGACCAATACTTAAGAATAAAATCATGGGCCAAATCGTTACGAATAAACACTGTTCTTGGGTTTACTTTTGAGCAGGTTAATTTCTACTGTCGCCAAGGCAATGTGTTTCTGGTCATCTACTGCAGCAGAATCTAAAGTTGAACAATCTGGCCGGTGGTGGCTGCTAGAGGAGCAAACAGCCTAATAAATATTTCTATGTGGGCTCTGGGCACAGGATTGGGCCAGGATACCTTTCAAGTGTTTCCGATGGACTTGGTTGAGGACGTGGCTATCGGTGGTGAGCTCATCGCTTTCACATCCAAGCCTGAAAGTGTCGGGAAGTGGCCCTTTATTGGTTCGGCATCACAAGCAAAATTCATTAGGGTTCACAAGAACAAAACAACAAATCAACATCCATGACCCCAGGAGAGAAACAAATCCTGAAAGATGAAAGTTATCTAGCATGTCGGGTCCTGGACACGCCTCGTCTCCAAGCTGTGTCCCACGCCATCTTTCAAACTCACTGCGACAGCATCTGCAGACCGGAGCCAAAGCCGTACATAAATCTGGCCTCGGTGGAAAGATAGGATCAAAAAAAGAAAACGATCATCACGGCGGTATTAATTACAACACAGCCTCCAGATCACAAAGCCTGACTCAAACACGATATGGAGAAAAATCTTAATCGGTTTTAAATTGGAAGGAATAAGTCATAAAATCTAGTGTTTAACACATACTTACAATGTTTTTCCATGAAGTTTAATGTAGTATAATACCAGTACTACTGATTGGTGGTTGGTTGATGCATTCCAACTTTCCAAATCCATCTCTCTCTCCCTGCCTTATTCACTCACATTTGCCTTGAGATTCCATCAACATTTCCAAGTAGGCCTATATATAGAGTGAAAATAAACCCCTATTCTGTCAAACTCATCAAGTCAAATAAGGAGTCTTGAATTCCTAATAGACTGCCTTTATATAGTGCTTATCTAACATAATGGTTTCACAATGAGTCTCTCTCATCATACACCCATGCATACACCCATTCATACACCCATTCATACACACATTCATGCACACATTCATGCACACAATCATACTGTGACGTCGGTATCAACCATTCAAGGGAACAGCCAGCTCACCGGGAACACTTAGGTATCAGGTATCAGGGCTCAGGCACACCCCAGCAAGGGAAAAAAGAGATTGAGCCAGCAAGCCTCTGGCTGCCAGATAACTTGCTCTCCTGAACTATGCCCCCTAAATGCTGGGGAGACAGCAAATCTTCAACATGACATGGACTATTCCTCTGGTGTTGTTGGAAGCCATTCAGTATGGTGGTAAAAATCCTACCTCCACGTTGTTGTACCACGACTTCACGTTGTCATCCATTCTGAAATAGTGCAAAGATGATTGTCTCTAAACTCTTTTGTAGCCAATAGGGTATCTTGGCTAGAAAATGTGGTGCTGCAAACAAAAGAGAGTTATAATAGCTGCTGTTAAACTTAAAGGGGTAAGGAATCCAAAATATATATTATATGGTATAGTAAACGTGGTAATATGGCTTCTATGATTCTGATCTTTACCGTTTTTTCACTCTTGCTAAAATTTGTTTCTTTCTCTCTCATTTCGAAGAAACAGGGGTAATATCCTATGTTTTTGCCGGTCCCTGCTGCAAAGTGAATGCAGGTTGTGTTATTTTGGTGACGTAGAAGTGCTTTGTAGAACACTCTTCGACATCAGGACCTAGAGACATCTGCAGCAAGTGCTTTGGGAATTGTGTTGTGCTCTATTTGGGCCACGGTTGATGTGGATGGCCATGTCCAAGAGAGGATCACATTCTTGGTGTCACTCGCCCTGCTCCTTAGATACGTCAGTCCCTGCCCCTTTTGTTTTCCGCCTGTGAATGTTCCCTGCCACGTTGATTGTTTTCATCCGTCCCTCATGGCCTCTTCCCCTCACTTGATCATCAAACTGATAACCCGTGTACCAACCCTTTTCTTACAAACAAATACAATACAAAACTTAATATTCAGACGTTTGGCTTCTGAGTCGTGCTTTTGTGTCCAACAGCTGTGTGCACCAGTGAAACACGACACTTTTTGAACAAGTGTCACTTAACACCATGTGTGTGTGGTGCATTTCATATATATAGATGATATATATTACAACAAAAAGTATGAAAAAGTAGCCGTGGATCATAAACATGGGGATAACATGGGGATGGAACCTCATCTTAGCCCATGACACTTGAATTCAAATGAGCTGAATTTCGCTGAAAAACGTACACTTTAAAACTTAGAAGACATGGTCTAAAAATCCTTTTTACCGTATTCTAAGTTTTTGTGATTTTACCCTCATTGTGTAGAGCTCTGACTCTCTGAGGACATATGTCTCCTAAAACTCCCTATGTCTCTTACCTGAATTAAAGTCTCGAACACCATAGAGTAAACTAGGAGGTTGCCAATAGGTGTATGGATAATCTGATTTATATTGATGAGGTATTTGATTTTTTTCAGTCGGGATTGAACAGAATGGAGCCATCATATGTGGCCTATAGTGGAATTGTTAAATTACATTCTTCTTTTGAGAATAAATGATTTGCAAAGACATGCTCAACATTGTATGAAACCATTGTATCAATCAAATGTTGCTCAATGTTTGACTCAATAGATGGTGTATCAGGTGTCCACTGGGTTATGTGTAAGCCAGTGTGTGTGTGTGTGTGTGTGTGTGTGTGTGTGTGTGTGTGTGTGTGTGTGTGTGTGTGTGTGTGTGGTGTGGTGTGTGTGTGTTGTGTGTGTGTGTGTTGTGTGTGTGTGTGTGTGTGTGTGCGTGTGTGTGTGTCGTGTGTGTGTGTTTGTGTGTGTGTGTGTGTCTTCGTGAGTGTGTGTGTGTGTGTGTGGTGTGTGTGTTGTGTGTTGTGCGTGTGTGTGTTGCGTGTGTGTGTGTGTGTGTGTGTGTGTGTGTGTGGTGTGTGTGTGTGTGTGTGTGTGTGTGTGTGTGTGTGTGTGTCAGTGTGTGTGTGTCAGTGTGTGTGTGTGTGTGTGTGTGATCACTTTGTGTTCTCTAAAAACAGGCGCTCGGCCGTGCATTCCAGAGTTGGCCACTAGGGCACGTTTTCGGTTGCCAGGATGAGTGTAGGCCAGCGGCTGGGTTCCAACACTTTCCGATCCTTCACCCTCACGCCCTAGGTCCTTGCTCTGTCAACAAAGGCTCAGTCAAACACTGTTTTAACACGACTGCCTTCACAAGCCCCTTCTTGAATGGAAGCAGGCTTGATGCCAGACAGAGCTGTGTTTTGAGCGACCATTGTTTCAAAAGGGGAGTTGGATGGATACGAAGACTACCGTTCTGTAACTGTATGCCAGTTCTTTGCAAATTGTAATTCATGACTAATCAAAGTGTCTGAGCGAGACAGTTTTTAATCTTCAATATGATCAATGAGGTGGAAAAAGATTGATGGATTAATTGACGTGATGAATTTGTGACCGGACCGGTGGGGGTTGCAGCAAAAGATTTGTGTGTTTGGGTTCCTGCGTGCTTCGTGAGAGGAATTTAGTCCTTAGAGTCCTGTTACATAGTTGTAAAATCATGAGTGAAGTCCTGAGATGAACTTAAGTCATAACACATAACAGTACCCTTGGCTACGTTAAAACCTTTGTTTACACATTGAACCATATCAAAGCAAAAGCATCAGTGTGGGTGCATGTATCTCATTATTTATAAGTATAGGCATACAACTTGGGTGTTGGTAATTGTTTAAACGTCTACCCCCACTTTACTGCTAGGTTTCCACGACATTGACTGTGAAGTCAAGTCCAAGCAGGTGTTTGGGCTCTCGCGTTTATGGCCTAGAATGTTTATAAGGGAGAAGTTTACCGTACCAAAAATATTATTATGATTTCAGCAGAAATGCCTTACAGTCAAACTAAGATGTTTATGCTTATATTTCATTTTGTTCTGTCGTTACTGACGATATATCTGACACTAAATCCATCCACTTTTTACCACACATCCAAACCTGCCATCGCCCCATGTATCTGGCATTCCAGCAGATAATGAAAGATAGTTTTCTAAAACAGCATTGCGGCTGACACATCTTAAAAACATGATGCAAGGTTGATGCTTTCCGTTGGCAATATAAATGATCTCTTGTCTTTTGTTTTTACCCTAAGCCCCTTCCATTAAGGGCTTACACTGCAGTATTTTAGCATACACATGTTAAATTTGTTAATCCTCTGGTTGCAGACCAAGAACAAAAAGTAATATATTTTGAGAGTCAGGACTCTGGTGGGTCGACTGGCGATCTGTTGTATACGTAGGACATTCTTCGGTTGGACATTGTCCCTTCCTGCATGGGCAGACATCCTTGACCTGTCCCATAACTGTCTCCTTGTCCAAAACAAACCAGCCAACTGGACTAAAGCCCATCTGGTCTCGGCTGATGGGGTAAAGTGGGTTTCTCTGTGAACAAATAAATCCCACCACACACTCTGTCCGACTCTGGATTGATTTGAATGTCATATTATCTGTTTCTGAATTATTTTTTTGCATTTTCTCTAACAATTGTTTCCTAATAATTCAGTGAACCAAGAACCTGACTAGATTCTACTGAGACAGACTGACTTACCGACCGAAAAAACGTATACAATGAGACAGGCCCATAGGCCCACACAGATAGACAACGACAGACGGACGGACGGACGGACGGACGGACGGATGGACGGACGGACGGACGGACGGACGGACGGACGGCGGTAGAACGATAGACAGATATTGTGAAGGAACAGTTCAAACAAATGAGATATTAAACTGTTGTTGCAGCAGCATAATTAACCTCGCCACATGAAATTTCACGTTTTATTGACTCAACCATAAAGGGGTCCTAATAGACACACCTTCTCCACGGCATGCTAACATTCCTCGATCTGCGCTAGCATGCTGAGTACATCTTCAATGCATTCTAACTTCGGAAAATAAAGAGCTGAGATCCTGCAATGTATTGATAGGTTGAGGCAGGTGCTGAAAACCACTGCACACAGGAGGAAGTTTGTGCTGGCGTGGAGCCCTCACTGTAGGGCGGACAATTTGAAGACATCTCCTTCCCAAGTCTTCACATGAATTAAACTTGTGTTCAAAAGCTATGAGATGATCCATAGACTTCATGAATTGGATATGGATCACCTGATAAATCATGTTGATTAGACACGAGCGTATCTACGGAGTCTTTGTTAGAATAGAATATTCATTAATTGTACCATTTGTACAATATATGTACTATATATAGTGTTTGTGTGTGTATGTGATGTACATGTGAGTGCCTACATATACACAAATGATGCACGTGTATATCTGTGTGCATGTCTCTCTTTCTCTCTCTCTCTCTCTCTCTCTCTCTCTCTCTCTCTCTCTCTCTCTCTCTCTCTCTCTCTCTCTCTCTCTCTCTCTCTCTCTCTCTCTCTCTCTCTCTCTCTCTCTAAATAAATAAATAAATAAATAAATAAATAAATATATATATATATATATATATATATATATATTGTTGTTGTGGCCGTCTTTATGAATCTACACAGTTCAATTAGCACATTAGTATGCTGTTATAGAGTGAGTGCATAGGGGATGGAACTCTTAGGTAAAGGACAGTTAGTTATGGGTTTGATGGTCAGGACTCTTGAAGTACTGGGCCTCATCACATACTATACTGCGAGTGCTCCAAAGTCTGTGTGGTAACTTCCTGTGTGGAGTTTATACTTCCTGTGTTCACCTGGGATTCTCTGCTTTCCTCCAAAAGCACACATGTTAGAGTACTTAGCTTGTTAGGGTAATACTATATGTGATTCGGTGGGAATCAACTGGCATTAATCCTGCTGGGGTCAATGCCTTGCACGACCTGTTGAACTGGAGAGGTAATCAAACTCCCCCTCCTGGCCATGTAGATGCCTGATCTACCAGTTAAGCAGTTGAGAGTGCTTGGCATTTAGACTATTTAGCATATTATTTAGATATTTAGCGTGTTTGGGTCATTAGCATCTTAGGATACTTAGGATGGCATGATACGTGTAAGTGAAACATATTTACAATATTTAGAATGCTAGGTACTTAACATGCCAGTATAATTAGCATGTTATCTTGAAAGTATAGGATCTTAGGGTGATTCAGGTGAAATAAAGTAGTGCCAAAATACACAATATAAATGTGATTCATAACGTTGCAGGAGTTGGAGGAAGTTGCATTTCAAACAGTCATGAATCAGTTACAAATCCAAACAATATGTGGGCTTGGAAAATTAAAATTTCATTAATCTTTCCATACTTAGATAGATCATAGCTTGTTTCCTCTTGTTATTTTTTTGTACGTGGTATGAAAATGTTGTTGGAAAAATCAAGTGAAGAGGAGCAGAATGTGAATTAATGACTTCTCCTTCTGGACCTCATGTTGTCTTAAAGCCAGCACGGGATTCCAGGTTACTAGAATGTTTCAACAAAAATGACGCTTCATAGTCCATTTTGTTGAAGACTGCATAATTAGTATATAATATATAATGAGTATAATAATATATCAAACATAATGTATAGCATAATTATAACAATATTATAAATGTCATCACTTACTTATCTTAATATTTCAAAACGGTGATAATATTATACATTTCATAATTGATAAATTGTGTAAAATGTACTTTTTCTATAATATTATATCACACTATACATAAAATATTATGGTTTTTTTTATTGAATAGTATTGTCATTCTCTGGATATAAGGTAAAGCTACATGTCATAAACGATCTGGACCTCCGAGCTGTTAAGTGCAGGACAGGGGGATCGTCTAGCTGTCCCGTCTCGTGCGCTCCCTTCCAGCTCTAGCCCAGGCACTTCATGAAACCGAAGATGTGGCGTCCCCTGCAGGCGTTTCTTTGGTACTGTTATTAGATGCACCATAACTCGGGTTCCATATGGGACTCATAAAAAGGGGAACATGGAAACAACAGTTTATTTTATATATTAAGGGCATTGAATAAACAACAATGAGGATGACAAAACATATGATCCAAAGGGAACAGAGCCACTCTAAAGCCGACTACATTCTTAAATCACAAGTAAACTTAAGCTTATTTTACCAAATACAATTAGCATAATATATATAGGCCTATTTATAATACTATAATTGAATGCTAGGATTGCTTGCTAATATTTGGTGTCACAATGGAATTGAACAATCAATCAGTCAAGTAGGCCTACTTGTAAAGGTTCACAGGTCCATTTTGCACAATAACGAGTCATCATTATGGTTATAGCTTCTAGACAATATGGCAGTACAGGCATAGGTTGGTTTTTACTCCAACCGTTAAAAACCTAAAAAAAAAATTCTGACTTACCGCCTCGCAGTTACATCTCTCTCTCTCTCTCTCTCTCTCTCTCTCTCTCTTCTCTCTCTCTCTCTCTCTCTTCTCTCTCTCTCTCCTCTCTCTCTCTCTCTCTCTCTCTCTCTCTCTCTCTCTCTCTCTCTCTCTCTCTCTAGCTCAGGGGTGGGCAAACTTTTTGACTCGTGGGCCACAGAGGGTTATAAAATTTGACAGAAGGGCCGGACCAGGAGCAGATGGATGGAGTGTTTTGGTAATTCACCTCATAAGAGAAAAAATAACATGAGATATGTAGAAAACGTGCTTTAATTTCCATAGAAAATTAACAACAGAATTACAACAAAATATCTCTTCCAAGTCACACAGTATTTCTTTATTGAAATGACTCTGAAAGTTAAATTAACAAAATACACCTTTTTTAAAATTACAAACAGTTACCATTTTAAAGCATTTAAAGTTTTGATATCCTTCAGGACATTATCATCACTCTCCTCCTGATCATTTCAAAAATGGTTGGAGATGCAGATCATCCGAACAGTGACAGCATGCCAGTATGTGGCCATGTTATATATATCTGGTGCGCATTGGTTATATTGAGAAGACAATGCACCTGCACACCACTTATGTGCGCACCTTAACAGAAATGACCTGTTACATGTCATTTTTTACATGCCATTTTTTTGAGCTGAAGTAATTTTTTTACATGTCATTTCTATAACGCGTAAATCCATATTTTTTTTATAACACGAAAATGCATTTTTAAGAGCAGAGAAACTTACTTTTGATTTCAGTGGGAACATTGTTGTTGGTGTCCCTTTTTAACCAGACCATCAAAGTCTGGAGTCAGTTTTGTCGTGGCGATTCTCAGGATGGACCTGAGGTGTTGGTCAGTCAACTTGGATCTGTGGCTGGCTTTGTTGAAGTTCATGACGCTGAACATCTGTTCACAGACGTAGGTCGAGCCGAACAACGCCAGCATCTTCTGTGCCGTCCTCCGGAGGTTTGGAAACACCGCTTCATTAAGTGACGCATAAAAGTCATTCAGTTTAAAAGACTTGAACTTCTCTTTTAGGACAGCGTCAGCCTGAAGGTCGATCAGCTCCAGCTGCAGCGCTTCTGGTGCTGTTTTCGGGATCTTGTGACGGGACAGGCCCACCCAACTGAAGTGACTTGTTTAATTTTCTCAAAATCAACCAAAGCGACGGCAGAATTTTTTTGTGGGCGCGCATCCAGTGACTCGCTGTATTTCTTTACTTTTGCGCCAGCCTCCTCTTTCAGTGTGGCTAGTGTGGGGAAATGAGTGAATGATTCATTCAAGACTTGCTTGGAAAATAAAGCCAGCTTGGCTTTGAAGGCTTTCACACATGTGTACAGCTCATGCACAAACCGATCCTTCCCCTGTATGTTCACGTTCAGCTCATTCATGTGTGAAAATATATCCACAGCAAACGCAAAGTCACAACGCCAGTTCTTGTTGCTCAGCTCGGGAAATTCGTCGGTCTTCCCCAGTAGCTCCAAAAATGCACCGATCTCCTCTTTGAGATCCCACACTCGTTAAAACACTTTGCCCAAGCTCAACCAGCGGACACGGGAATGATAAAGTAGGCCCTCTTGCTCTGCATCAGTTTCCTCCAAGAACGCGATGAACTGACAGTGCTGAAGTCCCCTTGCACGTATAAAGTTGACAAGTTTTACGACAGGATTCACAACATGATTCAGCTGCAATACAGATTTACAAAGAGATTCCTGGTGGATGATGCAGTGAAGGAAAATAAAATCCTGGTCAGGATTTTCTTCTTTCACTTTATCCTGGATTCTTCTAAGCAGGCCAACATTTTTCCCTATTAAATTTGGAGATCCATCAGTGGTGACGTTGATTAGTTTACTCTAAGGCAGCTTCATATTTTCAATGACAGCAGACACCCAGTTATACAAGTCCTCACCCCGTGTTTTTCCTTTCAGAGACTCCATTGTTAAAAACTCCTCTATTATTTCAAAAGAATCGTTAATTCCTCGGATAAAAATGAGGAGCTGAGCAGTGTCATTTACATCGTTGCTTTCATCCAGCGCTAATGAATAAAACGTGAACGACTCTGCCGTTTTATTTAAGTTGGTAGTTAGATCTTCGTCAATCAGTTCCACACGGCGAGTCACTGTCTTGCGTGATAGACTGATTTTCTCAAACTTGTCTTTGGCCTCTGGACACAAGACACCTGTGTCTCCACCATACATTCCTTTAAAAACTCGCCTTCAGAGAGAGGTTTGCTGGCCTTTGCTATTTTGAATGATAGCATAAAACTCGCCTTGGTATTTGACTCTTGGATGGCACTTTGACGATGAAATTTTTTTGTTGAGCTTGTAAATTAGCTACCACCTCTGTGCAGTAGCTTCCCGGTCTTTCTCTGACTGCTTGCTAGCATAGTTGGCATGTTTTGTGGTAAAGTGACGGCTGATGTTATACTCCTTAAAAACCGCCACAGTCTCTTTGCATATCAGGCATACAGCAGTAGATCTGTGTTCGGTAAAAAAATTTTTTGTTGTCCACTCCTTATTAAACACTCGACATGCTTGGTCCACTTTTCTTTTTTTAGCTCCGCTCATCATTACAGAAGGGTTGAGCTGTCAAAGAGGGAAAATGCTGAGTAATGATGCATTCATACGGTGTCGGAATTATCGTAAAAATCACTTTCCCACTGGGAAAAACAACTCGGCAAGACGGATCTTCCGACACCACTTGAATGCAGCATAAAACAGCGCTCCTCAACAAAGGTCAGTGTATCAGAGTGTCCCGTCTATCGAGAAACCCTACAATTGCAGGGAAAATAAAACATTAACAAGGTTTACCATTATAATTGATTCTAATTCGGGGGGCCAGATTAAAAAGCTTAACGGGCCGCATATGGCCCCCGGGCCGTAGTTTGCCCATCCCTGCTCTAGCTCCTTCAGGGTCTCAGACACATATCAATTGTGACCCATGAAAGTACTCCTGTTAGTGTGCATAGTATCAGTAGAGGTCATATACTGTCAGTTGATCACTGATCATTTGAACAAAAAACTACAAGATAGCTACTAATTTATTCATCACACATATATATACTATGTGATATAACATATAAATACCATGATAAACTATGAAAAACTAAACAAATACATTTGTAGATAAATAACTAACCAATGTTTATCATCCTAATCAAAACTATCATAATATTAATCAGATTCTGCTCTGATGTATTATGTTAGTGGCAGGTCACCTTTCTGCAGAGGTCTTTTTTATTTTTTAAATTTTATAATAATAGTGTTTCAGTCAGCATATAATATTTTAATGTTGAATTTCCGATTATATTTTAATCCATTCAAGATGACCATTTCGGCTATACATCCAATTCAGTAAAATAGTGAGTAATTATTACACCATTTACCTCCTACTAATCCTTTAAATGACATGGTTTTCTCTAATTGGGGGAGAATGCTTTGCCCTCAGACATCAATCAAATTGCTGATTAGCCTTGAGTGGATATACAGTATTTGTATCTATTCATCAAATTCACAGAGGGGGCGACATTGAGTCGACAAAGTGTCCTTTGCCGTGTATGTATGTTCCTTCTAGCGCACCGTAGAAAACCGATCGCGTTTTCTCTTTGGGTTTTTATTTATCTCTGAGATCGCATGACGCAAGGCGTGACACATCTCTGGATCCTTGCATTAATTTGGATCTAGACCGTGGGGAAGTTTCCGTGGTGTCATAGAGGAAACGCTTCACATACAGCTATAAACCTCTGAAATAAAAGGACCTCTCGCAACTTACGTTACTTGGGGTGCTTTCTGTCCTGGGCTACGGTGAGTTCATGTGTGACCCTATGGCGTAGTGAGTGAAGACAACGCAACTTGTTCAACATGTATCTTCGCAAACATCTGGAGGCTCTTCACCCTAGTTGTTTAACTACTTTACAAGTACATTACAAACTACCAGGGTCCCCCGGATCAGGGACGTCGAATTAACTGTACCTTTATGTGTTTAAATGTTGTAAACTACATTCAGCAGGGCAGGCTTGTGCAAAGACATGCCAACAGGTGTTCTTAAGTTACTACGCATCGCAATTGTTTGCTGTTGAATGGCTCGTTAACCATAATTAGGGAATCGTTAGCCCTAAAGCTTATGGTATGGGTGTAATACAAATATTTTAAGTTCGATGTAGAGCTAGGGAACAAAGAGCTGAAAGTTTTGATATTGATTTTGATCATACTGTCAGTACTTCATGCTGTTCTTTAAAGAGCAAGAAGGGTAATCTCTTATGAGAGGATGGACTAGATATTATTTAGCTGGTCTGGGACAGTGTCTAGTGTAAACAATACACACCACGTAGTTTTAGTTTAAACAAAACAAAAACCGTACAGCAGAAGTGGATTCTGCTGATTCAGGTCCTCTTCCTATCGATGTAGTGTCGTCCACTAACACCTCCTCTCCCACCTTCTGGTTATCGTCAGGCATGGAGAAAGCCAAACAGGATGCCTTCGATAACGCACGGCTCCAGGTGATCAAGGACGGCTACGAGAGGGCCTTCGACTGCCTCCACAAGGCCCTGACCGAGGACGAGGCCGGCCACCGGGGCCGGGCCCTGGAGCTGTACCAGCAGGGCCGGCAGCACTTGCTGAGGGCCACCAGCGTGCCATCGCAGGGGGGAGAGTGTGTGGGCAGCTCCTGGGATGCGGCCAGGCAGATGCAGGTGAAGATGAGGGAGACCCTGAACAACATCACCACCAGACTGGCCATCCTCGAGACCAGGGGCGACGACGACGGAGGACCGGGACCCGGCGTCGCCATGGCAACGTCGGAGGCGGTCGCCGCCGGCCCCCGGGGTCTCTACCCTAAACTCTCCACCGATGAGAAGCCGGGGAAACCGAAGAGACCGGTCTCGCCGCTGCGGCCCAGTCACGGCCCCGGAGTGACGCCCGTTCCCTCCGCCCCCCTGCGACCGGCCGGGACCTCCCCCGCCGAGAACCCCCCCGCCTACTCCCCCCAGGCCGCCGACGGACACCTCTCCATCTCCTACGGGACAGACAGCGGGGAGCTCTCCCTGGTGGGCCAGGAGTTCTACTCCCAGAAGTCCAACTCCGCCGCCGCCTCCTCCTCCTCCTCCTCCTCCTCCCCCAGCTCCCTCTCGGCCCCCTCTCAGAGCCTTGGCGAAGAGGCAGAGGAGCTGCTCTTCCTGCCCCACGGCGTGCAGTTGTTCTTTGTGACGCCCGACGGTCAGGTCAGCGCGCCGTCATACCCGGGCGTCCTGCGCCTGGTGCGCTTCACCGGCGAGCAGCCGCGAGGAGCCCCCAGTAGGCCGCCGGCGTTCCTGCAGGTTAGTTCACCTGGCTGGGCGCTAGAGGGTTCCTAAGGGGATGGGGCTCAACTATTTTGTCCATGCAGCCACAGACGCCTTTTATGAAAATAAACTTGCAGGGAATTATGGAGGGGGTGGGGGGGGCTGAATATGTAAACAGACCCAGTACTTTTTGGCTGAGAGTCTACATTTTATTTATAGTACAAACTTCTAGCCTATTATTTTTGCTCTATACACAAAGGGACATTCAAATGCCCTCTTTATTCATAAAGGGTGAAGAGTAGCCAGACGTTTGGTTCAGGCTGGCTGTGACTTGTTCTGATAGCGCTGTGACGGGCACTTTGACCTTTGACCTGTTTTGGTAATATGGTGACACGACTCACTGATGAGCTAATCGAGTGAGGAGGAGGAGGAGGAGGAGGAGGAAAGAGGAGATAGACGTCCCGTTAATGATCTGCGTTAGTCAGCGCGTGTCTTGGATCATGTGATCCAGTTACAGAGTCCCTAATCCACAGTCATCCCTGGCGATAATGTCATCCTGGGCTTCACAAATCAGCCACCCTGGCGACAGACGGCGTGACCGTGGTCATCGTCTGCTGAACGCCAGACTAGGCCGGTGTGTTGTGATCTTTGCTGACGAATGAAATGCAGTGTAGCAATAGTTATGGACACTTTATGATCCAATATGTTTATTTGTATTCTCGACACACACCATTGACTAAGTTATCTCATGCCATCTCAACAAGACTTTGGCTGTAGTTTACACATAGTAAACTAAGATTAAAGGTCAACCGAAAGGGCTCTCATTCAAAACTATAATCAAGCAATTAGTATAGCGTGTAAACATTCCTTTATGTGGTTTTAAGATGAATGATATTTTATGCTGATGTTATCTACAAGCAACGTTATCATGCTGCAGATTTCTTTACCAGTTCTACGACCAAGAAGCCTACCGGCCAGTTGGCTCCTGGTAGAGATCGATAATTGAATCTCAAACTTTCTTTAGAGCATCCTTTCAGTAAACAGTCAAGCGTGGGCACATAGGAATTCCCCAATTCCCATAGTAGGTCTTGTGGACGCTGTGGGAATTACACACGGGTAGTCATCAAGCCTTCTTAGCCGTCATGCTCTGTAATTCTAGAAGCGCTATTGAGAAGGAAATAAAGGTTCCCCTTATTTTGGCTTTGTCCAGGCGTCCATTATTCCTCAGGCAGTACATGAGGATTTGTGATGAAGGGCCCAAAGTTCAGTATCGATTACACAACCAGCAGACAGGAAGCGCTGATCCTGATCGATGTTGAAATAAAATGCTTATAGTCCAACACCCCTGGGAACAAAACATGGAATCATAAAATGTATTCTTGAAGTCAAACTTAGGGTTACGAGTAAGTAGGCTATGGTACTCTCTATCAGTCATCTCTAAAATGTCCATGACTTTGTGAATTCATTTTTGATTCATTTATGATGACACACCTTGCACGGGATAATGTTACACCTTACACCCCCCTAACCTGCATTAATGACATGTATATGAAACCAATGTCCCCAGCTTTGGGTATAGAAGCATCTACTAAATGTCAAACTAGTCAATAATAATAAAGCTCATAGGATTCAAAACATTCTGAATGTGATGTCCGGCTCCTTACGTTGACGAGAGGTGAGAGGTACTTTAATGGGTGTCCTTCCTCTCCACCGGCAGGTGTGTGACTGGCTGTACCCCCTGATGGCCTCAGAGACCCCGGCCCTGCTGTGCAACACGGGGGTCTACATGTTCCCTGACATGATGGCCACGGCGCCCGGGTCCTACGTGGGCGTGGTCCTGTCCGCGGAGCTTCCCGCCGCCGACCGGGAACTATTCCAGGACTTGCTGGCCCAGATGACGGACCTAAGAGTTCAGGTGAGGATCTGAATGACCGCTGCCTGACTGTCTTGTCGGCTGAGAATCTGTGTGGCCTCTTACAGGGACTATTCAGGTTGTTTATCAAACGGTGACGAGGCTTTTGCCCACGCTGCTGTCTAGAACACATTCCTTGCATTCCGGACCAGAATAATTTCATATCTTTCATGCTTATTAGAAACTTACTAGGTTTATTTACAAGCTAACCAAGTCAACTCAAACTGTTCTACAAATCACCATTCGACTCATTGGGGGAGTCGCTAGTGTAATTATGTCCCGCTCTAGCGAGCAAATCGGCCAATCGTTTGTCCTGACTGACTGTGTCGATAGTCAGATCCCGCCCGGCCATGTGCTTCCCTGTTGACGCTCTAGCTCTCCGTCTCCTCTACCTCTCCTGCATCAGCCCGGGGATTTAAGATGAGTCAGCCAAGACTCGGTAATAACCCCTAATGCTCTTAATGGGGAGCGGTGAACCTCTGAGAGAGAGAGGCAGCGTCTCTCCTAGTCTCTCTAGCAGTGTCCTCTAGCTAGATCAGGTCCAGGTCATTTTATGGACAGGCTGGACATCGCCTCCAATGGACTGCCTGTTGATGCCCTTTATGAAAGTAGGCACTTTGTATTTTTTTTCTCTTGACACCCTATGTCTTTCACATTTATGTTTTAGCCACGTAGCTAATCTCGGATTCAGCAGTCCTTCGATGTTAAAGCAGGACTTCTGGGGCAAACGGCACAGAGCCTGGGCCAGGATTATAAAACTGAAGGGTTGGGGGTTACACTTTCCTGTTTTGTTATGGGGATGTTCTACCAAGGAGAAACAGTAATCCGCTGCTTTGGTGATTTGAAACCTCTTTAGACGGGTTACTACTGGTGGCCAAGTTTGTGTTCACCAATTAAACGCTGCTTCCAGGCTCCAGCCACATGATTGGACGAAACAAATATGAAGAAAAGAAAGAAATCAAGATATGAGATGGTCCACCATCGAATTTTAGATTAGTTATCTAAAACCTAATTAGGGAGATTATCATCTAGCCGACGCTTTTATCCAAAGCGATTAACAATTCAAGCTGGGAATAATCACAGTATACAAAACAATTCTGAATGCTTTATCGTGCAGATCTCCTTATTTTATTATTAAGTAATCTATTTATATATTGGAGGATTCAGCATCCTACATTGCAGAAAATTCTCAAAGCCCCGATTCAGTTTGATGGAAAGAAACGATGGCATTGTTAATGTCCCGAACACAATGAAAGGATGTGTTCTGGATGAAAATAGGGAGAGCTTGAAATGTGAAGGGAGAGAGAGAAATAGAGCGAGCAAAAGAAGGGAAGAGAAGAGAGAGGGAAAGAAAGAAAGAAAGGGGGAAAGAGCGAGGAGCACAGAGAAGGAGATCATCGAGAGACAAGCGCAGACCTCTGCGCTGCGTTTTGTACCTGGGTGCCGGTGTTTTTTGGGGTGCGTGTGCGGGATGCGTTCCCGATCGCCGTGGGTTCAGTGCCAGGTGTGCTGATGTGTCTCCGCTGTCAGCCCCCAGACGAGGCGGCCGAATCCATCAACCTCAGCCAGAAGGTGCCTCTGGCCCCCCAGCAGGGGGCGGCCTCCGCCCTGGTCCCTGCCCCACCACGGCAGGCTGCGGCGGGGGAGGAGGACCCCGAGGAGAACGACGGCCTGCCCGAGTGGAGCGAGCGGGTGGCCAGTGGCATCCTCACAGGTCTGGGATCTCACAGCGTCTTTTAAACCTGGACCCACCAGAGCTAACCAGACGCTAGCAGTAATACCGAGGTTCTGTGCACCACCAAGGGCGAATCTGACCCTCTTGGTCTGTGGTTGTGGTTGTTGGGTTCCAGGGGCGTCGTGGCTGAGCTGGGGCCTGGTGAAGGGAGCAGAGTACACCAACATAGCCATCCAGAAGGGGGCGTCCAAACTGCGGGAGCACATCACGCCGGAGGACACCCCCACGCAGGTCAGCCCGTCAGTCGCCAAGAGCCTGCAGGTCGCCAAGCAGGCCACCGGGGGCGCCGTCCGCGTCAGCCAGTTCCTGGGTGAGTTCTTTCATTTTTCACCCCTGGGTAGCCAGAGGGATCTCAGAGAACTCGCGTTTCCTTTGCTCTGCATATAGGTCTTGCCTCGCCCCTCCGAAACATTCTCTCTGCCCAGTACAAACTAGACCGATCAATCGCGACCGTTTCTCCAACACGAAGCTGGATAAGTAGCCAGAGATTGGCTGCTGCTGCTGATGTAGAACTGTCTGTTGATTCCGTTTTTTGGGCTGGTATTAAACGTACAACGGTTTATTTTCACAAAAAGAACGACAGAAGACTGCCCTTGAAGCTTTTGTTTGAGAAGAAAAATGTGATTTTTTTTTATTTTTCGTCACTCTTATTGGTTGAGGGCCTATCCAATGGCGTCCAGAGGCATTTCGGTCTGCGCCTGTTGGTGGCGCCCTTTAGAAATTGAAACTGAACAGAGAGGTTCCATACTAATTGCTGCTTGCAATTAATCTGGCAATGTCAGGCTATAAATGTTCATGGCTATGGGCAGATGTGCAACTTCCAGATTTTCAAAGTAAATATCCACCTAGGGTGTTTTTCTTTTTAATGTCAAATTGGAACCCCTGGATGAGCACTTTTAATTTTAAAAGCAGGGTCTTGCTTTCAACAACCTGGATTTATAAAACTCTGGCATCACTGTTTAGACCGTCTCTGTAGTCAATGCCTAACCCCTACTGGCACTTTAAACACCTGTCTCTGGGTTCACTTCCTAACGCCCACCATTTCCTGGGGTGACATGCCTGTATTTTAAAAGTCCCCCTATTATTCTCACACTCTTTTGGTTTCTGCAAAACCAATTTTAGCGTCTTTCAAAAACGTTCTGTCTTGTGTCATGTGGCTTTGAGGCCCCTCTCCCAGATAGCCCAGTCTAGGGCTGCTCGATGATGGGAAAAATCATAATCAGGATTATTTTGGTCATTATTGAAATCACGATTATTCAAACGATTATTTTTTAAGTTGGAAAACATCTTTTATTTATTCAGCTCTCTCTCAGATTTCTTTTTTGAATCTGAGAACTGGTCAAAAAATGGTCAAAAAGAAAATGTCTAAAATGATATGTATCCAGCTGTTCTGCCCTTTCCATAAAACATTAAAAAAAATTAAAAAAAATCGAAAAACTTGTTTGTTAATTTCGTGATCGTTTGGCGCTAAAAATCGAAATCGAAATTCGATGATTCGCCCAGCCCTAGCCCGGTCTGCTGTGATTGGTCAGCACGCCCACTCTGTTGCGATTGGTCGAATGCTTTGCGCGTGTGTCTGCAAATTCACACCTGAGAAGTTGGAAACATTGTGGGTAGCAGGGAGGCACGACTTCTGCACTTCAGCACCCCCGACTGCACGCCACACTATCATCACAGAAGTGAAGTTTGAGCGCAACCCAGCGGTTACACACAATTATTGAGTGGCGTTCTCGGTGGGTTCAAATACTCCCCCTGGCTCGGACTTAGATTTTTCTAGCAGACGTAAAACATGTATCCATATGTCATATAACAGCAAAGGGAAAAGTCGGAAAAAACATGATATCATCCCGTTAATGACCTGTCTCCGTCTATCCCTGCAGTGGACGGCGTTGTCACCGTGGCTGGCTGCGTCGGTCGAGAAATGGCGCCTCATGTGAAGAAGCACGGGGGTAAGCTGATCCCGGAGTCCATGAAGAAGGACAAAGATGGCCGCTCCAACATTGAAGGCGCCATGGTGGTCGCGGCCAGCGGTGTACAAGGTAGGACTGAGATAATATCTACCAATGAATCGATTCAGCTTTACTTGTGAGGACAACTGCTTGACATGGCAACATAAAAGTTTTTTGTTGATTCGTTGATTCTTAAGACACTTGAACGCAGTAAAGCAAAGGATCAAGTACTGTATATTAAAGACAAAACTATGTTTAAGTCTACGTGGAAATGGGGGATACTGTCGTCAGTCGTCGTCGGTGTTGAGGTGTTTTTTAAGTAACATTTTGGGTCTCCCTCGACAGGGTTCGCCACCATGTGGACCGGCTTGGAATGCGCAGCCAAGAACATCACCACGAACGTCGCTTCAGAAACGGTCACCACCGTGAAACACAAGTAAGGCTTTCTATTCCATCGACTTGCGTCGTGTTCGGCTCAGTTCACAGCTCCAGAAGTGTTTGCTAAAATTGGAAAATCTTTTGACAAATGCTCAAGAAAGAATACCCAGAACTTGTCCCAAACCCTTACAGACACGCCCGATTTCAGATGTTTTGCACTTCCTGTGTTCGCTCAAACACGGAAAGCAAACAACGGCTCATATATTCCCCTTCCACTTGCTTTACAGATATAGGGGCCTTCAGAGCCCCCCCAAAGCCCCCTAAAGAGAAGGAGTGTGCTCCTCCCTAACTTAACTCTTTAATCAATTGCTGTTAAACTCCTCTATTTCACCTCCTGCATTAACTTTGTTCTCAACTGATTACCCAGAATGCAGCCGGGTAGAGTAATCATGGCTAGGGTTAATTCACCCTCCTGCAACCCCCCCCACCCACTCTCTTCTCCTCCCTTTCCGTAATTAAAATATAATTTATAGTATTCCTATTATAACAGATCAGAGGGGAAAGATTTTGTGGTCCTTAATTGCCTAATTGCCGCACAGACGATGGGTATTTATACGGGGTGATGATTGGGGGTTAGCGATTGGGTTGGTGATGATGGGAACGCATGTTTGGGATCCTGCCTGGCATGTCACCCTGGCCGGACAACATCTCTCTCACTTTCTTTTTGTTTTTTGTCTTTTACACTCCTGTTATTTTCAAACTTCTTTCGCCCTCGTGTCTTTAACCTGTCCGTGTTCCTCTTTCTCTTCCTCCACCTGTCCCTCCTTCCTCTTTTTCCACCTATGAATGTTTCTACCCCCCCCCCCCCCCGTCTCTTTGCACCCGTTCTCCGTCAATCTCTCTCTCTTCGTCTCCTTCCCGCTAATTCCACGCTAAGGTATGGCTCAGCGGCTGGCCAGGCCACCGACCTCGCAATGAACTCCGCCATCAACGTGGGCGTGACTGCCTTCAACATCGACAACCTTGGCATCAAGGCCGTGGTGAAAAGGACTGGCAAGCAGACGGCAGCGGCCCTGCTGGAAGACTACAACCTCCAGGATGCGCCGGGGCAAGAGAAACAAATGGAGAAGTTTAAGAAATAACTTCCCCGGGCTACTTCAACGCAGAACTGCCTTAACACATATCCTTTCCATATCGATTCTTACCAAAAAACTGAAATCTATATATTTAAGAAGCTTTATTTACGAAAAATGTTTATGTTTAAGTATATACTCTTTAGTTTTAGAATTGACTGGTTCTGAGCACTTTACCCTTTAACAGTTTGGTTTGATGGTGAGAAATGCGGTGTAATAATGAAACGTCCCCCGTTTCCAGGGGACCTCTGTGTCGTAATGGATATATAATAATATATTCAATAATAATGTGAAATAATGGTTGGAGCTGTTTGTTGCATAATATTTTTCCAAAGATGTTCAGTAAAAAGAAGGCTTTGATGGTATGTTAGAATCCTAAAACGCCTGGTTTTGATGGAGTCTGCGTCATCCCTTCGAAAGATGACGTTGGCAGAGTTTCATTGAGACTGCTTTTATATCTGCTTTGAAAAAGGAAAGCAAAACAATAATACCAACTGAGAGAAGGGCCAGATTCACGGTTCAATCCCACTCTACTGCCAGCTGTACCCTTTTACGAAACAAAACTATGCTACCTACTGTGCCTGTAACTACCGTTGAGTTAATTTGCGATGAAACTTAAGTTTGGTTGAGTTTTTTAACAGTTTATCGATCTATTGTATTGTAACAGAATTCGACCACTCTGCTGTCGTCAACACTGTCACTGGAAGAGTGTAGTACCACTGTGTTTCCAAAGCTGTTTGATTGTATGAAGTTGCAAAGTCTTTTTTAAGTAAAAGGAAAATAATGTGTGGCTTGAATATGCCCCATTTCTAACACGACAAGCAGCGATGACAGGATCGCTGTTCCTGGGTGATATCTGATAATTCTTAAGTTCATGCTTGTGAACATTGGTAAAAATTATAAATGTAACTGGCAAAGAAATGCACCACCATCATTTCTTACTAACAACGTGTGAAATAAAGTTTCAGTGTTAAATGTGATTGTATTTGTCGTTGTCCAAGAGATTTTATTTTAGCCCTACAACCCCACCTAGTGGCTCACAAGTATAACAGCTATGACCTATATGGCTATGCCCGGACCGTTTTCTATTTTGAATCAATGTTTTGGATTTCACCTCAAATCACGTTCTCATTCATGTAAGACACAAACGGTTAGTAATATTAAAATAAACCAGAGAAATACTGGTAGTAACAGGCAATTACGTTAAACAAACGATCAATTCATCCATCATAAAAGTAAAGAATTAGTGCTGTTGAACAAATATTTTATTGTCAAGTAAACAAAGTAAAGGACAATTAACTAGTCATGTTTTTTACCTGAAATGACAAGAGATGGAAAACGCTGCTGAAGGACGAAAGCAATTCGGCTTAGCTTCTGTGTTAATTTTTTACTTTTACATTAAGGCTGAATACTAACGTCGCCACCTAGAAAATTATTATTACAAATCAAAAAAAAAATATATATATATATCCTTGCCAGACGCAACAGATAACTGCCACTACAATGTGCCATGTGTTGGGTCGTTGGTGTGGTTCTCCCCCGTCTGATTATTTTCAAATATGGCCTCCGGGATGCACAGGCTGTCGTCAAACAGCAGGTCCAGCCAATATGGACCAACCTTGTCCTTAGCGCCCGTTGTGATTGGACAACCACTGACGCCACTCTGCTGGACTGGGTCGTCAAACGAAGGCTCCCACCTTCCCGACGCCGTCGCTGACCCTGCGACCGCCACGGTGGTGTTCTCTCTCTCCAGCGCCGCCACCGCCGCCGCCGCCGCCGCCGGCTCTTGCGCCAGATGTTGCCCCTGTGCGGTTGTGACATCACTGATAGCGGGAGGCAGCACGATAAGCACGATGGTCTGATCCTCGTGGTCCCACACCGCGTCCAAGTTCACCGCTGCCGTCGTCGTCGGCGTCGTGAGCTCCCCTGATCTTGCGTCGGTCATGCTGGGGGCAGCGACGTCCATGATCTGCAGCGTCACAACGTGATCGGCCGCGGCCTCGCCCCCCAAAGCAGTGTGGGTGGGGCCCGGTAGGACGGCCCCATGGCTGGCGTTTGTTGACGAGGTCATGGCGTTAAGGGCAGGGCTGGGGCAGGGGGTGCTGGAGAAGGCGGGGTTAGGGAGGGCTGGACTAGAGAACGCCCGCGGAGAGGGGGCCATCCAGTTGTTCTCTACGTATTGGAAGGAGGAGGAGGAGGAGGAGGGGGCAGATAAGGAGGAGGAGGAGGAGGACCGCTCCTGACACAGAGGAAGCATCTGTCCACGAGGCACCGACGACTTGTCCAGCAGTATTGGCATGACAACGGGGCCGGCCGGAGGGGGTCGGGGTGGAGGAGAGGGTCGATCGGCAAAGAGAAGGGTGGTAGTGGTCTGATCGAGGGGCTGGTCGGCCGACACACTAATCAGGGGCTGGACGTTCCTCCAGAGGGCAGCATCTGAGAATACCATAACGTAGGATCAAGAGTTTACTTTATTAATGCCACATGGGAAACTCACTCAAGGCAAAAGTAAGTACAGGCGGTAATAAAAATAACAATTACAACAATTTTTCTTTCAAATAACGAGATGCAAGAGCTACAAAATACAAAACATGCAAAGAATAAAGTATATATATGTAATACAATAAGTTGTAGAAATACAATGGAAATGTAATGACATGCATGTAAAAGTAGGGGTACTTTAATAAGAAAAGGTCATTAATTGTACTGTCAGGAGTCTTCTCGGCAGATGGTTTGGACCTCTGTGTGGTTTTCTTCCTCAGACCACTCGTCTTCCTAGGGTCACAGGACGGGAGTGTACGTGTAAAGCATTGTTGTTTACCGGCCAGAAGGAACTTGCTATGTTGCCATTGTGACCACTGACCTTTTCTTTGAGGAGTTCTCTCGCTTTTGCCATGAGCCCTTCATGTTCTGCTCTACTGTTTTATTAACCTGGCGACAAAACACAACATGCAGATCACAGACTTATGGAGAACACAGACGGACGGACCACAGACAGACGGAGGAGGCGGACAGACAGGGTAGATGAGCACAAGGACAGGGTATCTACTGCGGTGAGGAGTTCCGGTGGCAGGTTGGTTTTAATGTAGCCGATGTATCTCGCAGTGAGTTCTAGGGTGGTCGCCGTGTCAAGGGGTCCTTCGACGAACGGCAGGAGATCACACAGGCTCTGACAGGAAGTCCTGATGTGGAGTCTGGTAACCAACGGTAACACACACACACACACACACACACACACACACACACACACACACACACACACACACACACACACACACACACACACACACACACACACACACACACACACACACACACACACACACCTTGCTGTCCCCGAATAAGGTATCTTTGACGATAGCAATAGAAGACAGATATAAGTTGGCTTCCCCCTCACCTTCTCTTCTGCTCTTTGCGTGAATGAAGAGCTGCCTGCAGCCCACTGCTGTCCTGAAGGTCTTCGCCATCCTCTTCCTCCTCTTCTCTGGGTCTAGGAGACAATGCTCATCATATCAGAATACAATCCAGGCTGTTATCTCAGCTAGGGTTTAAAGTATACCATTCAACGCCAGGGTAGACCATGCAGTATGATTTAACGTTCAAGTCTAATTTGGAACATTTCCGATTTTTTTAACCAACCAGAGACTGCAAACAAGACTAAACGATATAAATATCTATATCTAGATATATATTGTTTCTAATAAATCAATACATACATAGGCTTCTCTTTTATGTATTCACATCAAAGTATCTTAATTCGAGGACGTGGATTTCATCAGAAATCGGATGTGTTATTAAGAGTAAATCGTTTTTGTGGAATGGAAGTACAGTCGTATATAAATGAATCTAGAAAGAATAAAGTACATCAGTTGGTCGCTAATAGATATAATCGACAAGACCCAGTAAAGGTCATTCATACTGCTGTAGCCAACATGAGAAACTGTTCAAAGTGATAGTAAACAAATGTTCAGAGCTATTTAGGTTGTTAATTCTCCACCAAGCCAAGTACAAATCTATTTGATTTAATTGTAACTAGTATTAAATGTGTTAAATTAGAGATAACAGACTATATTTCTGATGAACAGTTTCGGGGAAATATATTTTCCTAACATATTTGTCCATAGAAATAGACATGTTGATGTGAATTCACAATCCCCAATGGCTTGTGTGTTACAATTCCAGCTACACGTGGTTCTATGTGGTACCCGATAGATGTGCATGTGGGTGTAACGCTGCATCTAAAGACGCATGTTTGTGGTGCTGTTATGTTGAGGCATAACAACACGTGCACATTACCCTCGTCTCGCTCTCCTCGGCATATTTAAGTGATGTTTATTAGCTCTCGTGCAGAATGGCGTTTTGCGGATTAGCACGCGCCGTCCCCGGGGTCTCCTCGTGGAGGTACGCGTTAATTAATTAATTAACTAACGACCACGTTTTTCCTCGACACCTAGAAAAATATTCAACCAAACCCTTCACGTTTGACAAGCGTCGAAACACACTCGATATTAGGCCTAATCGAGAAACGAGAGTTAAACGACACAAACACACCGTGATTTGTTTGACGCCATGTGAACGCGCATCCAATCAACCTTTTTTTTTATTGCGCGTACGGGGAAGATGTGGGGGTGCGCGCTGGGGAGTCTCTCCCAGCCACGCGCAGTAGCGTGCTCATCTACTGCAGAGCGGAGAGACAGCCGGTGCTACTACTACCGGCCAACAAAGAGACACTCACCGGTTCCTAGTGATCCGTTGAATACATGATAAAGTGACGAGGAACGCAGCGGAGGATTTCTACGTGACATTGCTTCTTTGTTCGGCTTTTTTGGTAAGAATATTAATAAGAAAATCTTATTACAGAAAATACAACATTTGATCTTTATAGATAATGTATCACATTGTATGCAGTTCTTTGGCCTGTGCATGCCCCATTAGGCCTTAGGTAATGCAACTCTATTGCACGTAGGCTGGTTGAATT
Source organism: Melanogrammus aeglefinus (assembly GCA_900291075.1). Taxonomy (NCBI): domain Eukaryota; kingdom Metazoa; phylum Chordata; class Actinopteri; order Gadiformes; family Gadidae; genus Melanogrammus; species Melanogrammus aeglefinus. The sequence goes on along the minus strand of OLKM01000397.1, from coordinate 268,918 downwards.
TGGAAATGGAGGATAATTAAATGCGGTGAATCAATACATTAGTATGGGGTGATTGAGCATGGGATGGGCGTGGCATGTCACCTATTCTCTTCACACAATATCTGCATGCGTCCACACAATGCGCCTATCACTCGCCTATTCGGAAACATCATTTATTCATAAAGAGGTTTGTTTTGGTTAGGTTTATAGCCGTCTTAGGTGTACTGCGATCGTGTTGCCATGGAGCTCGAGCACTTCGACGAGCGGGACAAGGCGCAGAGGTCCACCCGGAGGGGTTCGCGGGGCACCGGGCTCCCCAGTCCCACACACAGCGCGCACTGCAGCCTGTACCGGACCCGCACCCTGCGCACGCTCAGTTCCGAAAAGAAGGCCAAGAAGGTCCGATTCTACCGCAACGGGGACCGCTACTTCAACGGGATCGTTTACGCCATCTCCCAGGAGCGGTTTGGCTCGCTGGACGCCCTTCTGGCCGACCTGACCCGAGCTTTGTCCGACAACGTGAACCTGCCCCAGGGTGTGCGGACCATCTACTCCATAGATGGGACGGCAAAAATCACAAGCATGGAACAGTTGGTCGAGGGTGAGCATTGAGCGAGGTTCCTCCCCTCGAATTACATTATGCCCCCAAACGGTACTCGATTTGATGTGGCACTTTTAACCAAAAGTGTATCGACACCCTAACAGAATAGCAGAAGACCACAACACTGTAACACTCCATAATAGTGGGGGGGGATGTATGTTTATAAAAAGGCCCAAAACATTGCACTTCATTTTTTTGGGGGTCATTGTGCCCCCCGAGGCCCCCATTGGGACACGCCCCTAGGTTTGACCGAGCATGCAATAGATATCCATACAAGTCTTTCCAAAGGTACAGTACTGTCTGGAGGTCTTCATTCCAAGCTCGACTCATCATCCACATGGCCCGGTGTGTGTGTGACCCTCTTTCCCTCGTCCCCACAGGGGAGAGCTACGTGTGTGGCTCCATCGAGCCCTTCAAGCTGGTCGACTACACCAAGAACGTCAACCCCAACTGGTCGGTGGGCGCAAAGACCGCCGCGTCCGTCCGCTCCCCGGCCCCGCTGTGCAGTAGCGTCGCCAAGCTGGGTCCGGCGCCCCCCGAGAGCCGGGACTACATCCGGCCCAAGCTGGTGACCATCGTCCGGAGCGGGGTGAAGCCTCGCAAGGCGGTGCGCATCCTGCTCAACAAGAAGACGGCGCACTCCTTCGACCAGGTGATGACCGACATCACGGACGCCGTCAAGCTGGACTCGGGCGTCGTCAAGAAGCTGTACACCGTGGATGGGAAACTGGTAGGCCGTCGCTTCGACCCCTCCCGCCCTAGCGCCTTGTGTCGGGGTTTCTATCGACCTGGGCCTCATAGGGTCATCTGATGCACGAGCCGTGCAGGCTGTAGCCCTTGTCGCGGGTTCGATTCCCACCTGCAGTCTTAAGCCCCATAGCAAACGGAGCACGGATTTCAGTTCATATTTGGGCCGCATCCCAGAAAAAAAAGTATTTAGCAGAGCTAAATCAATCCACCATCCGCTGGTAGGTTGATGTATTCATCCTGCATCTGTGTGAACACATTTGTACCAATTAGGGGGCTTTTTTAAATGAAATGGGGGGGGGGGGGGGGTGGTCATGGGTTCGACGCTGAACGTTGTCCCTCTGTGTGGAGTTTTTTTCCCCTGGGTTCACAAGGGTGTCCTACATCTAATAAAACCCTGTCATGTTAAATGGGTGCTGGATGCCACTGCTGCTAGAGGGGACTTCAAACTATAGTAAACTATATTCATCATCTTATGGGACAGCCAGGAAGAGTTTGAATTCATTTATTTTCCTTAATGGCCTGTAACCTTATTCACTGTATGTTCACTTTAACAGTTAGTTATGTGGAGACAAATTGCGGTAGGAAACTCGTCATCCCTCTCACCGATGTCACTGTGTGGGCTTGGGCCAAGCCACTCTGGAAAATGAATTGTCCTCTTTTGTGCGGTGTCATCATCTATCTCGGTTCATCTAATGTATTGATTTCCCCCCTGAGCACTTTCCTGAATCCCTACTCCACTGCGCCCAGCTAGCTGTGTCCATGGTGCGCCTACTGTCAACGGGTGGGCCTACTGTCAACGGGTGGGCCTACTGTCCACCCCGCACGCGCCCTCTCCACTTCCCTTAATGTAATCGTTCCACACTTTTTGAATTGCATACCATGCTGAAAAGTGAAGGTGTGACCCCCAATTGTGTGAAAGTCACAGAAGAGAGATGCTTAGGTAAGTGCTGGCTGTTCCCAATAGATCTGGGAGTGATCCAGTTTAGTGTGTGTGTGTGTGTGTGTGTGTGTGTGTGTGTGTGTGTGTGCGTGGTGTGTGTGTGTGTGTGTGTGTGTGTGTGTGTGTGTGTGTGTGTGTGTGTGTGTGTGTGTGTGTGTGTGTTGTGTGTGTGTGCGCGCACTAAAGTTTGTGAATGAGGAAAGGGAGAGTGAGGACCTTTTTTATCAGGTTACTTAGTTTCATTCAGGTTGGCATTATAGTGTAGGATCTGGTTGGTTTCCATGGTGATGGGGGAGGGTCCTGCTGTCCGGAGGTGGTTGCTAGGGAACAGGCTCTGCGGCAGAGCAGTGCAGTTATAGTAGGGGGTGTGTGTGTAAGGTGTGTAGTGAGCAATGGAGGAGTGTATGTGTGCTCGCCTTCGTCCCCACGTGGAAACCAAAAATTCTTTCATGGCTTCTGGGTCGCGGAAGAAGTAATTTACCTTGTGCTTGATTGACTCATGGTAAATGTAGTTCTTAAAGCATCCATTGCAAGATTGGGATAATCATCTGGAAATAATACATTTTACAAAGATGTACACGATTTAACCGTATTTCTTCCTTTTTCAGCAGTACACTTGGTACATTACATTTAACTATTGAAGTCAATCGAAATAATGGTCTGTTTATGAAAATAACGTATATACTTAAAAGGTAATATGTAATTTTAGCATCTAGGGGCCTCTCAATCAAAATGAAGGAGGATGACATTATGAAGTTGCTGTTGGAAGAAATTGTATTCACCGACCAGTTGATTTACATTTTATTTACGCTAATTCGTCCCTTTGACGTTATGTAATAACAAGAAAATACATTTCATATAGATAAATTACTATGAAATATAGTCAAAAGGAATATTTCCAATATACACAATATATGTAGCCATAAATTAAATGCAAAAATACAGGCGTTATCCGTATAGACAGTTGAGGTAGACATGACTTTATACAGTACAATATTGCCCTTGATAACATCACTAGTGTGGAGAATGTGTTTATATCTATTGGTGACATTACTTGTGTGGTGAATGTGTTGTTGGCATCATTGAAATGGTGAAAGCAGGTGAACGTGAACATTGTTAACATCAATGGTTTTGGGAATTGTTTACAGCTTGCAGTGACTTGACTTGACGACTCTGAAGCCGGCTGTTGGAAGAATATTGGAGTATATGAGGACTTTTAAGTGAAGCTTCAATTGCATAGTCCACAAGTTTTTTTTAATGCATATATAAATATAAATGAAACCTTCTGCACTGAGCAATTGAAGCCTACTATTAACCTCTCAGTTTTGAAGGAAAACACGTCTCTGGAACTAATCGTCCCCATTCTGCTGGAGCAGACCCCACCCTAGAATGGCCACCTACCAGACTACATTATCTTTCTGTTCTATACTATGATTGTTCTTTTTCCGGACAGGATGTTTTGATCTTAATATTTTCATATGATCTAGTTAAAACATCCCTGACAGCAGAAATGGTACAATGCAATTCATGAGAGTCTGAATCCAACTAGGTTATATAAGCATTATGTAGTGGTGTACACATCTTGGGAGACATCGAGCCTTGAGAAGCAAAGGCGACTCAATATTGTCTTTTAATAAACCCAGATGAAATGACTAAAACTCAATCACAGCACGTTTCTAGCCAATGAAAGATTGCAAAGCTTTACAGCTTTACAGGCAATGCCTCAAATTCTGACACACACACACACACACACACACACACACACACACACACACACACACACACACACACACACACACACACACACACACACACACACACCAAACAGATGCACATCGGCACATGCATTGGCAGCTGTCAGGACCAGTTGGATGCCTTGCTCAACAGAAGGATGGGAATGAACCAGCATCCTTGCATTATCCAGACCACTTGCTGTCTACTGAGCTATTGTCGCCTGCCTGAATTTCCTCCTGGATGGTTATTGAAACCGGCAGATCTAACTAAGACACCTGCCGTCTCAGCACATCTCCCTGGGTCTCCTCATCACTGATGGACAGAGCAGACTATGTAGTTTCCATTAAAAATAATCATGATGGATAAATGTATTAAATCTTATTCAAGCGAAAAATCTGTAGACATAAGTGATGGTACACACGTACACACTCCTATCATAGGAACACGTACTCTTGCCAGAGTCTTGACAGATAAGAATAAAAGTGTTCTCAATAAAGTATTTCTATAAATATAACAGAAGGCGTGTGGTCGCTAGGGATGACTAAGAAGGGTTCTTCTCTGAATCCTACACTGTGTACACATTTGTAGAGTCAAAACTGAATATGTTATGACATGAGCGAACCTATATTCACATTAATGATTCAGCCAAAGCTTTCAGCCAAAGTGATTTTCTAGGCAAGAACAATAAAAGCAGAACAGAAACTAGGGTTGAAAATGTAGTGTAGTCATAAACCATTGATGTCATACGATGTGTCTCTATTTTGTCTGAAATCAAGCCGCAATTACCACGCATGGATAGCCATGTGAGGCCTTAAGCATCTCGGGGCTGCTGTGGTCCGTTGGTTGCTGTCAGGCACCATGGTGATGGTGTGGTCCGATGGTGCTGATCAGGATTGGATCAATACCGTTCCCCAGGGCCCCCAAACCCCAGTACTCTGGACCTGCAGACTGCAGAGCTAGAGAGCAGACAAGATGGCGTCCTTTATCATGAACTTTTACTTCCAACCCATCCCAGGGGAGCGGCTGTATATAACCCTCACATGGGGTTATGTCAGGCCTTATCCAAAGCTCACTAGCACGTGAGGCTGAGCGAAACCAAAGCCAACAAGGGAAATTGGTGTTACTACTAATGCTAGCGAATTAGTTTTAAGTTTACAACTAGACAGAGTGCAGAGTAGCACTAAAATGACGGCTAGGTTGAAACTTGTGGCCACAATTAATACCGGCGCTATATCAGATTCATACTATGATCTGGGTTGCTGTGCCGATGAATTTGCGCTGCATCATAAATTCTGCTTGTGTCTGGTCGTCATGGCAACGCCGTGTCTGCTTGCCCCTCCCCTGGGAAATGTGTCTGTGTCAACCCCCACCCAGACACACCGCTCGCTCTTGCTTGTATTATATCTGTATGGTTGTATGAGAGTGTGTCAGAAATCTGATGTCAGTGTTTTGAGTCACTATGAAATATTATTGAATATTTAATTGGATCTTTAATTTGCTGTATTTGCTGAATGTTTTAAAATGTGCCCCATAGATCAGAAAAGATGTCTGTCGCAGAACTGTTTAGTTACGGATGCAGATGTATTGAGAAAGTGATGGGAGCGTTTAAAAATGCCTCTGGCCATTAGGCTACAGATAGTTTACTGTACGTCAATACGGAATCTCTGCTCCCAGAACACAGGAGCGGAATGTGAGGTCATCTCCTCTAGCGGAGCGGAGCACTTCAATTAAATCAGTTTGAGAAGGTCAGAGCACCTTCGGCTTTATTTATTAATGAGGCATCAGAACCAGACAGGCTCTTAAGCCTTAGTGAGCTATCATCTCGTTTCTATCTATCACATAGTTTCAGACTTTTTACCTTATATTTAGGAGAAACTCCCAATTGCCAATTTTTTTAGTTTATAGGAACTGTATGGCAAGATGTTGCGAGCATATGATATTTTACAAACCATATTAGTTTTTTGGTGCGCTTCATTATCTTACAGTAAACAGCATCTCCCCCCTGTGGCCGACACTGGTATCACCCTTCTCTAGATTTTTTGTGGCTCAATATGGCTGAAAAAAAACTCTTGAAGGAGCTATTGCAAATTCAAGTGTTTTATGACCAGAATTCAGCCAAATGGCCTACAGCACTGAAACAGGAATTAAAGGTTTCCTAGGTTGCCTAATGGCTTCTGTCAACGCTGTCAAGATACTACAATTTTGATATGCATTACTATACTTTCCCTTGTAAGTCGCTTTGGATAAAGGCATCTGCTTAATGAACCAAATCTTAACCTATGGTCATATTTCAGGGGGTGAGGAAATGAAAAACCCTCTCCTTGGTCTGTTTATTGGTATTATATCTCTCTAATTAGTAATAATAACATTTCGTAATTGACCATTTAGTTATTTAGAAGATGCTTTTATCCAAAATGACTTAAAGAGGATTTGAGATGCATGCCATTACTTTGGCTAAAAGCATCTATTAAATAAATAAACAGTTCATATTTTAAGATGATGCACTGAAGAGCAAAACGGAGATTGAATCCCCCATCAACTAATTAAAATCCCAAGATATTTTATCTTTGGGAGACTTGAAGTAAACAAGAGCTCTGATATTGTCTCTCTCAGTCCTCTCTAGGTCTCTCTCTGTATCCTCCAGGTGACCTCTGATATGTAGGTCTCTCTCTGTAACCTCCAGGTGACCTCTGATATGTAGGTCTCTCTCTCTGTAACCTCCAGGTGACCTCTGATATGTAGGTCTCTCTCTCTGTCCTCCAGGTGAGCTGTCTCCAGGATTTCTTCGGGGACGAAGATATCTTCATCGCCTGCGGACCGGAGAAGTTTCGTTACCAGGACGACCTTCTGCTTGAGCACAGTGGTGCGTGGCACAACGGAAACACGCTCACCCCACTCGGGGTTATCTGACATGTATGGGGTCACAGTGGGCGATATATTTTATAATCAAATATTAATTTAAAAGGTCTGAACGCTTTCTTTGTATACATACAGACTGCCTACTGACTTTGAGCTGCAAAACAAGCTTAGTGCAACATGTATACGATCATTGAGACATTGGGGTTTACAGGCATGTGGATGGGGTTCAAACAATGCGTGTGGAAACAGATGCAAAACAATGCAAGGCATTTGGGTGGCAGATTTCTGAAAATGCTTACCGACTGCCTGCACGCGTTCTCTTGGACACTGACGCTGCAGGCGGATGTTGATCTTGTGACGTTGGGATGAGGCGTAGCTAACCGCTCGTGCGGGTACCCTTCTCTGTTGCAGAGTGCCGGGTGGCCAAGTCCTCATCGTATGGTCGGATCTCTCCGCTACTGGGTCGAAGCTTGCCTAGAGGTGGCGTCGCCTCCCTCCGAAGATCGCCCTCCTCCATCAGCTCCGGTGTGTGTGTGTGTGTGTGTGTGTGTGTGTGTGTGTGTGTGTGTGTGTGTGTGTGTGTGTGTGTGTGTGTGTGTGTGTGTGTGTGTGTGTGTGTGTGTGTGTGTGTGTGTCCGTGATGAGGAAGAACAACAGAGGTCATGTATCTTAAAGGTTGGGTATGGGCTTTGCGAAAACGCCAGCAGATTTTGAAAATACACAACTCAAATGGTCCCACCCCCTCTCCTTCAACGCTGACTCTGACTCCACCCATTCCAAGTACATGGACGCGCAATCACGCACGAGCGCAAACACAGATGCACGAGAGCGAGCCAGGCTAGCTAGGTTGGAGTTTAGGGTTGTCTTCTAGTGCTAGGTCCAAACGTGGATTAGCTAGTTAGCTAGCTCCAGTAGCTACCGCAGGATAACAACAAACAGAAGCTTGCTCTGGGTCACAAGCTTTAGTACGTGCACGAAGGGGTCACGCGCGTGCAGTACGACCGTTTGATTGACGTACTTACTGTCCAACGCCACTCGGTGGTTCTGGAAATCATTGGCTGGAGTTTTTCGAGCCCTGCCCGTTCCACAGATGAATGACTTGTTTAATTTTCATGTCAGTACTTCTAACTCAGTGGCTGTAAGCGGGTTATGATAAGGATTTCAAGTCATTTTGCAAAAATGGCCAAAAAAGAGAATTCCATACCCAACCTTTGAAATTAACGCTAGACTATGATTGCCTCCATGCCCCCTTAGCCAATGGAACGGCAGGAAGCCAGCTGTCTACGCCAAGATCCGGGAAGTCTCCAAGTCCGTCTCCAACCAGCCCTGCTAGCCTGCGACGACGACGGGTACCACACACACACACACCCACACACACCCCAAATATATTACTCCTCACATATATTAAAGGGCCCCTATCTGCGTATCCAGCATGCAACTGGGTGGAGACTCCCACTTGTGAGATCACTTTAGGGGTGACTTTTTTTGGGGTTTGTAATTGCTAATCAACATCCCACGTGGTGTTATAATAGTGGCCAATTTAAATGTATTTGTCAATGCAAATGTATGGTCATATATTTAACAGGAAAAAACATTTTTTTATGAGTTTTATTGTAGACTGAATTTATTTTCAGTATTATTGTTTTGTTCAAATATAATGTCATCACTTACAATATTTGTGTGTGTGTGTGTGTGTGTGTGTGTGTGTGTGTGTGTGTGTGTGTGTGTGTGTGTGTGTGTGTGTGTGTGTGTGTGTGTGTGTGTGTGTGTGTGTGTGTGTGTGTGTGTGTGTGTGTGTGTGTGTGTGCGTGTGTGTGTTTGCGTGTGTGTGTGACAGAGCTCTCAACAAGGTGGCTCCTCCCTCTCTCTGGCCTCTACCAGGGTATGTGACTCCCTGGACGACTGGGACACCCCCCAAAGCGATGGTACACACATACACACTCCTATCAAATGAACCCGTACTCCTTTCAGAGTTTGACCGCTGGAGAGGGGCGGAGCCTAACTCGGTCTCTTACAGCTGATGGGGCAGATGGCTCCGCCCACATCCCTCCCACCATGGCCGAGCGCTACCGAGTTGGTCGGACACTGGGGGGCGGGGCCTTCGCCGTGGTGAAGGAGTGTGTGGAGAGGTCGACAGGCCGAGAGTTCGCTCTCAAGGTCATCAACAAAGACAAGTGTATAGGGAAGGTGAGAAGAAACTGTCTTTCTGTTCTTCTGTCTCATCTCTCCGTGTCTATCTTTCTCTCCCTCCCTCTAGCTCTCTCTATCCCTCTCTTTTACTCTCTCTATTTGGCTATTTCTCTCCCACACTCTCTTCTCTCTCCATTTCTCTCTCCATCTGCCAGCAGTGTTTCTCTCTCTATTTCTCTGTGTGCGCTTCTCTCTATGTATTTTTAACTGTTTGACACTGTGTACTTGCGATTGGATTCTATGAACAATACACTGTGTACGCGACTGTTTGCACCATTCATTGATATAGTGTTATCTGACGGTTCTACCAACAGGAACACATGGTCCAGAGTGAGCTATCCATCCTACGGAGGATCAAACATCCCAACATCGTTCTGCTCATCGAGGAGATGGACACCTCAAATGAACTCTATCTCGTCATGGAGCTAGTTAAGGTAGTGTAGCATAGCTTCTGGTTAGCCTCACAGCTAGCCAAGCTAGTCAAGCAATGCATAGGGCTCAGGGGCTAGTCAAACAGTAACTGAATGTAGAGTTCCATCATGCTAGTCGTACAGCTAGTCAGGGTAGCGAGGCTTCATGCTAGTTTCACAGCTATTCCAGGTAACATAACCCTTTAGGCTAGTCTTATAGCTAGTCAAGCTAGCGTAAGTTTAGGCTATAGTCTCATAAGCTAGGATATATTTGTTTATTCCAGTCTATGTCGATTCTGGGTTTGATCCCCGATGTCAACATGTCAACTGTCACTAGGCATTTATGAGTCATATACATCCCCTACTTGCCTCTTTAATGACATTTCACCAACATTTATTTAAAGTGGCTTTGGTGAAAAGAGTAGATTGCTAAATGATGGTTTGGCATGCTGTTTCCACTCTGTCCACAGGGGGGCGACCTGTTTGATGCCGTCTCCTCCTCTAGTAAGTACACTGAGCGAGACGCCGCCTGCATGCTGTTCAACCTGGCCAGCGCCATCAAGTACCTCCACGGCCTCAACATCGTCCACCGAGACATCAAACCAGAGAACCTGCTGGTCAGTGCAATCCGTCGCGCCTTGGGACAACCTATGCGCTCATGACTATTTGCCCCCCGGGAGATGGTCTGTCCCCCCCTTTAGTTCAGACAGAAGTCCAGTTGACCTCGACCCTGGTTGGGCCAATCAAAAACTGTTTATCTAATATGGGGGTAGGTTTGATGCCTCATCTACATGACCGAGATGGCTGCTGCTGGCTTAGAACGTTTTGTTGGAGCCACTATCGCGACAGTATTAAACAAAATGGATGATGTTAAGGAATACTAAACAACTGCACTCAAAGCGTCCGTCGATGGGAAAGTTTGTTATCAACAGGATGTCAAGCTACAGATTTAATGTACATTAATATCTCGTGAATAATTGTATGGGGCAGGATAGTCTATCAATTGCAATGGTTAATAATTAAGGAACGAACCGGTCCACCTGTACCCTCCCCCTCCAGGTGTACGAGCACCTGGATAGCAGCCGCTCTCTGAAGCTGGGAGACTTCGGCTTGGCTACCATGGTGACCGGCCCGCTGTATGCCGTCTGCGGCACGCCCACCTACGTAGCGCCGGAGGTCCTCGATGAGACCGGGTAGGTCCTTTTGGTCGTACCCGTGCACCTGTACCGGGTCCCAGCTGAACACTTGGCCCTCAAAGGGCCCCTACTCTACCAGGCGGGACGCTGGTTAGCGATTCCAATAGCAGATTAGCTTACCTTCACTTCCTTAATCTATGTTCCCAAATGTTCCCTTTGATTGCCATTTTATCCCATTAGGAAAAAGCTAGAGAATTAGCATAAATAGCTTCAGACCGAGGACACTGTGCTGTATTCTACAGCAAGTTGGGCTTTTAGTCACATAAAAAAAAAATCTGGCGGACCAGATCAGCAACTGTCCAATCTCCACATTGCTTGACCACTAACTGCTAACGGCCTCATGTGTAAAGTGTACTTTTTGAAATATACTTTTGTAAAGCAGGAAAAAATGCTATTTAGAATGAGGGTCATCCCAGTGGTGGTTTGGGTCCAGGCCACTTAGCCTGGGCCCAACCAATCACAGATCTTGATGTGTGTTCTTGTGTTTCGTAGTTACGGCCTGGAGGTTGATGTGTGGGCTGCTGGGGTTGTAGCTTACATCCTGCTGTGTGGCTTCCCTCCCTTCCAAGGGTACGTCGTCATTTTGATTAAATATCTCTTGGTTCACTGTTTATATAGATTGGTCGAGCTTTACCACCATCTGGTGGCCGACAATGGTATAACACACAAATGTAACCTAAACAGCATAAACAAACTTTATTTGTACACCAATTTGAAAAGAAAATTGACATACATTCAAGTTATAATGGACACCAATGGAATTATGTGAAATTGTACGGATTGTGTTATTCGGAACCATAGTAATCGCTGTTTGTTGCTGTTAAAGGAGCGGGGACAATCAGGAGGTTTTGTTTGAGCAGATACAGAGCGGCCATCTTGAATTTCCCTCTCCCTTCTGGGACGGCGTCTCGGATGCTGCCATGGTAACGACCACTCCTTCTGCTGTGTTATTTTTTTAAAAAACATTATAAATAATAATAAATATCAATGGCCGATTTTTTTTCTATATTGTTTGTTTTTATTTCTTGTTTTTAATTGTGTTTACCTTTTCGAGCACTTCATATTGAGTCAATATGTAGTATTAGGTTTCTGTCCCATGTCCCAACTGGTTTCCTCCCGTTCCTTACTAACATACCTCAACTGTCTTTTATGTTTTGAAATTTTTTTTTGTATTTCCATTTTGGAATTCTTACATTGATTTTAGATCTATTATTTACTGGGATTTATCCATTTGGCATTAGTTTAATCTCCTCATCGCCTTTCCTCCCAGGATCTGGTTGGTGGGATGCTGGAGAGGGGGAGGGGCCAGAGGTTCACACCTATGCAGGTGCTAGAACACCACTGGGTCAAGGTGAGTCACACGTGTGTGTGTGTGTGTGTGTGTGTGTGTGTGTGTGTGTGTGTGTGTGTGTGTGTGTGTGTGTGTGTGTGTGTGTGTGTGTGTGTGTGTGTGTGTGTGTGTGTGTGTGTGTGTGTGTGTGTGTGTGTGTGCGCCTGTGTTATTTCCAGTCTTAAAATATATCAAATCCGTACATGGAACATGGCTGCTGTTTATGGAATGGGATTGGTACGAACTAGCTTGTATATTTCTCAGGACGAACGCTTGCCAGAGAACGAGCCGCACCTCTCCATCGCTGGGAAAATCAGGAAGCATTTCAACACACGGACCAGAACAACTAGTACCTCCGCTGGAGTGGCCGTGATCACCGTTAGTACACACACCACCTCACCAAACACTATTCTGTTTACTATCACAGTGGGTCTGCTAGTTCACTCCTACTGTGTTAGTAATAAAGTCTAATATAAGTTCCTAGTCTAGCCTTAATTATGATGCTATATAATAGTGTAATATTAGTTCCTAGGCCACTAAAGTATTAATAATAATGCTATATAATAATAGTGTAATATTAGTTCCTAGGCCACTAAAGTATTAATAATAATGCTATATAATAATAGTGTAATATTAGTTCCTAGGCCACTAAAGTATTAATAATAATGCTATATAATAATAGTGTAATATTAGTTCCTAGGCCACTAAAGTATTAATAATAATGCTATATAATAATAGTGTAATATTAGTTTCTAGGCCACCACCGTATCAATAAAGATGCTAAATAATTATAGTATAACACTAGTTCCTAGGCCAATGAAGTATTTATAATGATGCTATATAATAATAGTGTAATATTAGTTTCTAGGCCACCACAATATAAATAATGATGCTAAATAATTCTATTATACTATAACGCGGTTGAGCTAAAGGATCTTAGGTGTACGTCACTGTCCTCCTCTGCCCCGCCCACCAGAGCACCCCATTGGATAAGGAGAAGCAGGGCATACGGCGGAGGCGGGGCTCTCAGGACACCAGGCGGGCGGGGTCACGGGGGCCGTCCAACCAGCTGCCGCGCGCCGAGTCGGAGGACCTCCCACCGGGGGCGGCGGACACCGCCCACTCCAACGCCTCCCTCTTCTAGGCTCCCCACCTTCTAGAATCCAATGGTACCCCCACTTCCACCACCACCAACCACCACCTCATAGAATCCCCACCCCCCCCACACCCCTCCTTTCTTATGGTACACTAGAATGCCCCCCCAACTCCCTCCTTCCAGAAAGCCCCGGTAGCCCTCCCCCCCTCTCCTGGACACACTTCCGGCTGTCCTGGGACATCATATGTTTAAAATGGAAGGACCTCCTCTGGGCTGTGGTGATGTAACGGACGGTCACCATCTCGCTGGAACCTGCTGTGCTGGGATGTTTGGTCGCCATGGTCACGAAGCTGTCCTTGCCTGTTGTTCAATGTTTACTCTGCACAACACTGAGGTGAAACTGGAGTCAGTACAAGTGTGACATTTTTTCTGATCTGTATTTCTTATCTTTTTTTTTTACAAAGCATGCAGTGGTCCAACGTAGTGGACCACCCTACCCCGGGGGGGTGTAAACTGAGAAAGCGCATGTTGAAGAGTCAAGGCGTGACTACTTTTATTGTGAAAGATTGTCCTCATTCTCTTAACTCACTCCGGTTTGTACAGTTTCTACAGTAACAAGTTATACGATGGCACTTAACCTCCGATCCAACTGTACTCTGGTTTGGTTGTCAAGTGGATTAAGCCCATGTCTAGTACTAAAAGTGTGAGTGGTAAATGATGGCAGGGTTCCAGATGAATGTTCTAGGTGTGTAGTTGACAGGGCTGCATGTCTTAAGGCCTTATCTTTACGTTATCTATACCTTGGCACAAGAGTAAAGCTAGAGTATGGATCACTTATAAAGAGTGTAAGTGCAATTAGGCGCATTACCCGTTAAGCACAGTGTCAAAAGCCAGGAGTAATGAGATGTCAACTTTGCTCTCAAATAGTTGTGGCATTAAAGATGAAACCAAACACTTAAACAGCATACTGCAGGAACGGCGCCCAGCTGACATTTTGAGCCATAAAGGAACATTGGCTATAGTTCGGTGTGTGGATAGATATCGTTTGGTTTCTCTTTGAATGAAAGGGCGGATATGGTAAAAGCTGAGGTCTACTTGAACACAGGAGCTCTTGTTAAAATGGTGGTGGATGCAACAAAGTGCTTCCAGTACTAAAGCTGATTGTATCAACAAACATAGGCGAATCTTCCTATGGCGTGAATGTGTGTCATTGTGAAAAACAAACCCATGGAACCCTCGGTCTGAATATTCATGGCCGTGACTGTCCCAGGTTGTAATCTGCATGTGTGATTATGGGATTTCCAAAGCCACCGTAAGAAGCTATTTGGTGATTGTTATCTTTATGTTTGGTAGAAAGTGGCATTCTATTAATATGCTGTTGCCATAAAGGATTGGTTCTGATGCCTCTGGGTATTCCTTGGACCTGCCTGTTATCTAGGGTCAGCGAGTGGTACGTTGAGAGGGTAACTGAGTATGGTAGGGTTCTGTGATTGGTCAAGAGTTAAATGAAGAGTGGGAGAGATGGAAAGGGATGGTTTTGTATGATCTGTTTGCAAGGGTGAGTTATAATAAATGTGTTTTTGACCCTCGTATTCTGCTTTAGTCCGTAACTTACACCTTACATTGCTCTCTGTGTCATGCACTTATCTGTCTCCACCTGTGAACTTCACCTTCTGATTACTGAAGGATGGCATAGTTCTGGCCTCATACAAGGATTATTTTTTCCAGATTTGTCAGACTAATCAAATAATCATCCAAAGGGTATACAAATAATTCCACATTTTACGTCCTCTTGCCTTTGAGGCAACGTTCATATCTCCCGTATGTCAGTTGTATGTACTTAAGTTAGGCCTACGATATGAATAATCCATAACATGAAGGCAGCACTTTGACAGTCTATCTGCTATGGTCTTAAGTAAGAATTGTGAGTATAAAGTAAGTATAAAGTGTCAAAAGGAGAAAACTTGATTGAAACTGAATTCTTTTTAACTATGATTGTATTGGCCTGTGTTTGGAGCTATACCGCTAAGCTAATTGAATGTCAGACTAGATGAGCCTCATCACTGGTCTGTAGCATATAGATAAAACCTGTTATGCATCGTTCAATGTGTTTTTCATATAAAAAAAACCATTTAGATTCCAGTATCACATAGTAAAACATAATTCAGTTATTGTAAACAACCGCGGATGTCAAACCCTCCAATAAAAAGAAAATTGCATACTGAATTTATGTCTTGGAAATTTGTTTTTGCAAAAACAATTGTGACGTGATGGAGGGTTGGTTTGAATGCTATCCGCTCAGACTTGCTGACGATAAGTCAGAGCTGCCAACTTGCATTGAGCTTGTGACCCTATCAAATGTCCCGTTGGCCCAATTGTATCCAGAGGCATTTTGGAAATTGAAAATGAACGGTGGTTTTCAGAATGGAGACGTTTCTGACTAAGTTTGCTATTCATCTGGCGATGCTGGACTAGTAGACGATGAGTGCATTTCTGAAGAGTAGAAGGCTTAACTTGACAGAAATTGTGTTTTGATCATAATATTTCACAGATTTGCTCATTGGAGCCAAGTTCCATTATGTACATTAAATTCATATTTTCTGTATATTATATTATTAATTTTATTGGAAGTTAAAATCGTAGAACTTTAACAGTCTTCCAATTATAATAATATGACGTAAGGTTCAAGCTTTGCTAGCTTTGCACATAAGAATCCAGGATCACAATTTGGTCAAAAAAATGACTTAGGAAAAAATGCTGTGCGGCTAACGATATGTGGTTTTTTTTGCCACCACTGTTGGTTACCAAGCCTGAATTGTCTACTCATGCCCAAAATATACATCATCCCTTGATAAAAAGTTTATTCACTCCATCCATTTCAATATCTCATTTATATTCAATTTCCAAGCTTTTTCGGATCTGATTGGCTGGATAAGAATTGGATCAAAATTAGGTATAGAAAAATGATGTAGAGAATTCAATTTCGAAAAAAAGGATGCGTAGAAAAATGGAAGAATATATTTTGGGGAAAAAAGAGGTATAGAAAAATTATGGAGAGTAAAAAAACGAGGATAAGGAGGTATAGAAAAGCGGTGGAGAGAATAAACTCGAGAAAAGGGAGGTGTGGAAAAATGACAGAGAGAATACACTTGGGAAAAAGGGAGACATAGAAAATGGAGAGAATATTTTTTGGAAAAAATGAGGAGATAGAAAAATGATGGAGTGAACATATTTTGGGGAAAAAGAAGGTATAGAAAAATGAAAAAATAAAAAACTCGAGGAAAATGATGGAGAGAAAAAAAATCTAGAAAAAGGATGTAGAAAAATGATAGAGAGAATAAAATATCAAGAAAAAGGAGGTATAGAAAAATTATAGAGAGAATATAAAATGGAGGAAAAGGAGGTATGGAATAATTATGGAGAGAATATTGTTACAGAATTTTTTTTATAGAATCTTTACCTCCTCTTTCAATTGATTATATTTTCTCCATTAGTATTTATCATTATTATTTTTTTACGAGTTGGCGATATGTGAGGGGACTTAGAGAGTGTTATCCAACATTCCTAATCACTGCATATCATTAGACCTGTGATAATTGTCTCAGAGGTTATACTTGACTTTACAATTCACACAAAATAGAAATAGGACAGTCCCTTAATGTAAACCCTTTTTTCCCTTAACGTGCCCCATTCTTGTTGGCTGTACGTGCTGGGCCTAGATCATGAGCAGGTTAGAGTGTTAACCACCGGCCCTTAGCACTGCCCCATCAAGACACCGTGACAAGAAATAAGAGTCTTCCATCAGAGTACATCAACGGGACTTGAACCCTGAAAGCATTACGTTTAAAAAAGAAAATTATGGTTTTATCAGCAGGAATTTATCCCCCGTCACCAGTGGGAGTGCACTCCAATGCACAAACTGCCACAGTGACAATGATCAATAATCAATATTCATTAATCGAGGTACATTAGATGTCCCCCCCCCCGGTTGTTACTTAACCTTTGAAATAACATTACTGGGATGGATTACAATAGGAACCTGAGCCAGCAGACCTGACCGCTGTATGTTGATGGATGTATTGTGAGTGAGTAGGTCAATGTCACACACACACACACACACACACACACACAGACACACACACACACATACACACACACATATATATATATATATATATATATATATATATATATATTATATATATATATATATATATATATATATATATATATATATATATATATATATATATATATATATATATATATATATATAGGCTATATATGTATTTTTGTTTTTTGTTTTTTGTTTTTGTTTTGTGTAAGAGCAAAGCATCCTAGCGATTATCTTCATCATGCATACTATGAATACATACATCACTTGAAAATCAGCACATAGTGCGTATAAGAATCAGATTATTAAAATATGCTAAATTAAAAGACACAAACACGCACGCACGCACAACACACACACACACACACACACACACACACACACACGCGCACACACACACACACACACACACACACACACACACACACACACACACACACACACACACACACACACACACACACACACACACACACACACACACACACACACACACCTGAATTATTCTTTATCAATTTGCGATTCACCAGGAGTCCACCAGGGGACGCTGGTAACACACATTGACAAGGCGTGTGCTAAAACAGCATGCGATGTGAAGGTGAATTATAGTGAGAGTGAGAGAGAGAAGTGTGTGAGAGAGGGGCGAAAAGTGAGCAAGAGGGGATAAGCAAGATCTATTTTATTGTGTTAGTGTTTGTGTGTGTGTGTGTGTGTGTGTGTGTGTGTGTGTGTGTGTGTGTGTGTGTGTGTGTGTGTGTGTGTGTGTGTGTGTGTGTGTGTGTGTGTGTGTGTGTGTGTGTGTGTGTGTGTGTGTAAATCGTAACGCTTTGTGGTTCTTTTTTAGATCGACGGTGGACGCCTTCCATCCATTGACTTTCATTCTAAAAATAACATTTAAAAGTTGAATATCTTAAAAAGTTAAAATATTTGAAAAGGGTGAAGGTAGCATGCAAAACCAAACTGATATGAACATTTCAAAGTGGAATGGAGTCTCTAGGTGAAAAAGTGTTGAAGGAGCAGGGTCCCAAAATTTGTAGAGAATAATAAAGAAAGGAAGAAAGAATACGCCTAAGAAAAAGTTTAGCGCCATACGCTTAACGTCGGCCTCAATCTGTTCATAGCTTTTACTTGACATTGCAATTCACGTGACGCAATTCTTCTTAAATCGAATAAATACCTTTGGTTTCCAAGGAGATGCCAATCACCTGGACTTGCAGCGCCATCCGCTGTGCAAGAGAGGCCTGCAGCCTTCTGGTCGGGGGTTATACTTGCCATAAAAATTCATGTGTCATCATTAGATTTCCAAAACCACATCATAACCTGCCTCACCAGGACTTGAACCCTGGTCTCAAGGCCTGGTAAAGCAATCAAACGCTCTATTCATTGCACCACCGAGAGATCTGTTTATATCCGGTCGGAGGTAATATTAAATAACCCCAAAAAAAAGGCTAAAAAGATCTCCAGCTGAAATCTCACTCCAAGGTTTTCTGAGATGTTGGCAGCCCTGATGGTGGCGGTCATCTTGGTCGCGGCGAGATGAAATATCAAGGGCAGCATATCATCCAACTGTTAGATAGGCTACTTATTATGATATGGCCTACTATTTTTTCATTAATATAATTCCATCGTATTCTTGGAATGGCTAATAACATTGGTATTATTACCAGTATATAACAGAATATAAATCATTCCACTCAAAACTGAATATCCTCCGAGTAACTATGCTTAAACCTGTACGTGTTCCTGTTGTACTAAACATGGACACTAGATGGCAGTGTAGCACAGTCTAAATCCTTTTGTTCGAACTCCAACCCGATACACAAGTCTACCAGATACAGAAACGTATTAACCACTTTTAACCTATTCCCTCAATTTAACCATATCCAACATAATGCCTAATTCAACCATATCTAATCTGATAACTTTACTTTCTTTATCGTCATTCCTTACCATAACCACCTTTAACCGACTACCTTAACTTAACCATTGCTAACCTAATTCCTAAACTTATTCAAACTTATTCAATATACATTATTTATTTATCCTTTTTTATTATAAAAACAAAAAAAAGAATAAAAAGAATAAAAGACACTTTCCATTTTTAGAGGCAACGCAAAACAATATGGTTTTAATCAATAATAAATCAACAAGAAAATATCCTGCATCATACAATTTAAATGTAAACCAATATGAACTGCAACAAAATATGTAATAATTATTTCTTAAAATGCAGGCATAATGTAATATTTAAGAAAAAGAAAAACATATTAAAGAATAACAAACTAAACTATTCGCATATTCATAACATTATGGGAATGGTTTGTTCATTTTGAACTTGATTAATGACACTTAAATTAAATGTATTCAAGTCAGTCATTATAAAAATGGACAAGTACTCGCTAGGCCAGGAAATGTGTGAAAATGTACTGTAGACTTTGAAAACATACTTTCTGTAGCTGTACATAATGAGATTTTGTCTGGTTCAGTTATGGAAAATATATTTCTTACTGAAAACTTTAAATGTCTCACACAACAGATGCTACATACAGTTTTACTTTAAACATTTCGATTTTTCCTCCTGATTCAAAACACTTAACACTTTTAACAGACCCTTTAAATCAAAAGTTTTTTGAGGAATTCTTACTTCCTTTGTCAAGATGGTAGCTTTTTGTGACATACTTTTAAACAGTCATGACACAAAATAAATACATTATGGATTAGTTTTTTAGTAACTATCGAACCTGTTTAATATTTTTTGTATAGTGATTCAGGTTTTGTGTTCAAATAACATTGGCCTTGTTTTAACACAAATTACTGCTTTATGTTCCTTTATTTTCCCATGGACCCACAGGTAGGTCATTTAAGACATATTTATTGTTTTAACATGATTCCTCACAAGAAACATATCCCCACAACCTCCATTCAAACAGTCCGGAAATGGAAATTAATCAATCAACTATTTTTGCAATAAATCAGACGGCTCAATTATAACAAGCGACAAATGGACACATTCTCTTACATTAAGTAGTCAACGTTTTTAAATAAGACAAATATTAAAAAAATGCTACATCATGTAATGTAATTATATGTATTATTTATGTATAAACTGAAGAAGACAATTTAACAATTGTCTTTTTACCACATATGAAACCGTCCATATGTACTGTACATGTTTTTCACTTAAAATGTACTCCAGGTAAGGTGTGCTGTTGACATACAAATGTTGTATAAACGTCCTAAACAGATGTTTTGATTAATCTTTTGTTCACAGCTTGAAATATGAACCAAGGTTGTATAAAAACATTATGTTTATGTTTAGTTGTTGTTAAATCAATACATTTTATCATGTGCAAACTTTTATTCACATATGAAGCTTAGGCAATCCTTAATCCCAATTTACTGCCCGACTTGGCCCTTGGGCAGCACTTGTAGAAGTTCCTGATATACAATCTCCAGGGACGAATATCAGACTCATGACTAACCAGATCCAGGTCTGTCTTCAGGGCTTCATTTTGTAGTATCCTGCTGACCGTGCTATCTGCTGCAAATGTCTTCTCCAGGAAAGTCAAGGTAGTTCCACTTGGGCCACCAAGGTGATGTATCTCTACCTGGCCAGGTGTATCTACCACAGGTGTTTCTACCGCTTCTCCAGGTGAAGTAAATATGTAGGAGTTCCTACCTATACAGGTAAGGTTCTTTGTTTCCACTTTTTCTCCGGGTAAGGCTAGAGGATTTCTACCTGTCCATGTGAGTTCAGGTGTTTCTACCTGTACAGGTGAATTCAAGTGATTCCACCTGAAAAGGCCAGTTCAGGTGTTACTCCCTCCTTCCCAGCTAGAGGTTTCTACCTGTACAGGTATATGCCTGGGTTACTTTCTACCTGTACAGGTGTGTTCAGACGTTTCTTCCTTGTGAGCTGTAGTTAGCTCTCTGCTCGGCGAGGTTGATGTTAAGGGCTTCTACCTTTTACCGGTGAGGGTAGGTGTTGAGGGGTTTACCTCTCTGGGTGTGGTTAGCTCTCTATACCTGGTGAGGTGAGCTCAGGTGTTCCTCACCGGGAGTCCTGCCCTCAGTCGCGGCTGTGTTTCTCACAGTGCCAGCGGTTGAAATCGATGTTGAACGCCACGATGCTGCCAGAGGCCATGCCGGTCACAAGGGTCCTGGAAACAACATAAGGCATAGGAGAACATTAAACAAGCACTTTGAGAACTCTGTTTTTGTATCTGGAGCAGCGTTGTCTAGTCGTTAGGGTTGCTGTGGTTTGACACCCAGCTGAGGTTCTGGGTTCGCGTCCCGATGACCACAGTCAGTTTGCAGGCATCGTTGAGCAATTTGCCCTCTTACCCCTCCTGCTCCTAAATGACTGATCGGTTCTGCTTATATATGGATAGATGATTTACTTATTAATGAAGTGCTTTTAAGCACTACTGCAGTTAAAGAATGTACATGTTATTCCTCTGGTTTACACACACCGACGATCACCCAGGAAGGAGGGGTAAGGTACGTGTTCCACTGCTTGAAACCACGTTTCCACGATTAAGAAACTCCTTTATTAAACTGTTGACAGGACCCTGTCTTGCTCTGCTCGGCGTGCGTGTGTCAGCGGATAGACGTCTCTCTGTGCCTGTTACGGGGCGTTTCCGTGCATAAGATCAGTTTAGTAAAAAAGGTCAAGAGCGGCGAGGTCATGGTGCGCCGCGGCGGAGGCTAATTATCCAGCTCCGGTGACCGGCTGAAGAGCTCCATTCAACGCCAGGCCGGCCAGCGAGTGCTTCTCATTGGCTCTTGTGCGCCCAGCTGGCCCTTCCCATTGGTCCTCCCCACACCCGGGAGCGTCCAGGGGCCCCAGCAGGAGCAGCTGATTTCACAGGGTCGCCTTAAACTGCTACACCCTGGGGGCCAAGCGTGGGGAACAATGAACAGAGAGGCAGCAGAAAGACCCTCTGTCCCTCTCGGACCAGGAGCTCGGCCCTCGCTGCTGCTGGGGCCCCTCACAGCCTGACCCAGGAGGAGGAGGACGGACGACGCCGACGACGAAGGGGAGGACAGAGGGGAGGAGGAGGAAGAGACGGAGAACGAAGAAGGGGAGGACGGAGGGGAGGAGGAGGATGAAGGGGAGGAGGAGGAAAAGGAAGAGGTGGAAAAGGAGGAGCAGGATGATGGAGAGGAGGAGAGGGAGGAGGAGGAGTAAGAGGAGGAGTAAGAGGAGGAGGAGGAGGATGATGTGGGGGAGGACGGAGGGGAGGAGGAGGATGAAGGAGGAGCAGGATGACGAAGGAGAGGAGGAGAGGGAGGAGGAGGAAGGAAGAGGAGGAGAAAGAGAATTCCGGGGACCTTAAATCAACTGAGATGTAATTTATTGGCGAGGCAGCGGTCGAGGAGCTGTTTCCGTGAAGCTGGTTCACACTGTGCTGTAAGCCTGTCAGTGTTTGGGGCCGGGGACAGACAGCACTGAACTGATTACTGTTGTTTCTTAAATTCGTGGGATCATCTGAACACACACTGAACACACAGATAATGTCGTCCATACACACACTTTGGATGTTTACGTTAACATTGCTGCAACTCGCCAAGTGTGTATACATTTTCTATACGTTGTGTTATTTCTACTGCTGTCCTGCACTTCCTGCTGTGAAACCCACATTTCCAATCTGGGATGAGTGGAGTTTCTAATCTAATCTGACACCAACATTCAGAGGGTACAGGTTGGTCGGGTGGCGAGCGTGATCCAGACATACCAGGCTGCCCGGTGGCCAAGGAGTCCACCTCCACCACAATGTGAAACAGTCACAGTCCCCGTCCAAACGTCATAGATATCAGACTAAAACTCTTCACACTTAAACTTCAAAACCAATTAAACAAAAATGGGCAAGGTAGACTATTGGCTGGCCAACCTGCTCCGTAATCTAATGCATCTGAATTCACTGCATAAAAGCCTCTAATAAATAACTAAATAAGAAAGTAAATTGAGAGGAAAAAGTACCCATTGGCATATACAATAAAATAAGAAATCCATTTTTATTATCCACTTTATTATCTTTTAACAGCAGTAGCAGCTCGTGATTGGCTGATTTCATCCCAAATGAGAGGGAATTCTACGCATGCCGCTGGAACCCTAGTCTCTATGGCAACAGTGGGTTCTATTTGAGGACCACCGCTCGGGAACGCTCTGGGGTTCTAAAGGCATGCATGGAAGTCCCCAGGAGATCTGCAAACAATCAACTTGCACTGACACACAAAGAAAAAAAACACACTCCTGGTAAACAAATCGACGCATAATTCAATGTCTGTTCTCGCTGCAACACATCAACTGTGTTGGCAGGATGGTCTAGAGGACGGGGTATTTGCAAACCTAAATGTGTTTCAAACCATGTTTGTTGTTCAAACCTCCATGTCTGTGGTTCAAACCGCAACGCCTGCGGTTCAAACCTCAATATCTGAAAGCGGAAGGTGTGTTCCTACCTCTGGTCATGTGACAGGTCCAGGGCTCGTATGCCAGCGTCGCAGCCAGGGTAGACGTAGTGGCATTTCAGATCACATGCCCTCCACACCTCCACCACCCCTCGGTCCCCCCCAGTCACCAGGTTCTGGCCGTCACTGCTCAGCAGGATGGCCTGCGACGCGAACACACACACCAACACACAGGCCTTATTACAAAACCCCACGATACTACGCACACTGATGACACATGACTTGGGGGTTGTCTTGGGTTGATGAGGGTCTAGGCTCAGTCTGGCCTTCTCCTCCCTTCCTCTCATAAAAACTCTCATACGCACTTGTGCGTTGTATGTTGCATGTCCTGGCACTCAACGTACGCACTTATTGTATCTTGTACATCCTGGCTCTTAATGTACGCAATTATTGTATCTTGTTCGTCCTGGCACTTAATGTACCCACTCATTGTATCTTGTTCGTCATGGCTATTAATGTACGCACTTATTGTATGTTGTACGTCTTGGCACTTAAAAATAGTACTTAGCATTGTGTAGCGTCTTATCCAAGCTCACTTTGTTGTAATGGGTTAACCTAGCAATTGTGAGTGCTTGGCACTTATTTTGTTACCAAAAAAGCTATGTAATCATATTACTTGAAGGAAGCAAAGCACACAAAGTGTGAATGTAGCGGGGCTGTATTTCCAGACTAGCTTTTCCAGGACTCAAGTCGAATTCAGGTGCGTAAATTAGCAAACATATTTCTCACGTGCTTTGGGCGGAGTTTCAGAGTTTAGGGTCGGCTTAAGGTTAGTGTTAGTGTTAGGCCGTGTTCACATCTAGCGCTTTTTGTAATCGGGAAAAGTTGAGCTGAAAAAAAAGCTGGCAGCGCTTTTTGTCCTAAAAGTGCCGAGAGCGTTTTTTCTATCACCTAGCAACGAACCCATTCTAGACCCGACGTTAGAAATGTCGTAGATCTCGACATGTTCTGTTATTAAAACTATTAACCGTCCCACCAGCACTTTCCCCGAGTGATTTGTCCGCCATTGTTTCTTGTTTGACAAACTTGAGTTTCCTTCGTACGTGGTGTCAATGGTCCGCTTGTGATTGGTCAGTTGCCAAAGAGACGCCTGACGTTGGCCGCTTTCTTCCTGAAAGATGAACTTTTTTCAACGCTCCGTATGGAAGAAAAAAACGCTGGGAGAGGCGTTTAAAAAAACGGCCGTGACTTTTTCCAGAAACGCTCTGCTCCATAGGAATATAATGTAAAACAAAAATGTAAAAATGTAATGTAAAAATAAAAACGCTAGATATGAACACGGCCTTAGGCGTTAGAAATAAGTTATAAATAATAATAATAATAATAAGTTGGCCCATCCTTGACTGACCCTGGTGGAGTCGGCCAGCTCCATGCTGGCCAGTAGTTTTCCGTTAATGCTGAAGGTACAGAAGTGCCCGGTCCCCCGGGCACCCCTGGTAGCAGATGATGCAGTGACCCTCGCTGGACACGGTGATGAGGCGTGGGGCCCCGCAGCTGTCTGGCCCCTCGAGGGCCCGCAGAAGGTCCCCTGTGATGGTGTGCACTAAGCACGGTCCCTCTAAACAACCGTGTACAAACACACACACACACGTCCATGAAAAACAACACATAAATGTGTTCATTGAGTACCACCATTGAGTGGTGACCAACAGAAAACAACAGTTTGGCATGCCACCAGGCATAAATTAAGCATTTGGATTCTGCAAGCTAAGCTGTTTGGAATAAACTTCCAGAACTATCAGCTCAAAATCACCTACGAGCTACATAAATTGTGTAATCCTTATCTGCTGACCTGCAACCTAAACCAGTCTCTGAGAGCGGCTCAGGTGAAATTTAAGACCGAAATATAAAGTGAAAATAAAATTTATTTGAGAATAATGAACAGGCTACAACGCCAACGTGGTCTTATTCTGTTTTAGCCCGATCACTAACTTAAAAAACACAAGAAAGATTAAAGCATTCAGCATGTGATTTCAACAATGTGAGAGGGCATACGCAACAGGGATAATCACACAGTGGAATGCTGCGCGATTTAATCCGCATAGTGGAAAGCACTCGTCCACTGGGCGGACGAGCGCTGGCCGGAGATGTTTGCTCATTTCAGAAGCAGGGAGATTACAAGACCAAAGAAAATGTATAATTTGCCGTGTGCTGCCTGGCACTAATGCTCCCGTTGAGCAGATCTTTATTCCGTCGTGTACAAACAATACTTGAACCGACGAGATGAACCGCACCGTTGCCACCTTAAAGGCGTTGCTTATCACACGGGCAATTTTGATGACACCTGTCCACAACTCCACAGCAGCGGGCTGTCAGCGGCTAATTTGAAGACCGTTTGTCTCTGTGTGTGAGGTCACGTTTTCGGAGCTCTACGAGGTTGACGTCTTACACACGCACACACACACACACACACACACACACACACACACACACACACACACACACACACACACACACACACACACACACACACACACACACACACACACACACACGGATCAGGCCCGCGAGGGAATAGTTACTGGCCCTTTTAGTGGAAACCTATAGGTAAAAAAAAAAGTTGGGGGATATTGTAGAACAGTCTATGTTTAATGGGCTTCTATGGGCAAAAACTGTTGGTTTATTTTTATTGATCCCCTTCGAGAATTTGTGTGGAAAGGGGTTGGGTCAGGGGCAGGCTATATTCTCGCCTTTCTCCTTTGTAAAGCGCATTGTATTGCCTTTGGGCCGATATGAAGTTAACTGCGCCTATTCCTTGATTCCTTCTGCCGCAGCACTCCAAACAATTAATTTTGTTCCAAAGTTCGTCCAATCCACTCCAATAGTGGTCCTGCATTGAGTTTAAAACTCTAAAGCATAAATGGTCCAGTTTTAAGTTTCATAGAATATTTATACATTCCCTGGGCATGTTAAATATGCACGCCCTGCTATCGTAACACACCTGTAAAATGCAGTCGTCAATTCATGGAATAGGTTATTTCATACATAATCCCAACCAAAATTTGGAATTAATGAAATAATGACAGATAAATAATGTTGAAATGGCTACGTTTTGGTTGAACACATTTGAAAGAAATATTTATGATCCCCAATGTTGACCTGAAGTTGGCGCCACTGATTGATAAACTGTCAGCATGGCGGTACTGAAAAGTGTCGGACTGGGGGCATGTCGAAAGGGCGGCATGTTGGTCTGGCTGCAGCATGTCTGAATGGCAGCATCGTAACCCCAGTTACCTTTAGCCCCACTGTTCTACACCAGGGCAGCTAGCCCATAGCTTTAGCCCCAGTGTTCTACACCAGGGCAGCTAGCCCATAGCTTTAGCCCCACTGTTCTACACCAGGGCAGCTAGCCCATAGCTTTAGCCCCACTGTTCTACACCAGGGCAGCTAGCCCATAGCTTTAGGCCCACTGTTGTACACCAGGGCAGTAGCCACTTAGCTTTAGCCCCAGTGTTCTACACCAGGGCAGCTAGCCCATAGCTTTAGCCCCCAGTGTTCTACACCAGGGCAGCTAGCCCATAGCTTTAGCCCCACTGTTCTATACACCAGGGCAGCTAGCCCATAGCTTTAGCCCCACTGTTCGTACACCAGGGCAGCTAGCCCATAGCTTTAGCCCCACTGTTGTGTACACCAGGGCAGCTAGCCCATAGCTTTAGCCCCACTGTTGTACACCAGGGCAGCTAGCCCATAGCTTTAGCCTCACTGTTTGTACACCAGGGCAGCTAGCCCATAGCTTTAGCCCCACTGTTGTACACCAGGGCAGCTAGCCCATAGCTTTAGCCCCACTGTTCTACACCAGGGCAGCTAGCCCATAGCTTTAGCCCCACTGTTCTACACCAGGGCAGCTAGCCCATAGCTTTAGCCCCACTGTTGTACACCAGGGCAGCTAGCCCCTTAGCTTTAGCCCCTGTGTTCTACACCAGGGCAGCTAGCCCATAGAGCTTTAGCCCCACTGTTGTACACCAGGGCAGCTAGCCCATAGCTTTTAGCCCCAGTGTTCTACACCAGGTGCAAGCTTAGCGCCACATAGCTTTAGCACTGACTGTGGCGGTACTGACCAGGGTCAGCTAGCCCATAGCTTTAGCCCCACTGGTTGTACCACCAGGGCAGCTAGCCCATAGCTTTAGCCCCACTGTTGTACACCAGGGCAGCTAGCCCATAGCTTTAGCCCCACTGTTCTACACCAGGGCAGCTAGCCCATAGCTTTAGCCCCACTGTTGTACACCAGGGCAGCTAGCCCATAGCTTTAGCCCCACTGTTCTACACCAGGGCAGCTAGCCCATAGCTTTAGCCCCACTGTTGTACACCAGGGCAGCTAGCCCATAGCTTTAGCCCCACTGTTCTACACCAGGGCAGCTAGCCCATAGCTTTAGCCCCACTGTTCTACACCAGGGCAGCTAGCCCATAGCTTTAGCCCCACTGTTGTACACCAGGGCAGCTAGCCCATAGCTTTAGCTCCACTGTTCTGGACCAAAGAAGACAAACTAGCCCGTACCTTTAGCTCCACTGATGA
Organism: Melanogrammus aeglefinus; assembly: GCA_900291075.1. Classification (NCBI taxonomy): domain Eukaryota; kingdom Metazoa; phylum Chordata; class Actinopteri; order Gadiformes; family Gadidae; genus Melanogrammus; species Melanogrammus aeglefinus. Next base: position 240,735 of record OLKM01000397.1, on the reverse strand, counting down.
CCAGGCCCAGCTCGGCACACACTGCCACACACACCAGCTCGTGGTCGTGTCCCGTCAGCACTGCGCGAGGAGCAGGGAAGTCACCTGTGGGACGAGAACAATGTCTGAGCGATACGTTCCCACAGAGCTCAAGTTAGATTCACAGATGTGAGCTATGCTGCTCCAACTCCCTGGCCAACAAGGTAGAAGGTCAAACATCTACAAAAAGTAAAAGTCCTTATTTCTACTTGAATCAGATTACTTCTACAACTGCTACCTACTACCTAAAAATAAGAGCCATTCGGTTTTATTTATTGTACCTTCCTATGAGTGTGTGTGTGTGTGTGTGTGTGTGTGTGTGTGTGTGTGTGTGTGTGTGTGTGTGTGTGTGTGTGTGTGTGTGTGTGTGTGTGTGTGTGTGTGTGTGTGTGTGTGTGTGTGTGTGTGTGTGTGTGTGTGTGTGTGTGTGTGTGTGTGTGTGTGTGTGTGTTCCTATAGATTTGATGTGTGTGTGTGTTCCTATAGAGTTTGATTCTCAGTGGTTTATCTGTGGCCACAAGGGGCTGGGATTGACCCCTCAAGTCGATTACTCCATAACATGTCAAATGACCACATTATTTCACCAGCAAATAATAAAAGACAGATCTTATAAGATAATATATATATTTTTAAATAATTAAAAATCCTGGAAATGCACACATCCTGGGAATGACAAACATCTGGCAGCCGCAAGGTCTCCCACTTACATTGTCATGTAAATTATGGGATGTCCAGCAATGCTAGCAAAGCCCCCAGATCCCATCCCACATGCCACATGATTGATGATGGATGTGTGTGTGTGTGTATGGGGGGGGGGGGGGGGGGGGGTGGTGGATGTATGCGTGTGTGTCTGGATGTATGCGTGTGTGTCTGAGGGCACCTGGACTCTTTATAATGAGGACCAGGGGACCTCCGGCCCAGACCTGCTGCGTAGGTCTAGCAAAGAAATACTAGGGGATAGCAAAGAAATACTAAGAAATATTTATTTTAAGATTTGGACATTTTATCAATTTGTTTTAGCAATCCATTTAATTTGGCAGGGATGCTGATGTGGGGGAAAAAAAGTAAGGACAATTTGATGAAATAAAATGATTATGAAGTAAAGTTTAATAATTAAGTTTGTTTTTATTCATTCATGTTTAAAGTGACAGGGATTTCTTTGGACAGGATGCTGGTTAAAAAAAAACATTATCAGTTACATCTTTTTTTTCTTTTTAGGCTTAATTTTTGTCATTATATAGTAATAGGGTTAGCATCGCACTCACAGTACAATAATATACCAGAATAAGACACAAGGCAATCAAAAAGCCATTTGAGACTCAAATATACTACAACTGAGGTGTTTATAATACGACTCCTTTGCAGTTATTTCAGACCTTTTAACCTTCCCACCACAGCCTGGCGTTCTGTGACCATAGCGAGTGTATGCTGGCGTGATGTATGACAACATAAAGACATCACAGGCCCCACAGGCCACCGTGTCCCGCGGACGCCATCACGGACGCCATCAACACAGGAACACAAACCATCGACGTCGTCATGGATACAACCGTGGCGAAAAACACTTCCTGATGGATGGATGACGAGGATCACGGTCTCAGAACCCCCCCCCCCCCCCCCCCGGGTCCCGTCATGTCTCTCTGTGGTCGGCGAGGGGGGGGTTGAGAGTGAGGGTGAGGCAGGAGGTGGTGTGACGGAGGAAGCGTGTGTGTGTGTGTGTGTGTGTGTGTGTGTGTGTGTGTGTGTGTGTGTGTGTGTGTGTGTGTGTGTGTGTGTGTGTGTGTGTGTGTGTGTGGGGTGGAGGGGGGGACTCAGGGATGTTTTGATCGAGGGCCCACTGAGACTGGACCTGAGCCATGCTGTCAGTCACACACACACATACACATTCACTCACTCACTCTCTCACGCATGCGTTTGTGTGTGTGTGTGTGTGTGTGTGTGTGTGTGTGTGTGTGTGTGTGTGTGTGTTGTGTGTGTGTGTGTGTGTGTGTGTGTGTGTGTGTGTGTGTGTGTGTGTTGTGTGGTGTGTGTGTGTGTGTGTGTGTGTGTGTGTGTGTGTGTGTTGTGTGTGTGTGTGTGTGTGTGTGTGTGTGTGTGTGTGTGTGTGTGTGTGTGTGTGTAGTTGTGTGTATGTGTGTGTGCGTGTGAGTAGGACATGTGTCAGCAGCGCTCCCAAGGGATAACAGGACCGGGGTGCACATCACCTCCCAGACAAAGGATTCAATCACAACCTGTCCTGCAACACTCCACCTTCCTCCCCCTACCGCTCCCTCCTCTTCCCCCCCCCTCTCCACTGGCCCCTGTGGGACCCGAGAGAGAGCGAGAACCAGGGGCCCCCCATTACCCCTGGCACGATTGAGCAGGAAGTTGTTTTAATTATGACACGCTTACCACACTTTAACACACACACACACACACACACACACACACACACACACACACACACACACACACACACACACACACACACACACACACACACACACACACACACACACACACACACACACACACACACACACACACACACAGCCTCCACCCCATGCCAGTAAAACCATGCATCGTGTGTGTCCGTGTGTGTGTGTGTGCCTGTATGTGTGTTTGTGTGCCTGTGGAAGTTGGTGCATTATTAAACGCGTGCACGGTTGCCAGTCTACTGGCACTGTTCAGTATTCAGTGTAGCTGTTTACCGTCTTCTGGATCTGGACCATTGAGTATTTCAACCACATCATGTTAAAATAAATAATGAACATATAATGCAAAATATTAAAGAAATATAAAATATCTAATAAATGTACATAAAATATACAATGTAATGAATAAAGATATTAATGCTAATGTTATTATTTTTTAATTTTCTCTATTTAGGGTTTTTGCACCCCATATATTAAATCGTTCGAAACATGAAGCAGAGAGAGTCGTTTCTACCAGGTCAAGCACTGCCACCATCTATTCAATCAATGTACAATCATGTACGTCAAATACGATCAGGTAAAGAGCAGACATGTTCTCTATGTGAGGACTGAAAACACTATGTCAGCAGGGGGTTTCGCTGCGGTTTTATGGGATGTATTAGGAGTGTGACTACCAAGGGAATCGTCTTTTCTCTGCTCAAGAAAACAGCAGAGCCTTTGTCACCCTTCCACTAATTAGAAGCACCCAAGCGTTCATCTTAATGAAGAGTCTGGAGGAAGTTCATTAGAGAACACGGCCCAGCCTGGACCTGACCTGTTCCCTGGAAACATACGCTACACAAAACGCAACACACACACCACACAACACAAAGACACAACACCGCTCGCGCCCGGACCTGACCTGCTACCTGGAAACATACGCTACACACAACGCACACCACACAACACAAGGACACAACACCACTTGCGCCTTGACCTGACTTGCTTTCTGGAAACATGCGTGTGCGCATTTGCGTTCCTCTAAACGTGTACATGGGTTTACTTGTCCGGGTCCACACATGTGTACAACACAATGTGGCTGCTGTTAGTGCCATTTTAATTGGTATTTGTTGTA
>OLKM01000397.1:219689-227189 GCA_900291075.1 Melanogrammus aeglefinus | reverse complement strand
ACGCACGCACGCACGCACGCACGCACACACCACACACACACACACACACACACACACACACACACACACACACACACACGCACACACACACACACACACACACACACACACACACACACACACACACACACACACACACACACACACACACACACACACACACACACACACACCCCAACACTCCCACCACTCGCTGGCCACCTCCTGAAGTCAGGGGTGTGAGGGGGTGTGTGTCGGGGAGGTGGAGGAAGTCTGGCAGCCATTAGGGGTGACTCAGTCCGTCAGGTAATAAGTGACATCAGAGCTGTTTCGAGGTCGGCCAGGGGGCCGTGGAGTTGGTCGCGGGGATATTCAACGCCACATCACACGGACTCTAGCCGGGGCCATGTGGAAACCATCACCGTGGAAAGCCTGGTCAACGTGGTAACTCTCACCACAGATCGTTACCATGGTAGCCTTCACTGGGGACACCATCAATGTGCACCACATTGCCGCCATAACTTTCACCGTCGCCATAATTGATGTGGAAACCATAACCGCCGGAAACCATCGTCGTGGAAACCATCCCCCGAGTAACCAGGATCAGCCTTCACCGTAGGAACCATATCCCGTAGAAAAATAATCACCTCTCCCGGCTGGTCAGCCATGAAGGGACTCAGCAATGGGCATTTAGAGAGGCGTTACGAAAAACTGTTTCACATGACAAGAGAGGATGGGCATGTGTGTGTGTGTGTGTGTGTGTGTGTGTGTGTGTGTGTGTGTGTGTGTGTGTGTGTGTGTGTGTGTGTGTGTGTGTGTGTGTGTGTGTGTGTGTGTGTGTGTGTTTGTGTGTGCGCGCGTGTGCGCGTGTGTGGTCGTGTGCGTGTGTGTGTGTGTGTGTGCGTGTGTGTGTGTGTGTGTGTGCGTGTGTGCGTGTGTGTGCGTTCGTGTGTGTGCGCGTGTGTGTGCATGTGTGTGTGTGCGCGCGTGTGCGTGTGCGTGTCTGTGTGTGCGTGTGTGTGTGTGTGTGTGTGTGCGTGCGTGTCTGCGTGCGTGTCTGCGTGCGTGTCTGCGTGCGTGTCTGCGTGCGTGTCTGCGTGCGTGCGTGCGTGCGTGGCGGCTTCGGCGGCCGTGCATAGATGTGTGTTTCCGTATGCATGCAGGGGCACTGAGGTGTTATTGGTGAGGCTGTGTCAGTAAGGGCAGGAGTGGGTGAAGGTTAACCCCAGTGCATGCTTCGTCTGACCAGCCACCTGCTGAGCTAATGCCCTGTCAGATCACAGTGCGACTGTATCGCCCCCTCTCCAGCCCCCCTCACATCTCTCCCCCTCACATCTCCGTCCTCACATCTCTCCCACTTCACAGCTCCGCCCAAATCTGTCACCCTCACATCTCCCCTCACATCTCCATCCTCTCATCCGCCTGCTCACAGTTTCCGCTCCCTGCACCACTACACCACTACACACACACTCCTCACCTGCTAAGCAGGACTTAGGGGCTTTAGGCACCTCCTCCCTACCTCCTCCACCCCTTCCCCATACGCCACCAACACACCTCACCTCCACCACCTCACCCCCAACATCTCCACTACCTCAGCGATAACTATCCAGCCGGGGAGAACATCCATCATAAGACAACGCGTGTGAAAGTGTTTGTGTGCACGTGTGTGTACACGTTTGTGTGAGTGTTGACCCTCTTGACTTCAACAGAAGGCGTTTCAGAGGTGAGTGGGTGCAGCGTCTTGGTGCTGCCAAACAGGTAAGGTGACATTCTGGTCACACACACACACACAGTTATTTGCACACACGCACACACACAAAAAAATCATACACTGTAACACACCAAACACCGCAATATCGTCCGTCATACACCAACAAATGCAAGTACACACACACACACACACACACACACACACACAATAAAGCGACACGCACACACACACACACAGATACATCCCCAAACACCTCGCCCTTTGTGCGTTCATGCGAGCCAGACAGTAAACAATGATGTCAGACAGGATGCAGACATGTCTCCCCCCCCCCCGACCCCTGGCCTGACTAGTGTTGGTAGGGTGGGGGGGGAGTCGGTCCTGAACCCGACCCCACCCCACCCAGAGGTCTGGGGTCTGGAGGCGGGGACGACATGCAGATCCATGGCTACGTCCTTCGTCAGGCACACCGCCCGCGGACGCAGCGTAGGAGCACGAGCTGCGTGTCGCCGAGCGCACGGAATGTGACCGAGAACAGCGATTAAACACACAGGAACACATGTGCACACGGCCATCACACAAACACGCACATTCATGCACACAGATGAACACACACACACACACACACACACACACACACACACACACACACACACACACACACACACACACACACACACACACACACACACACACACACCACACACACACACACACACACACACACACACACACACACACACACACACACACACACACACACACACACACACACACACACACACACACACACACACACACACACACACACACACACACACACACACACACACACACACACACACACACACACACACACACACACACACACACACACACACACACACACGCACATACATTCTCAAACTCACACAAACACATACATGCAAATAAACCCTTATTTTGAAATCGTTCCATCAAGTATGAAAATCCAAATTCCTCTAAAGTCTTTATGGGTTAATCGTGTCGTAAGCGTGTTGTTGGGATGACCACAGTTGCAGAGGCCATTCTCGACGCGCCAATAGTCATTTGTCAGAGATGAGTGTTTCTGGATTGCTTTTTAATCCTCTCCCTTTCTTGCCCAGGGCGGCCGCTCTGATTGACGGCTCCGAGGCGAGCATCTGAACTACTGTTTGTGTGTGGAAAGTTCAGGACGTCTCCACCAATGAGACGCCTCTAACTTGACTGTCACCTTCGACAGCGAAAAAGGAAGCTACCGAAGATGGTGTGCATTGAATGTGAAAGGGGGCTTGCATAAAGGAAAGGTTGGCAGGTTTAAACGTATACCAAGCCAAGCAGCCGTTGAATCAAGGAAGCAATTAGAGCAGTTGATGTTGGCTTCAAGCTTTCATTGGCTTGGGAAAAATCTGGTATGTGCTAGCAAAGAACACCTTGTAGACACATCAACGTACAAAATGCCTTCTGGAAGTATACACACAACACATTCTAAAAGTGCTTATGGACAGGAAACCTTTTAGAAAATACGAGGAACACATTCTAGAAGTGCACATGGACAGAATAAGTGTATGTGGAACATCTTCTGGTAGTATCAACAGAATCGCTCCTATTGTCGATGGCAAACTCTGCATTGAACCTTAATAGATCATCCAACACCTGGAGGTATGCCTCGGTGTCTCCAGAACGACATCTCCGAGTGCCATCAGAGAGCCTTCTAGAAACATCTAACAATCTCTACAAAAAAAGCATAACATTTAAATTCAATATAGCCTTATATATTATTATTCAAATAAAGTACTATAATACCAAATAATTAATCCTTATTAGCATTATCAAGGTGCCCAATCCAACATGCATGTGTAAAAGTTGCAGCAAAATGTGTAAGGTGTACTACAACGGATCAGGTATTAAAATGAACAAAACTCAACAAAATAAATGAAACAGAATTGAACGGAGGGGAAGTGAAGTGAACTCTGAATACTTGTGAAAGTCCCTTTGCTGCGACGGCTCATCTTAATTAGCTTTCTTCACACCCGGGTCCTATGAGCTCTCCTAATTAGCATTAGCATCATTTCTCCAACCACAGAGAGAGGAAAAGAGCCGTTCCCATGTCAGTACGGTGACTTGCCGCCTCAATTAGAGACTGTGGGTAGCAGCGAGCTAATATCTCTGTCAGCTCACGACAGGCCGGCTGGCAGCCAAACCAACTCCCACTCCCTCCTTCAGAGTCCTCCAACAACACGACAGACAAATGAACTCTCCATTGTCTGAAATATTGTGTACAATCGTGAAAAAATCCTCTCCCTCTCCCTCTCCCTCTCTCTCTTTCTCTAGCCCTCTCTCCATCTCACTCTAAGTCTCTCTCCCTCTCTCTTTCCCTCGGACTGTCCATCTCCCTCTCCGTCTCTTCCCTACACATCGTTTGATAATTAGATCGTCCCAGTTCGAGTTGCAGGTGATTTGCATAGTGGTCACTTGATGGATCCAGGCGCCCCAGGAAGTGACAGTATATAAATGAGTTGTTTTGCCGGCAGCAGATGGTGAATATCACAGGGAGAGAGGAAGCTGACTCTCCAGAAGAGCCACAATGGAGGCCAGCTGCTCCTCCCTCCCCCCCCCCCTCTTCCCCAGCGAACGCAATTAAGCCGTTCGCGTGTTGCTGCCGCGGCGGTACCGGCCAGCGCACCAGCTAATAGACATTCAATTAATTAGGTGGGAACAAGGGGATCCACTCACACAGCTATTGATTAAGTGACCCCCCCCCCCACAGTGATTGATCAAAGATCGCGAGGCCACTGTATTGATCTCTGGGAGAAAGGGAAGTGACATCGGAAGGCAGGGACAACATGACCCATTACCATTAATTACACTCTTCTTGGCTCGTCATTTTCCAGGTATTGTCCAGGACATTTTTCCCATAACGTCTCCGTGGTCGTCTCGGTTTATATCATCCACTAGGAATTTTCGGTATAGCAGTCGAGTCCATTTTATTAGTATATCCCTTAATCACAGTAATAGTCTCAAAGTGTTTCACAGGCCACGCCATCCACTCAAACCCAACCCTACACAGGAGGCCAGCAAGTCTCGCCCAGCCAGCCTCCATCTGATGGGCTAACCTAAGGCTAACCTACAGCCAAGTATGTTCTAATAGTTCCATGTGATGTCATTGATTACATCAGAAAGACAGATACGTTCCTGCGTACCCCAATTGTAGCGGTGAAAAGTGATAACTTATTCAAAAATAAATATGTTGGTGGATTTTGCAGGACACAGGATATTTTATGCGTTTTGTAATTGTCCTGTTGTTTGACATGCCTGGAAACCAACTTTTTTTTTTCAAGCCGCGTGGGAACCCCGACTAGGCCACCACATGATGTTTGACATGGACAGCTGTTTGAAGATCCATATCTTCAGCCAGACAGAGACAGAGTTATTTAGCTCCTCAGGCCATCTCCAAACCTATGGCCAATCACAGCCCTCAAGTGCTATGTGTCAGCATGCAAGCTCCTCCCCCCTTTCCCCACCAGGTCAGTTCACATGACATAATCGGTGATTGACAGTCGCGTGACACAAGACACTGTTGTGCTCCGCCAGTACATGCCTAGAGAGAGAGAGCAAGAGAGAGCAAGGAGAGAGAGGAAGTAGGCGAGAGGGCGGGGCTTGGTCTCCATGGTAACGTGTGTGCATGTGGGACAGTGTGTGTCTGTGTGCAGACATGTGAGTTTGTGAGTGTCTTGGTGTGTGCGCGCTCATGTAAGTAAGTGTGTCCGTGTGTTACTGAGTACACGTGTGTGTCAGTGTGCATGCAAGTATGTGTCTTCACGCATCTGTATGTTGAGTGTGTGTGGGTGTGTGTGTGCGTGTGTGTGTGTGTGTGTGTGTGTGTGTGTGTGTGTGTGTGTGTGTGTGTGTGTGTGTGTGTGTGTGTGTGTGTGTGTGTGTGTGTGTGTGTGTGTGTGTGTGTGTGTGTGTGCGTGCGTGTGTGTGTGTGTGTGTGTGTGCCTGGCTCACCTCTCTGAGGGCGGGGTCGTTGATGGTATCCAGGGCAACGGAGCCCTGGTAGGAGAGGTGGTGGAAGACGTTGAGGGCCCTAGCGGCCTCAGGGCCTCGCTGCTTGTACCCGAACACCAGGTCCACCCACTGATGCAGCTGGCACGAAACAGAGTCGCTCTCCAGAGCCTGAGGACGCAGAACCAGCCAATCAGGGGCCAGGAGAGGGGAGTCACCCCCCAGTGGTTCGGGGGTTAAGTAATAATTAGTCATAATAAAAATATGTTGTGTGTGTATAGTGCTTTAGAAGGTGCTCAATGACAATTTACAGCAGACAAAATCGCATCACAAAATGTGCATCATAAATAATGTGAATAAAGACACAGGTCATTCAGAAGCTAGCAGGTGTTGGATAGTTAATATAGGGCCACTTTACTCAAAGGCTTACTATCATTCATCTCGAGGGTGGACGTCTGTAATGTCAGAAGTAGATATATTTAGAAATGGCTCGTAATGACTAAAAACCTGCCCACCTGATGCTAAACTAGGTGCCCCTTAAAGTGGAAGAGTTATGAAACACTGGATGTTGTGTGATGTTTGAATAAGGTTGGACAAACAATACAACAGCAGCCAGTATGAATCCCTCCTGAAGGCAGTGTTGCGTTCTGTCGTGCACCGTGGTCTAAGGTCAACCACCATTACCGATGGAGCAGGCAGGACTGAGCTAGCGGGAGACTAAGCTAGATAGAGACAGAGTTAGGGAATAACAGCTTGCAGAATTTGGAGCTAGCTAGCTAGCTAGCTGGAGATTGAGCTTGCCAGAGACAGCGCTAGTTGGCCATTGGCATAGCTTGCTAGCAGCAGCACAAACCAGAGCTAGCTGGGGAAAGAGATGGTCAACGACAGAGTAAGTGAGATAGTGTCAGTGCTGGCCAAGGACAAAGCTTGTCAGAGACAAAAAACCAGCTAGTCATAAGACAAAGGGGGATAGAGACGGAGATAACAAGAGACAGAGCTAGATAGAGACAAAGCTAGATGGAGCACAAGCTAGCTGGAGACTAGAAACGTAGCTAGCCAGATCCAGCACTAGCCGCAGGGCATGTCACAGCAATAGAAAGTGGCACATGCAAAGATGGGAAGAGGGGGGACGTGTGGGAGGGAAGGAGGTGTGAGAGGGAGGGAGAGCAAGAGAGGAAGGGGGGGAGGAGTGTGACAGGAGGGGGGAGAGGGGGAGAGAGGCAGCCAGAGGAGGAAGCAAAGAGGAAGTGAGTAGGGGTGAGAGAGGGAGAGAGGGAGCGAGAGAGAGAGAGAGGAGAGAGAGAGAGAGAGAGAGAGAGGAGAGAGAGAGAGAGAGAGAGAGAGAGAGAGAGAGAGAGAGAGAGAGAGAGAGAGAGAGAGAGAGAGAGAACAAAAGAAGGACAAACAGGCTTAAGGCTCTGTTACTCCACCATATGAATAGTATACAAGATACTACACAAAATAGTATAGAAAATAATGTACCTGAACTTCTGTACTAGTACTATCGAATATTTTAATCACGATACTAAAATATAATTATTATCTGCAATACTATAATACTATAAATGAAATAGTCAATACTATTTGAAACACAGTACAATATCACATATTATTATCAACACTATGCTCAAATCAAAATGATAAAATACAAAAATACTACACCATATACAAAACTACCACATCAAGTGAAAGGAAAGGACTGAGAAAACAACCTACATTACAAACCACAACAGGAGATACTGTAATGCCATCCCATAACCCCTTGAGGTTAGCGTGGATAACCCAGCCACTGGGCGTCCTATCATCAA
>OLKM01000397.1:194689-209689 GCA_900291075.1 Melanogrammus aeglefinus | reverse complement strand
AGTGGCTGGCTGGCTCCTGAGGGTCCTCCCAGGCCCCGTAGCATTCGGCGTAGAACGCAGCGCGCTTGGGGTTCAAGGCCCCCACAGGCTGAGAGAAAAAACCATGCAAGGTGTGAGAGGAGGGTCGTCCAACGGATGCTTTTACATATAGGAGGCCTACGAGTGGAGCAGGGACCCAGAGTTGTTGTGTTGTGCTTGTTAAAGTGGTTTTAAATTATAGTTAAATCAGAGATAGCTTTGATAAAGTGAAAACATATCAGGAAGAGTATCCAGAGTAACCAGTACATGTGTAAGGGAACACAAGGCGTGGTGAATGAACCGGTTCCACCACTCATTTGGGTTTGTGATGCCACAAACGGCCAGACTTTGAAAGGGCTTGTCATGGCTGATCAGCATCACACCTTGTGGTAAGCCAGGGGTCCTTTAACAGGACTCCATTAGGGCACAGAGATCAAGGCAAAGCCCCCTGGGTAATCTGTCTGTCCCTGCCCCAATGTTTTGCTCCTGTACCCCGGCAGCTAAAAGTTCCTGTCTTTCCCGTCGCCGTGTCTCAGGATTTATGGGTAGAGGGGAGTTGGGTGAGGTGGGTGAGTTGAGGAAGGGTGGGGGAGGAGGAGGACCAGAGAGAGAGCAGCGTCTCCTGCTTAATGTTCTGAGTTAATCCTCCTGGATTAACCCCGACTGACCTGGTTTACACCCCACGCACCCAGACCAGAAACACACACACACACACACACACACACACACACACACACACACACACACACACACACACACACACACACACACACACACACACACACACACACACACACACACACACACACACACACCAAGACACACACAGACAGACAGACTCACACACACACAGTAGTCAACATTCTACTAGCGGAGCTTCCGTCACCTTGTGGGTCGGCCAACACACAGCGGTGGGCCTGCTCAATCGCACGCTCAGCTTAGCCTGGTTATTTACTGTCATGAGAGACAGAACAAGACCCACCCAATGACCACTGTGGACGGTTACCAGAAGGCAGAGGAGTTTAGATCTTCCTCCAGCGAAATGGGAAAAGTCACAAGCAAAAATACTTCACAAGAGTTCACTTTTTCATCAAAAGTGAATTACAACCCAGCGTGGGATGACATTTAACCAAATGAAAAGCATTATTTTTATTGAAAAAGTCGCCTTGACCGACCTCAGACATGGCCTGGTTTTGGCAGCTGGTGTGTGGTTCATGTTTAACCACCAACATTCACGACCGACTGGCAACACCGCGACCCCTGACCTCTTGCCGGCTGTTTCATTTCAATGTTCCACAGGCAACAGCATCGCTGTAATTACCAAACGTTTAAGGCTGAATAAATTGCTTTCTCTGCCGTTTCAATCAGCTCTCCCCAGCGCGAGAAGGGCCTGAACTGTCGATGTTATAGTAGCGCGGCCGGCGCGGCCTGCGGCGCCGGGAGGGGTTGGTAATATAATCAACGAACAGACTCCATCTTTACGTTCACCGCGGGAGCCACGACAACCCACAATACAAAACCATCCAATCAGAAGGCTGTCATTTCTGTCTATTTGGTTGTATTTAGCATTTCACATTTTACAAGGTTACAGGGCTTTATCCTAACCAGGTTTTCTCCATGACTCGTTAACCCTTCGAAGGAGAAACTAAACGGCTATTTCATTTCCGGCTGTTGCGGTATTGTTCCTTTCTACTCGTTTATAGATAAATATCGGGGGGGCTGCCGTTTCAAAACGCCAGTCGGCCCGTGTCAGTGACAGGAGGGAGGGCGTGGAGGAGATGTTTATGGGGGTCTGCGTGGATTTACGAGGTGGTAATTGTCAGCTGTGGTCCGTCCACGTTGAGCGGACCGCCGCGTGTCTCGCAGCGCGGCGTACGACCAGCGCCGCGGACCCCAAGGTGGCGGTATGAGAGTCACGGGGGTGTCAAACTGTACTCAATTATTAAACAGCATTTTAAGCTGATTTTAGGATTACTATTATACCCTATATAAGAAATATCAGACACGCTTTTATTTAGAGCGACCGAAAATTTGCCCGGACCCACCACTGGAATATGTTTCATGATATTACGTTAAATGCTTAAATAAAAAAACACATCCAGGGTAGTTCTGTCCAAATACCAATATTTGAATATTCATCCCTCGGTCTCTCCTGGTTCTAAACCCATTGGAATTGGAATTAAGTATTTTTTATCCTCACAATTATACAGTAATTACATTCAAAACACACCACTGTTCCTTCCTTTGACGCCCCCTGCTCTGTGTAGTAGGCTACTAAAGCAAAACAAAGTGTGCTTATTCTCCTCCACAGAGAGGACAATAAGCAGCGGTTGGCGTTCACACTCGGCTAAACAACAGAGGCAACAAGCCGAGACAGCTCCGAGGCGCTCCTCCACAAAACACCTGACCCGCGGAAATCTGCACAAACAGCACAGCAAACTGTGATCAAACTTAGTTTCCACCATCACTTCTAATTAGGATCAGCCCAGCAGGTCCTAGGCAGCCATGCAGTAGCCCCACCGGGGGGGGGGGGGGGAGACGGAGAGAACCATAGAGATAGATGGAGAGGGAGGGAGAGGGGGAGGGAGATGGTTAAGGAGGGAGACATGTATGGAGGGAGAGAGATCGAGCGAGAGTGAGAGAGAGAGAGAGAGAGAGAGGGATGAGAGGATCCTCTCATTTGGGTTGTTACTTCCAGGGGAGATGCACGTTGCATTTTATATTTCTGAAGGAAATTACATTACGGTATGTTGCACAGTATGCCTCCCCCACCCTCTTTCTCTCTCTCTCTCTCTCTCTCTCTCTCTCTCTCTCTCTCTCTCTCTCTCTCTCTCTCTCTCTCTCTCTCTCTCTCTCTCCCTTCTCTCCTCTCTCTCTCTCTCTCTCTCTCTCTCTTCTCTCTCTTCTCTCTCTCTCTCTCTCTCTCTCTCTCTCTCTCTCTCTCTCTCTCTCTCTCTCTCTCCCTCTCCTCTCTCTCTCTCTCTCTCTCTCTCTCTACATCTTCTCCAATCTCCCTCTCTTTCCCTTTATCTCTCCCTATCTCCCTCTCTCTCCCCCCCTCTCTCAGTTGTGCTTGTGTGTGTGTTTTTCTGCAGGTCTCTTCAGAGACAGTGCTTCTTCCAGCTCAAGTCTAATCTAATCATGGTTCCTCGCAGTCACAAGCAGGCAGACCAGCTCCCAAACAGCCCACAACCCACCCCAAACACACACACACACACACACACACACACACACACACACACACACACACACACACACCACACACACACACACACACACCCACCCACCCACCCACCCACCCACCCACCCACCCACCCACCCACACACACACACACCACACACACACACACACACACACACACACACACACACACACACACACACACACACACACACCAGAGAAAGTAGCATCCTTATAGCAGTCAGCCTCCATCTACATTACCCACCATGCATCTCTTTAAGGTTCTCAGCTGTCGCGTTATTACTTTTGCACGAAACTTAGTCCTGTGAAACATTTGAACACCCTTGACACAAATGTTTGCACACTGTATGTGTTCCTGTTTTATTAATGTGCATTACATTGGCTATCTTTGTTGAATATTGTGATCTAGGACTTGTTTTTGGTATGAATCTTTCCTATTGCAGGGGTGTGTGAAAAGTTCCTGTGACAGAAACTGAGAGAGTAACTGACTGAATTACCAGCCTAGGGAAGCTATGAATGTTGAACCAGAATAACATAATACACTAAAGTCAGGGGTCAGGCTAGTGTAGTGGCCAGGGGGTGTTCAACTCCCAGCTGAATGTTACTTGGTACGATCCCCAAAATCAGTATCAATATATAATCAAACATTTTGGTGGGAAAAAAGTTGGACCGTTTGCACTCGTTGTCCGGGTTTCTGCAACACAACGTCAATGATCCATTAAACAGAGTCGATGTCGCACACCATTATTCGTTTTGCTTATTATTACTCGCTGCTCGTGACCGCCCCCATTGAATGGCATGTGCGCAATTAACTTAAAATACGAGCGTCATACAGGTGACTCAGTCGTGAATAAAGAGCACTCCCACTACCTCGGGGGGGTCACACACTAAACCACCTCACCCCAACTTAGAAAATTAGTAAAGAACTGAGCGTTCGATCAGGAGCAATTAGGTTGGCTGTACAACAGATGACAGTTTGATTGTTCGGCACGAGAAATAACCTACCCGTCAATCAGTGTTTGCGGTTACGCTCCCTCGGAGACGTTTATCCAGCACCGAGGCGGTCATAACCTAGCTCACGGTGAAGTTCCCGTTTTCCCCACGCCGTTTCATTGCCGTCAGGATGATTAGCTTCCTGTTCCCATCAACGCGCTGTCACTCAGTATGCCGATAATCATTAGTAGACCCATGCTACACTCCTCCGCATGAGTGTACCTGACATCAAACTATGCACAATGCCTCGGGCCCTTGGGCAAGGCCGTTGTGTTGGGGCTGCATTTCTTACAGCTGAGTGAATACCCGGCAAGCTCGGAGGAAGTTGTTTTGGCGGTCTTTTGGCACGCAACGCAACGGGTTGTGCGTCAGCAAGCGTCACCTGACATGACGCACAAACTTGTCATTCAGCATCCAGGGGAGTTCAGAGGGAAGTGTGTTTATCTCCCAGTCAAAACGACTGGATTCAATTACGAAAATCCCAATCCTACCTGTAGGCATCTTTGAGCAGAATGACCCCTCACCCCCTACCTGCTCCCTAATGACATGCATCGAAACTTACTTTGGATTAAAAGCGTCCTCGAAATGACGTTAAAGGAAATGCAAATCCAAAGCGACTTGGGAATCCGTTCAGGTCATTGATCAGCAGGTAGAGGGTGAGGACATCTTGTCCTAGGCTGAAGACGTGTTGGCTCAAACCTAGCACCTTTCATCACCTTTTCATTCACACGCCTGACCCCCATGTGAGCTGCTGGTTCCTGGGACAACTTGTGTGAACTTGTGGGGATTTGATCGATGCTGTGGAGGAATGAGCCAAGTTCAACCATCAGGAAGCATGGCTCGGTGACTTATTAATAATTAATGGCTTTAATTGTGCACCGGATCGGATTGTGCACAAGAGACAAGGTTAACGTCACTGGAACAGAGACGTCACTGGAACAATACTATACATATGTGCATGTAAAATTCAAGATTACAGGAGATATGCACGTATACAACTCCTTGTATGTTAAAGCTTACGTGGCATCTTTTTGATAGTAAATCATACGGTACGACCATATATTACCCAGACACTACATTCCATAGTAAGTCGTGTCGCAGCTGTGTGACAAACAAGGTGGCTGGCCGTCTACACTGCCTGGGACACTTAGACTCTAATTAGAGCAGATGTGAACCGGTTACAATAGAATACCTATGTGACACCTGGAACATGGCAGTAGGAAGACAGATGGGCTGAAAACCTACAGCACTGCGTGATTTATTTCTCTTGTTTGTTCTCTTGGCCCTGGAAGGAACTGCGTCCCAATTAAAGCAAACGGTTGGAATTACGACAAAATTAAGGATTCCTCTGAGTATCCTAAAGAATCGTGTTTGTGTGTTTAAGTGTTTGAGTGATGAAAACTGAGTGTATTCGTGCTGTTAACACGACTGGATGTTTCTGGATGTTTATCTGGTTTAAAAATAAGAAGAAAATCATTTTCAAACTATGAAGATGCAGGCTGTCAGACAGAAGATAAAAAGTGTTGGAGTGATAAGGCAGAGAGAGAGAGACAAGAGAGGCAGAGTTTGAAGAGAGAGACACGGAGAGAGAGAGGGAGAGAGAGAGAGAGAGAGAGAGAGAGAGAGAGAGAGAGAGAGAGAGAGAGAGACCAGGGGAAAGCGTGAGAGAGAAAAAGAAAGCTGAGCCAGGAATGTGATGGTTTTCAGGTCAGTGAGCTTGAGAGATAAACTCACAGAGAGAGAGAGAGAGAGAGAGAGAGAGAGAGAGAGAGAGAGAGAGAGAGAGAGGAGAGAGAGAGAGAGAGAGAGAGAGAGAGAGAGAGAGAGAGAGAGCGAGAGAGAGAGAGAGAGAGAGAGAGAGAGAGAGAGAGAGAGAGAGGAGAGAGAGAGAGAGAGAGAGAGAGAGAGAGAGAGAGAGAGAGAGAGAGAGAGAGAGAGAGAGAGAGAGAGAGAGCGAGAGAGAGAGAGAGGTTTTGTGAGATATGTGCTGATGTTTGCTCTCTTCAGACCGAGCTGATATGACGTTGAACTCTCTCTCTCTCTCTCTCTCTCTCTCTCTCTCTCTCTCTCTCTCTCTCTCTCCTCTCTGCTCTCTCTCTCTCTCTCTCTCTCTCTCTCTCTCTCTTCTCTCTCTCTCTCTCTCCTCTCTCTCTCTTCTCTCTCTCCTCTCTCTCTCTCTCTCTCTCTCTCTCTCTCTCTCTCTCTCTCTCTCTCTCTCTCTCTCTCTCTCCTGAAGATGAAAGCCATCACTGTCGCCACATCTGACCTGCAACACAGCGTGACCTTTGACCCAGGCCATTAACAAGGCTTTTAAAGAGCTCCGGTACAAGCTATAGCATAACTCACGGCATTGGAAAGGGCTTGGCCAAACTTTTGGATCAAGGGGGTTCAGCACTCATGCTTAGTGGGGCAGACAACCTTCATTTTGCTAATAAATATACGAGTAATACAGACTAATGGCGCATTTCCACTAGCACGGCTCGGCTCGATACGGCTCGGCACCGCTCGGCTCGGCTCGGTTTGGTTGTGTTTCCATTACAACTGGTGCCTCCTCGACGTGGGCGGGGTCGTCATAACACGGCTGCGCGAAACCGCTGTGACGGCATTTACACGGCGCCGAGCAACGTACAAATCCGGAAGACCAGAACAACAACAACGCGTGGTGCCGTCGAGCTCCCTCTGAATCCGTTCTTCGGCAACCAGAGTCAGGAACGTCTGGACCTCCTCCACCGACCAAGGAGTGTATTTTTCTGAGAAGCCATCTCGTTCCAAGTCAAAAAGCAGTAAAAAGTGGTGTCTTGTCTCGCGTCTTGTTTTTATTTACATTCTAGGCGGTCGTCGCGCGGTTATGACGCTTCCAGTGACGACACTCATCGGCCAATCAGTGGAAGGCAGTCGGCTGACGTCACGTTTTAGTAACGCTTCGGCTCGCTTGGAACCAGGGTTGAGGTGATACCAAAAATGTACCCAGTTGCAGGTACTGCGTGCTAGTGGAAACACGCAAATAGCGCGCCGAGCCGAGCCGTACCGAGCCGAGCCGTGCTAGTGGAAATGCGCCATTAGTTTCAGACGATTATTTTGTTGTGTATGGTGTGCGTTTTCCACTTAAACAGTCTCAGGATAATAACTATATTTTGTTAGGCATGATGATCAAATTAAAAATTTGTTAAGTGTGATATTATTTCCCAGTCTTGGATTAAGACTTTTATTTACTAAATCATGGGTGCTCTTTTACAGTCTTTGATTAAGACTTTTATTCAGTTAGATTCTGTTGTTTTTTATTCCCGCATTCTGTCTGGGTCAAGGTCTGGGCAGGTCTTGGTGATCCGTGTCTGGGTCTGTCTGAGTGGTCGGTACCTTGGACAGATCTCTAAAGTTCGCCGACACGGTCAGGTCCAGCTCCTCGGACTCGTAGTTGGTGAGGACCCAGGGGAAGACAGGGTACTGGTTCAGGTCGTTGTATGTCCTCCCTGGCACGACAAAAAAAACATCAGATAGGGTTAGAATAGATTATATTCCATTCCATAACATAAAAACAGTAGTTTGTTGCCCGTTTGGGCACGTGACCCCGTTTTCAGGTCTGGCAATTCTTAGGACCCCAACCTACATATTTAATATCAATGTCCCCGTGACCGAATGAGCATCGTGCCACAATAGAGAGTAAGTACTAATCTCCGTTTCTGTGTAACAGTTATTAACAGGACCGTTCAAAGTTCAAGATCAGAGACTGAAGGAGTGCAAGAGATTGATGAGGTGGGGTGTACAGGGTGTGTAACTGCGTATATGACCGTAGTTACGGTTAACACGAGGCTTCAGTTACGATCTGGAAAAAAAAATCCCAGCATGCAACATTCCAACTGCGCTCCCGGGAGCTCGGCGGTGTGCCCTGCTTGCGACCTCACTTCCTGTCTGGGAGGCGCGCCCGCCGGCCCGCCACTCCGCCGCTACACCCCGTGATGATGACAGAGATCTCTGGGGCTGGCGTGAGACCGCGTCGGCCTGGCTCCACAGGCCCGGAGGCCTGCTGAGCCCTACAATCTCAGGTTCGTACCTCTCCGGTTCGTCCAGGACATGTCACATGCGCGCTCCTCTCACACCGGTGGTGTTCAGACAAGAGGGTTCGACAACCGTTATTCGGTCAAGTCTTTGGGTCGAACACTGTTTTAATAAACATATATTAGCAGGTCCACCTGCCTTGTCTGATTTAATTTGTGTCACTTGGGTGTGTTGGAAGACGGGGGGGGGGAATAAAGGGTTGTGCATGTGACATGGTAATCAGAAGGTACGGTGCATTGTACTCGTCGTATGTTCAGCGGGTCCTGAGCTCAGAGTACCTCCACAGGTGGGTCACGGCATGAGGCTTTTTATGGACCTCTGCTCCGGACTGTAGCGCGTGTGTGGATGTAATCGGAGAGACGCCCGTTCCCTGGAGTTCCCGAGACACGTGCCTGACATGTGACATGCACAAGAGCCCCCCGATTGTTTTTTATTACATTCCGGCTTCCTCTTCCTGCAGTGGGAATATTTAATTGTTTGAAGGAAACCTTTGCCATTAACGTAACCGTTATCTTC
Organism: Melanogrammus aeglefinus; assembly: GCA_900291075.1. Classification (NCBI taxonomy): domain Eukaryota; kingdom Metazoa; phylum Chordata; class Actinopteri; order Gadiformes; family Gadidae; genus Melanogrammus; species Melanogrammus aeglefinus. Next base: position 200,904 of record OLKM01000397.1, on the reverse strand, counting down.
CCGCCAGGTGGGATTTTGACTGCCCATAACAAGATTGATAGCTAGATAGATAGCCAGGCAGCAAGCCAACGAACCAGTCAGCCAGCCAGACACATAGTTGATAGAAAGTTAGAAAGGTAGGAAAATAAATTGATTAATAGAGAGAGAGAGAGAGAGAGAGAGAGAGAGAGAGAGAGAGAGAGAGAGAGAGAGAGAGAGAGAGAGAGAGAGAGAGAGAGAGAGAGAGAGAGAGAGAGGAGAGAGAGAGAGAGAGAGAGAGAGAGAGAGAGAGAGAGAGAGAGAGAGAGAGAGAGAGAGAGAGATAGATAGATAGATACGCTATTTACGAATGTTTACAGTATGTTACGGTACGTGTACTTATGCAGGAAGTGTTCAGAAGACAGGATATCTTTATCATTAAATCTATAGATTTCCCATTAGGGAGGTACATCTATATGTTTCCAAAGTGTGTTCAATGGATGTATGTACAGGAAATGGATGTCGTAAAAGTCCATACAGATAATGGCCCAGCGTAAAATGTATACGTATACTCAATTAATATACTATATTGTATCACACTATATTTGCAATTACTGATATTCAACTTTCAGATCCTCAAATCACTGAGGACATATTTAACCCAAATAAGCTCAAATAGATGGACAAGAAATATGTGTGTGAACACATTGTATCTAGCAGTGGGATCCTCCTCCGCTCCAGCCCGTCTGAGCCAGAGAGGACCTCAGCAGGGGGCCTCGTTCCAAACCAACATGAAATATGGAGCTGACCTTCAGTTAAAACAATAGGTTGTACATCTCGCTGTCGACTACCAAATGCAAACCAAGCAGGTCTGAGCTGAACTGAAGCCGCAAGCAAAGTAACTGGAAATCGAGCTGAAGAATATGCACTACTTTTAAGTACTTTTATTAATCACAGGGGGTCGAATATCAGTTTCCAGCTCACTACGGGACAGTAGTAGAATTAAAAAAAAGCAAAAGAATAAAAGAAGACTATACACAGGAACTATGTCCTATAGCCAACAGCCAAAACCAGGCCAAACTTAATTAAACCTCGTCCTAAACCCAAAAGTAAATGAGACCGAAATGGGCCCCAGCCCGGCAGAACAGGGTCCGGTTCCGCCAGCAGACAGCGCATCCAGAGGGATGTTCTCAGAGGATCTGAGAGACCCAGAGAGGCCAATTAAAGAAGGTTAATTTCACCCATGGAGACAACAGCAGGAGGAGCTGGGAGGAGGAGGGAGATGAGTACGTATGTGTGTGTGTGTGTGTGTGTGTGTGTGTGTGTGTGTGTGTGTGTGTGTGTGTGTGTGTGTGTGTGTGTGTGTGTGTGTGTGTGTGTGTGTGTGTGTGTGGGTGTTGTGTGTGTGTGTGTGTGTGTGTGTGTGTGTGTGTGGTGTGTGTGTGTGTGTGTTGTTGTGTGTGTGTGTGTGGGGGGGGGGCACTATGTTAATATCAGTGGAATAGTGTTTAATTAGAAGAGAACTTCCCATTCACACCCTCCCCCCATATCCCCCGCCCCGCCTGTCTGCGGTTGTCCACGACGACGACACCCCTGTCAGCCCAGGTGATTACCAGAAGGCTTTTAATGAATATTTTGGACTTGTTTTTTTTTTCTCCTCCCTCCCTCGTCCCGCCGTTGCCTTACATCTAATTAGCTGACAATAATGTATCGAACCCGTGACACGGGCGCCACGTATAAATATGCATGAAAACTCTGACTGCGAAGCGGGGTGACACTTGCCTCTGCTTCGCCGTTTGCCGCATGCAGTTCAGATCACAGAGTCGACAACGTAAACCTCTCCATCTCCACACACACACACACACGAACACGCACGCACACACGCACGCACGCACGCACGCACACACACACACACACACACACACACACACACACACACACACACACACACACACACACACACACACACACACACACACACACACACACACACACACACACACACACACTGCTGCGCTATGCTCCCAGTCTGGCACTAATTATCCGGCAGACTCCGGCGCTGCCTGCCTCCTCCCTCCTCCTCTTCTTCAAACGCACAGCTCACTGGAGCTCTGAGAGGTAGCGCGTGAACTCAGGATAAAGTTACCGCTTCCCCCTGCAGTTCGGTGCATCACAGTTATTGGTCGTGATTGGTTAAAACTTCAATTCGCGGCTGGAGTAAAAGCTCAGCGTGTGAATTCAGCCCCCAGGATACTCTAGTTTAGTTTCATTAGTTTCATTTTTGCAATGTGGGTGAGGTAAACATTTCACATTCCATCTGTGTGACAAACTTCCAAGATCATGGCAAAATCAGGCTTAATAGATTTTTTTATCTATCCAGACGTGTGTGGTGTGAGGCTGACGTGCAATGCGATGAGCTGTAGGTACAAGTCCTAACAATAGAGTAATTATAACTTGGTGAATACAGCAGCTGTCTTGGACAATCTCCAACCACTCAGAAAGAGCAGTCGCATTTAGTTAAAATGAGCTGAAAAAGGACACCAATTTGAACAGATACGTGTATGCTTTTAACCTTTTACAACCCAACTCGATAATTATAGCATGCACTGGTATTTTAGGATAGATATATTTTAGATTCTACATATGGAAATGTATTGTGCTCTAGTAGGAAACATCGTTTTTTTTAACCCAAAACAAGCTTTACCTGATACAGATAACATGCAACATTATTACCACAGGGTATGTTAAAAGATATATTCTAGATGTATTGTTGCATCAAAGTAGTATAATATATTGAAGTACTTGCAGTACCAATTCACTCACCTACGATGTGGTTAAGAAAGATGGGGAAGATGAAATGGAGGAGGAGCTGACCTTTGATGGTGGTGAGGAACATGTCGAAGATGAGGAACCCGATGAAGATGAAGTCATACGAGGAGCTGACCTTCGATGGTGATGAGGAACATGACGAAGATGAGGAACCCGATGAAGATGAAGTCATACGAGGAGCTGACCTTCGACGGTGGTGAGGAACATGACGAAGATGAGGAACCCCATGAAGATGAAGTCATACGAGGAGCACAAGGAGCAGGTGGAGCTGACCTGCGATGGTGTTGAGGAACATGAGGTACTCAAAGTTGGTGATCTCCCTCCTCTGCCAGCGCTGGGTCATGTTGGAGGTCTTGAAGAGCTGGCGGGGTGTTGCCAGGGAAACGCGTCTGGAGCAAACATGTCGAGGCATCAAGATATTGACATGGAGATACATGAACAGCCAAGAACAGATATCAGAAAGGTGATCCTCTGTGATAATTACTCATTTATTCCTTTATTGTTCATCAATACAAGTGTACAAATACATTTCAGAAAATATTGATCCTTCTTGATCTCCAAGCATGAATACCATAAACATATGAAGTAAATACAGTACGCTTGAATAACAATACTTGGATAAGCAGGGTAGACTAGACTTCATTTACATTGGTAAGGGGGCTTAGCTCAGGAGGTAGAGCAGTTGCCTTGTAACCTAAAGGTTGCTAGTTCCCCAGCTCCTCCCAGCTGAGTGTTGATGTGTCCCTGAGCAAGACACTTAACCCTAACTGCTCCTGACGAGCTGGCTGTCGCCTTGCACGGTTGACTCTGCCGTCGGTGTGTCAATGTGTGTATTAACCGATGTAAGTCGCTTTGGATAAAAGCGTCTGCTGAATGCAGACGCTTTTACATTGTAAATGTAAATCCCAGCCGGTAGGTTCTTGAATTGATCCCCAGCGTCCACGGTCTACCTGTAGGCAGCATAGATCAAGTTGTCCCTAACCCCCAACCAGATGGTTAATCCCCTAAAAGACTGTGTGGAGCGAGGCTGTGTGCAGCGTCGGAGGAATGGTGAATGAGCGTGACCCCACCTGTCTTGAGGCAGGCCATAGCTGGTGCCGACTCCCACCCGAGGAAGACTGTACACGGCCCTCTTCACCGTTGCACGGTCCGGTAAGTTAAACATCACCGACGCTGTGGCGACACACACACAAAGAAAGAATGAGAGAAAGGGCAAAATAACAAAATAATGAAAACAAAGATGACCAAAAAAACGTTTAACAAAATAAAACAAAGATCAACCAAAGAAAGAAAGAAAGATAAAACTGATAAAAGTCTGTATGTGCGTGTGCGTGTGTGTGTGTTTGTTACTTCTGTTGGCCATGAAGACCTCCAGAGCCGTGTTCTGCAGGAGGAAGAGTCTGGAGAACACGGCTCGGATCTCGCTGAACATCCACTTCCCGTGGAGTCCTTCGGTGAACGCCAGCACCTGCGATAGCACAGGGCCACCGTTAGCATGCTCAGCTAACACAAGCTCCATTCATTTCGTGATAATTCACGCAGCGCATTTTAGTATTTGAAATCTGTAACACAGAAGACACGAATTAATATCTCGTACTGTATTAACACCAGACAGGAAATTAGGCTGACAGAGTAGGAGAGAACAGATTAGAACAGTTAAAAGTATTATTATTACATAATAATAAACTGAAACAAACACATGTATTGTTTTTTATTCATATTTCATGGGGCGTGTTTTTAAAAGTATTTATTTGGTGTTGTAAAGCGCTCATCCGCCCTTCTCCTGACGGATGCATGCGCTCCACTCGGAGAATAAACAGAGAAGGGAAAACGCACACAAAACACGTGTGTGTTGCAGACACACACCGTCATCAACGATGTGGAGAGAGAGAGAGAGAGGGAGAGAGGGAGAGAGAGAGAGAGAGAGAGAGAGAGAGAGAGAGAGAGAGAGAGAGAGAGAGAGAGAGAGAGAGAGAGAGAGAGAGAGAGAGAGAGAGAGAGAGGGCGAGAGAGAGAGAGAGAGAGAGGAGAGAGAGAGAGAGAGAGAGAGAGAGAGAGAGAGAGAGAGAGAGAGAGAGAGAGAGAGAGAGAGAGAGAGAGAGGGAGAGAGGGAGAGAGAGGGAGAGAGAGAGAGAGAGGGAAAGAGGGAGAGAGAGGGAGAGGGAGAGAGAGGGAGAGAGAGGGTGAGACCATTAGTGTGTGTAGCGCTGCTGGGCGCCCGGGGTCCACGCCGACAGAGAGAGAGAGAGAGAGAGAGAGTCTCTGTGACAGGTGAGAATGATCCCCTCACACCTCATTTTCTTCTTCCTTCCTTCCTTTCTCCCAACCTCACCCCCCGCCCCCCCACCACCTCCCCCCCAAGCCTCCAGAATCTCCCTCCCCTCACTTTCCTCTTCCCTCTCCATTTTCTCCCTCCACCCCTCATCAAGTTCCTCCTGCCTCCTTTCCTCTATCGCCCTTCTCTCCTCACCCCTCTCCCTCTCTCCCCCTCTCCCCCTCGCCTCTCCCTCCTCTCTCCTCCCCCCTTCTCCCCCAGCCTTTGGTCGACCAGAATGAGCAGTCAAGGGGGAGTGAGGTGAGGGTTAGGGGGTGGTTGCGGAGGTGTGGTTGGTCGAGGTGACGATGGGGAAGGTGGTGTGTTTTGGCAGAATGGAGACGGACCACCCTAGGTTTGTGTGTGTGTGTGTGTGCGTCTGAGTGCGTGTGTGTGTGTGTTTAAATAAAGATGTAACTTTGCAGTGAGAAGCCAAGGCCCCAACGAGTAAAGGATATTATGGTGTGTGTTGTGTGTTGTGGGTGTCTTGGTGTGTGTGTGTGTGTGTGTGTGTGTGTGTGTGTGTGTGTGGTGTGTGTGTGTGTGCGTGTGTGTGTGTGTGTGTGTGTGTGCGTAGTGTTGTCTGATGTGTGTGTTGTGTGTGTGTGCGTGTGCGTGTGTGTGCGTGTGTGTGTGTGTGTGGATAAGAGTGTGATCGAGGTGTTGATGAGGTCTCTCTCTTTTCTCTCTAGAGAGAGAGAGAGAGAGAGAGAGAGAGAGAGAGAGAGAGAGAGAGAGAGAGAGAGAGAGAGAGAGAGAGAGAGAGAGAGAGAGAGAGAGAGAGAGAGAGAGAGAGAGGGAGAGAAAGAGAGAGAGAGAGATAGAGAGCAGTGGCAGGAGATGGAGAGAGAGGCTGAGAGACAAAGGCAGACTGAAAGTGGGAGGTAGAGAGAGTAAGGGACGGTGGGAGCGAGAGGTAGACACACACAGATAGAGACAACGGTAGAGTGCCAGACCCCGGGCAGGGCTAGCTCCGATGCTAATGCTCATTTAGACCAGTGAAGCCATCCCGAACCGTGCTGCCTTCTTTTCTCCCTCGAAAACACAGACACACACACACACACACACACACACACACACACACACACACACACACACACACACACACACACAC
>OLKM01000397.1:182189-192189 GCA_900291075.1 Melanogrammus aeglefinus | reverse complement strand
GAGAGAGAGAGAGAGCGAAATGTGGTGAGAGACAGAAAAAGGGGTGGGAGAGGTAGAGAGACAGAATGTGAGAGAGTTGTAGAGCTACCAAGGGGTGAGAGAGGGGAGTAGAGAGAAAGAGGGGATGAGAGTGAGCTAAAGAGGCAGAGGGAGTGAGAAAGAGAGGTAGAGAGACAGAGGGGGAGAGAGACAGAGGCGGTGAGCATGAGAGCAAGGGGGGGGAGGAGTTGGTTGGCTTTGATAACACAATTTAACCCAACACACACGCCTTACTACACACACACACACACCTCTCTCTCTCTCTCTCTCTCTCTCTCTCTCTCTCTCTGTCTCTCTCTCTCTCTCTCTCTCTCTCTCTCTCTCTCTCTCTCTCTCTCTCTCTCTCTCTCTCTCTCTCTCTCTCTCTGTCTCTCTGTCTCTCTCTCTCTCTCTCTCTCTCTCTCTCTCTCTCTCTCTCTCTCTCTCTCTCTCTGCTGCAGTGGTACCGTAGAGGGCAGGTCCGTGAGGCCCCGGATGGATAATATTTTGACAGACGAGATGAGGGTGGGGGTGGGTGGTGGTGGCTTGTGTAGGACAACGTGTACGTACACCCGTTACGTGTGTAGCACTACGGTGGCTGCAAGAGGTGTGGTAATATCCCCTGACCCCCGGGTCGTACCAACTTCACACCGGGACCGCCTGGTATGAAGTTGGTACGACCCGTGTGGAGTGGTTAGGAGGCCGGTGGACCCCCGTCCTAAAGGTTCTGGGTTCCGATCCCACGTGTTCGCAGCCCGACCTGCAGGCATGTCCTTCAACAACATGAACCCTCAACTGTAAATCAGATTTAAGCTTCCACTAAATAGTCAACATAATCCCGGGCAATACGTCCAAATAAATAAATAAAAATAAATGTGATTCCCTTAAAAACCAGAGGAATATATATAAAATATATACTCATACTGTATTTCTTAATAATGCAATATGTAATACAATGAGCACTAATTATATTAGTACTCAATATATTCATACTTTATAGTAGTAATTATTAACGACTATATTAATCTATAATACTACTATATATTAGTACTCAGTATATTCGTACTTTATAGTAGTAATTATTACCGACTATATTAATCTATAGTACTAATTATATTAGTGCTCAGTATATCCACACTATATAGTAGTAATTATTAACGACTATATTAATCCAGATTTGTAATTCGGGTGTGCGAGCAGGGCATCGCAGGGCAGTCGTAGAATTAAAAACGATTAAAGAAGCGATAGAGAGCCCCACGGAGGCCCGGTGTGAGCGTCCCACGGTACAGTCACAGCGCTGGACCAGCGTATAGTGTAGCCACAGTAATGGGAGCACCACGACTGATATATTTATACACTGACAGGCCGCTGTCAGACCTTCGGTGCTGGGGTCTCTCCCCCCCCCCCCCCCCGTCCTTCTCTAATAGGCTTCCAGAATATAGACCCCCGTAGCTGCCTGAGAGCCCCCCTCTCTCTCTCCCAGGACCCCTCACGCCCAGCGGGACACAGGGGGGGGCAGAGAATGGGCCAGGAAAGGCTGTTTTTATGAAGGCTGATCCGGGTTGAGGTGGTAACAGGGCTAGTGGTACAGTAGAAAACATTAATAAAGCCTCAAACCGCCTGCTGTAATTGAGACATTATTATTAGATTCTACTGGGCCCCCAGTCAGCACTAAAGTTAATTTATTAATTATATTTGAATTTCATTTATTAAAATACACTTTTTGAAATTATATATATTTTTTACATCCTGTATTTTATTGCTTTGACAAGCTTATTTCCTGCTGGGAATAATGAATGTGATTTAATTTAGTACCGTTATGTACACAGATTATTAAGTGTAGTATATTTGTATCCTGTAGTAAGCTATACATGTGTCAGTGGAACTGCTTTCTAGCAGTATGTACTGCATCTGTGTTGTGTGTACAATACATAAATAATAAACATAAAGATAGATATATATATATTCTGTATGAGGTTAGTTGAATGCATTTCATTTCAAATGTAGGTTTTCATTCCACGAAATAGAATAAGCTACTGTCAAACGTTCCTCCCACACACTCAGCCTAAAATGTCAAATACTTTGTACTTGGCTCCGTCTCACTGTAGTATATTCTGCTGTATATATAACAAATACTTTAGCGGTAATATTTTCACGGGCCGCCAGGACTTATAACAAATTCTGTCTCCCCTCTCCTCCGATAAAAGAGTGCTGAGAATCAGAGGAGTATGAAATATTGAGGAGTTTCTCCTGGATTACAGACTGCCACTCTTCTCCCCTCCCCTCCCCCTCTCCTCTCTCCCCTTCTCCTCTCCTCTGACTCCCTCCTCTCCCCTCCTCTATACTCACTTCTCCCCTCCCCTCCTCTCCTCTCCCCTCACTTCTCCCCTCCCCTCCTCTCCTCTCCCCAGTCTCCTCTCTCTTCCCTTGTCTCCTCCTCTGGCTCAGGTAGGTACCATTGGGAGGTGACTGGTTTGTCTGTGTGTGTGTGTGTGTGTGTGTGTGTGTGTGTGTGTGTGTGTGTGTGTGTGTGTGTGTGTGTGTGTGTGTGTGTGTGTGTGTGTGTGTGTGTGTGTGTGTGTGTGTGTGTGTGTGTGTGTGTGTGTGTGTGCGTGCGTGCGTACGTGTGTGTGTGTGTTGTGTTGTGTGTGTGTGTGTGTGTGCGTGTGTGTGTGTCTGCGTGCGTGCGTGCGTACGTGTGTGTGTGTGTGTGCGTGTGTGTGTAGAGGGGGTGAGGAAGGGAAACGAACGGCAGATTTGCATAATCAGTGTCACTATACATTTGGTTTGTGGCGGGAGTGTGGCGAGATGACACGGCTGTGGATCTCCGTCCCCACCCGGCGGGAGGAAGCAGATGAATATGCATTTAAAAACGATAAAAAAAAGCTCAACTCAGAGACAGATCACAGCCCACCTCCCCCCCCGCCCCCCCCAACCCTTCCAAACGTCCAGGCCAGTTTGTCAACACCGGTTTAGGTCCCGGTTGGCGTTTTCACGCGCATTAGCCCGTTTCTCCTCTGAGCTGTCTCCCCACCTCCCCGCGCATCCCTCGTAGGGAGTGAGAGGGAGGCCAGGAGTAGGAGAAGAGGGGGAGGGTAAGGAGGGGAGGAATGAAGTGGCAGGAGTGGGAGGGGGGAGACGGGGGGGGGAGACAGGAGGAGGAGAGGAGAGGAGGCTAAAGCAGAAGGAGCCTTCTCCTTCTGAAACAACTCCTCTACATTCATCAGCCAAAAATAATGCCGAGGGAATTCTGTGCATGCACTGCCTTTCAAAAGTCCTTCAAAGTCCTTCGTAAGGACGTACGTGTTGTGTCGATGTTGTGCGCGGAAAGACAAAGGGGACAAAGGGAGGAATTATCAATCGGCAGAAACGCTTCTGTGTCAAAATACATAATGCTATATGATGATCTCAACATGTGTTTAACACAATGCAAAAAGGTACTTCATCATGTCAATTTACTGGAAGCAGGTTTCAGTGATTTAAGAATGTCTGTCCACTCAGTTCTGTTTCATTCTAATGTAGTGCTTTAATCTATCATGCGTGTCATTTTATATTTACAATACAGACACGCACACACAAGCACACGCATGCACGCACAAACGCGCACAATACAGGTGTGCACACACACGCACAAATACACCAGACACACTGCCTTGGCATGATCCTGCAAAGTCTCCTGGGAGAGAGTGTAACTCTATGAGAAAGAGAGAGATTGATAAAGAAACAGAGAACGGAAGAGATGGAAGAAACGGAAGAGATGGAAGGGAATGGAGAGAAAGAGACGGAAGAGTGAGAGACAGAGACCACTATGGACGAAGGGAAGAGGAGGAGAGGAAAGCATGAGGTCAAGAGAGCGCCATACAGTGAGGGTGTGTCTCCTCCATCCATCCATCTCCTCTGGGTCTCCTCTCTCCTCCTCCCCCTCCTCTCTCTACCTCCTCCTACTCCTCCTCCTCCTCCTCCTCCTCCTCCTCTCCTCCTCCTCCTCCTCCATCCATCCATCTCCTCTGGGTCTCCTCTCTCCTCCTCCTCCTCCTCTCCTCCTCCTCCTCCTCCTCCTCCTCCTCCATCCATCTCCATCTCCTCTTGCTCGTCTCCTCTCTCCTCCCCTCCTCCATCCACCTCCTCCTCTCCTCCTCCTCCTCCTCCTCCTCCATCCATCCATCTCCTCTGGGTCTCCTCTCTCCTCCTCCTCCTCCTCCTCCTCCTCCTCCTCCTCCTCCCTCCATCCATCCATCTCCTCTGGGTCTCCTCTCTCCTCCTCCTCCCTCCTCCTCCACCTCCTCCTCCTCCTCTCTCCTCCCCTCTCCTCCTCCATCATCCACATTCATCCTACCCCCCCCCCTCTCTCTTCTCCTCCTTCACCTCCTCCTCACTTCTTAATCACAAGCCACACCGCACTCATCTCCCTTCCCATAATGCTCTCTGCCACTCGCGCGCTACATCATCGGGAGACAACGCGGCCACCGGACGCTTTGAGGATTATCTGGGGTGACACTTTTAGGATGCGGCCGGGGGAATCTGGAGCATCGCTCTTCACCGGCTTCAAGTGGAATTAGCCTGATTTAGCCGTCGCCGTCGACGACACCGTCGCCGGGAGCACAACAAGCCGCCTCGGAGCGCTATCGCTAAAAGGTGAAGCGGCGTGTTATCTTCATCCTTTGAAGAGGAGCGCTGGTAAAACGTATGCAAATGGGGCGTCTTTTGTCAGCTTGGGTCGCTTCCCGGGGGTCTGCACGCGAAGGGGTTGCTAATCTGGGTGTTGAGTGCGCAGCATAATTTGCACCTTATCCTCATGTAATTATATAGTTTAAATCTTTTTACTCAAGCTAATCCCGCGGCGCAGGGGAACACCGCGGACCCGAGGCCCGCGGTGCTCTGGGGGAACCAGGGGGGCGAGCGGAGGAGGGCTCAGTCTCCATCGCTCTCGCTCCCCCCTAATCTGTCTCTCCACGTCCATACCTCTCTCAGACTCACCCACTCCCTTTTCTCTCCTCTCTCTCTCTCTCTCTCTCTCTCTCTCTCCTCTCTCTCTCTCTCTCTCCTCTCTCTCTCTCTCTCTCTCTCTCTCTCTCTCTCTCTCTCTCCTCTCTCTCTCTCTCTCTCTCTCTCTCTCTCTCTCTCTCTCTCTCTCTCTCTCTCTCTCTCTCTCTCTCTCTCTCTCTCTCTTTCTCCTGACCTAACTCTCTCTCTCTCTACCTTTATCGTTCTCCCCCCATCTATACTTCAGACTCTCAATCCCTCCCTCTCTCTCGCCTTCAATACAATCACAGGGCTATATAGGAAGTGTACGTTCATGTTGCCAAAGCACAATGTAACAAAACACAAAACAAAGAGCAAACACTCTCTCCCTTCCTCCTCCTCCTCCTCCTCCTCCTCCTCCTCTCTCCTCCTACTTCCTAACACTCCTCCTCCCTTCCTCCTCCTCCTCCTCCTCCTCCTCCTCCTCCTCTTCCTCTCTTTCTTCTTCCTAGGCACATCGGAGGGGAACATGGTGTTGACGTATCACTCTGACATCCTGTATCGCAAACGCTTAATCCCTCATCCATCATTTGGATCCACCTGTTCACTCCTGGCAGAGAATCCAGATTTCAGCACCCTGAAGCTTAACATCCCACCGGGCAGTGAACTCCAACTACTAGTACTACTCCTAGCACTACCACTAATATACTCAGGGAACTATAGTACTACAACTAATACTGTCAGAGGACTGCTACTAGTAGTACTTCTACAAATACACTACGTGGACGACTACTAGTAGCACTATTATTAATACACTCAGGGGACTACTACTAGTAGCACTATTATTAATACACTCAGGGGACTACTACTAGTAGCACTATTATTAATACACTAAGTGAACTACTACTAGTAGCACTATTATTAATACACTCAGTGAACTACTACTACTAGCACTATTATTAATACACTCAGTGAACTACTACTACTAGCACTATTATTAATACACTCAGTGAACTACTACTACTAGCACTATTATTAATACACTCAGGGGACTACTACTAGTAGCACTATTATTAATACACTCAGTGTAGTAATATGTGTGAGGGGGGGGCAGAGAGCTGGGAGGGAACAGGGAGCAGAAGGAGGTGCAGACAGTATAACAGAGGGAAAGAAGGAGGAGGTGCATGTTGTGATTAGGGAGCACAACAGAGGAGGAGGAGGGGAGGAGGAGGAGGAGGAGGAGGAGGAGGATGGAGGAGGAGGAGGAGGAGAGAGGAGGAGGAGGAGGAGGAGCATGTTGTGGTTAGGGAGCACAACAGAGGAGAGGGGGGGAACGAGGAGGTGCGAGCTGTAGAGGGGAGCAGAAAAGAGGAGGAGGAGGACGAGGATGAGGACGAGGAGGACGAGGAGGAGGAGGAGGAGAAGGAGGAGGAGGAGAAGGAGGAGGAGGTGCATGCTGTAGAAGGGAGCAGAAAAGTGGAGGAGGAGGAGTAGGAGGACGAGGAGGAGGAGGAGGAGTAGGCAGGAGGAGGAGGAGGAGGAGGAGGAGGAGTAGGAGGAGGAGGAGGAGTGAGGAGGAGGAAGAGGAGGAGCAGGAGAGGAGGAGGAGGAGGACGAGGAGGAGGAGGACGAGGAGGAGGAGGAGGAGGAGGAGCAGGAGGAGGAGGAGGAGGAGCAGGAGGAGGAGGAGGGGAGGCCATGCCCTGCAGGGTCTGATCCTGCTGTCCGAGGAGGAGCCCGGGAGCTCTGATGCTCCTGCCAGCGTGGACAGCCCCAGACAAGCTGCTTGGCGTGCAGTCATTAGACTAATTACATTGGATCAGGACATATTACTGCAAGCTGTTTCCTCCAGGGCCAGCGGCCGGCCCTTTGTTAAGCCGCGAGGGGGGAGACGTGCTGTGATCCGGCATGGGAGGGGAGGGGACAGGGTGTTTATGTCACTCTTAGCAGTTCTTTATTGTGGACACAAGCTACTGTATATCTCTCAGACTAATGGCCCTGTGTAGCTCAACTACGGCCCCGTGTAGCGCTACTGCTAGAGCAAGGCATTAACACCCCCGGGGTTAAGGGTTTGATTCCCTGTGTAGCGCTACGGCTAGAGCAAGGCATTAGCACCACCAGGGTTAAGGGTTTGATTCCCTGTGTAGCGCTACTGCTAGAGCAAGGCATTAGCACCATCAGGGTTAAGGGTTCGATTCCCTGTGTAGCGCTACTGCTAGAGCAAGACATTAACAGCCCTGGGGTTAAGGGTTCGATTCCCTGTGTAGCGCTACTGCTAGAGCAAGGCATTACCACCACCAGGGTTAAGGGTTCGATTCCCTGTGTAGTGCTACGGCTAGAGCAAGGCATTACCACCACCAGGGTTAAGGGTTCGATCCCCTGTGTAGCGCTACTGCTAGAGCAGGGCATTAACGCCATCAGGGCTGGGATTAAATTTCCTTGTATTAGACCGGAGAGAAGACAAAACAATGGCCATTGACCAATCACACGCTAGTCAGAAAGGCAGCTGGTTCGCTACTTCACAGGGGAAACATGTTTTTTTTTAGTTTTTCATCTATCGAAATCGAATTCATCCTCAATTAATATTGATTATATTCATGAGCTGACTCAACACAAGGGGCACTAGATTACAATTGATTATAGCATTTCTAAAATCCATGAACTAAACCCCGAGATCCATAAACTGAACTCGGAAGGAGGCGGGTTACCCAGAGGGTGTGTGTGTGTGTGTGTGTGTGTGTGTGTGTGTGTGTGTGTGTGTGTGTGTGTGTGTGTGTGTGTGTGTGTGTGTGTGTGTGTGTGTGTGTGTGTGTGTGTGTGTGTGTGTGTGTGTGTGTGTGTGTTTTTATAAAACAACTCTCCACCATTGAACCAAATCAATTTGAGGGTCACACAATAGCGAGAGAGGCAGTTCCACAGATTCTATGAGCTCGCTTTGCACAGACTGCGCCGTAAGAAGAAGCATTTCGAGGCCGGCGTTGGCAACAGAATACCAAAGAGGCTTAGAGGAGATGGTTTAATGAAATATTTAGGCAGAAAGTTCAGAGGGCCGGGCACCATGAAAGAGGGTAGTGGGGAGAAAGCCTTTCTGGGCTCTGCGGTCTTCATTGTGGAGGAGTCACATCAAATTAATACTGAGGCCCATTTAAGGCCTTTCTTCTCGCAAGCTTTTCAGAACAGATTAAGCTACGAAAACTCAGAAATTACTAAAGCACCTATTAGGCATTATGCTAGCCTTTTATTCTCTCTCTCTCTCCCTCTCCCTCTCCCTCTCCCTCCCTCCCTCCCTCCCTCCCTCTCTCTCTCTCTCTCTCTCTCTCTCTCTCTCTCTCTCTCTCTCTCTCTCTCTCTCTCTCTCTCTCTCTCTCTCTCTCTCTCTCTCCTTCTACCACCACTGCCTTTCTCTGTATCTCTCTCTGATCCTCCTTGTTGTTCCCAATACATTCTTTGGCATTCACTTCCTCCACCCCCACCAACAACGGGACGCTACCTTGAAGGAAAACAACAAACACGCAGGGTTAAACATCACGTTCAACATGAACTTCCTTCTCTGCCCTGTGCACATTAAGCACATCCTGTATTCATAACAAATAAAGCCAACGGCAATAAATCCTAATCATTTATAATCCACGTTTAAAACAAAAAGCACACATGTGTGTTTTTTCAATTGAACTGAACTGAAAGGTTCAAGGGGGCTCCTGTGGCGTCTATAGAGGGCGCGACACAATGGGGAGCCAGGGAGTATTAGTCCGGGGCTCTTAGGGCGTCTGAGGGGTGTTTTCCAACCTAATGAAGGATCTCCGAAGGCGGGGGAAGCTCTCTGGGTCCCTGCACCCCTCGCTGCTCTTTCTCCGCTCTCCCAGAGGCGGTTCAAAGCGATCGGGGAGCACACGAATTGTAATTATAGCTGCTAACAGGATTCCAGAGGAGTGGGGCGCTGGCACTTGAGGAGCAGGTCTTGGGAGTTAAACGGCTGTCAGCCTCTCAAAGCCCCATCCGCATGTGAACCAGCGCAACAAAGACGCTGATATGTACACCTCCGGGATCCCGTTGGCCCCTCCGCAACACATGGGGCCCTATTCCCCGCTTTATTTTACATAGGGGCCCTCGTGGTCACTACGTGTACACGACCAGGCCCTGCCGCCCCTTCTACATAACACAGGGCCCCGTTGGCCCCTATACCTCACATAGGCCCCTGTTGGTGCCTCTGTCTCACATAGGGCCCCTATACTTCACACCAGGCCCCGTGGGTCCCTCCACCTCACATAGGGGTCCAGGTCGGCTCTCTGCCTCACATAGGGCCCTGATGGGGCCCCTGGACCTCACACGTGGCCCCTATACCTCACTTAAGAGCCTATAGACCCCTCTAGCTCATGTAATAATCCGCTACTTCACATACGGCCCTATTTGCTATTCTCCCCAACATAATGCCAGGTTGGCCTCTGACAGAGGGGCCCTCTGTGTACACCTCCAGGCTCCGTTGGCCCCCCTCGCTGAACCTGAATTGGGCCCCCTGTAAAGCCCTGTTGGCCCTCTTTAATCTCACATGCTGCAAACCCACCTGCAGGGCCCCCCTACTTGACAAAGGGTGGCACATCACGTACGTCTGAGGTACATCCCCTGAAGAGGGAGGACATTACATGTGAGGTTGTTTTTCTCGGTGAGAGGCATGCACAGACTAACCGAACAACGCCACAAACACGGGCAGCAGGTGAAGGGGCGCGGCCTGCTTCAGGTAATTGGCATCACCTGAGAGGACGACCAAACCACAGCGTCAGGTCCCACACCTCCACTCACCCTCCAACAGACACACACACACACACACACACACACACACACACACACACACACACACACACACACACAGACACCTCCCCCCTCCCTCACGCCCTCAACCTTCGATACCACACACACACCACACACCCACCACACCACTACACCACACACACAGACACACACACACCACACACACACACACACACACACAGCCCACACACACACCCACCACACACACACACAC
>OLKM01000397.1:170115-172615 GCA_900291075.1 Melanogrammus aeglefinus | reverse complement strand
GCGTCTGTCTGTGTGTGCGTGTCTGTGTGTGCGTGTCTGTGTGTGTATGTGTGTGTGTGCGTGTGTGCGTGCGTGCGTGTGTGTGCATGTGCGTCTATCTCTGTGTGTGCGTGTCTGTGTGTGTGCATGTACGTGTTCGTGTGTGCATGTTCACGTGTATATGTGTGTGTGTGTGTGTGTGTGTGTGTGTGTGTGTGTGTGTGTGTGTGTGTGTGTGTGTGTGTGTGTGTGTGTGTGTGTGTGTGTGTGTGTGTGTGTGTGTGTGTGTGTGTGTGTGTGTGTGTGTGTGTGCGTCTGTGTGGGGGTGGATCCCGACAACGAGCCTCTGGCTATGATGTCCCGCTCGCTGACTTCTGACAGAAGGAAGGTGCTAATTCACGGCCAAGAATAAAACAAATGAGCGACACCTCGTGGGAGACACCCCGCGGCCCCCTGCCGAGCAACCATATTGCGCTGAATAATAAACGCTCTGCTTACTGAATATAGAAAAAATATCAACTCAACTCAATGACAATTTCATTTGGTGTGCAAATGAAATTGTGAGAGAATGACGCGGAATGAGAACCCCCCCCACCCCCCTTCTCCCCATGAGGCTTAAGTGTGTTATTTCTCAGCTTGACGGACATATTTCTACAGCAATCCTCCTAATCTGACTGACAGTGGCGCTTCTATTAACTCCAGCGTGGATTATCACGGCCTGGGAATACACTGCCATTCTTCCCCACGGTCTGGGGCTTCTTCCTGGGTTGGGCTTTCCAGCTAAACTGCCCCCAGATAGTAATTATATAGCAGGGAGAAAAGGCCTGCGTGTGTCTGGAGTTTAACAGGATTATTATAACTTCCATGGAGTCAAATGTTATCTGATCATTATGAATCCGGATATTTGATCTCATAAGCTATAAAGGCTTCAATTCAGGCTTCAAATCTGATTTCACGACATATAGCATGAGGCTATTTTATTGTCATTGATGTGGGACAATGCCGAGAATATAATTATATATAAAAGCAAGCTAAGTGGACATTATAATGAGGGCAATCATTTTTAACTACTGCAGTGGAAGCATTTCATTAATTAATTTAATGAATTAAATGATGTAATCTTCTTATAAACATAATTTTAAATTACATCGAGACAGCACAATACATTAACACCAAAAAAAAAGTATATGTCCAATGTTATAAAAATAAAAAATATAAATGTAACCGCCAAATTTGTATTCACTCTGTATAACAGTATGTAGATTGATAGGTCATGAAGTTGTAGCAACAACCGGCTTACACATGTATACTGGAGCAACAACAAGCTGAACTACAAGTTGAAGCGTTGCATGAAGTAAACGAGGACACCATTTAACAACGCACTATATGGTACAAAAGCAACATGGCCCGCCTCTGATTTACTGACGTCTTTATGACTAATCGTCAACCATCGCCCAAGCACCCAAATGACAAGGAGGGGAGCCCGGCCTACCCTCAAAGAAATACGAAGAAAATAAAGAAAAAGAGAGAGAGAGCAAAAGAAAGTAACGACGAGAAAGAAAGTACGAAAAAAAAGGGAATACGCCACAAAAAAGAGGGAGAGATGAAGAAGTGTGGTGGGGTCAAGTTCTCCGAGACAAAGAGGGCTTCAACGCCGGGTCAAATGCCTCTGTAGCCGACAGGGGAGGCAGCATCATCGAGTTGATTTACACAGCAGCCGCCGTGTGGGAGTGTCGCCACACCAGGGTCAGACACGCACGTGGCCTGTGATGGCCGTGGCAGAAGCCGCCCGTCGACATGAACACAGGCCGGGGGGATTCTCAGGCCTGTTGGCATGACCGTCGGGGGTGGAGAGGACCGAACAAAAGCTTTGTGTGTGTGTGTGTGTGTGTCTGTGTGTGATTTGTAGCGGCGAGGATTCTGCTGAAGATGTGAAAGAAGAGGAGAACAGAAGATAGGAAAGGAGGAGGAGAGGCCGGGCAAAGAGAGGAGAAGAGGAGGAAAGGAGGGAAGAAGAGATGAGAGAAGAGAGGAGAGGAGGGGAGAAAGGAGAGCAGAAGAGAAGAAACGAGGAGAAGAGAGAGATGAGTGGAGCAGGTTGAGTTACTGTAGGATCTGTTTAACCACATGCTTTGGATTAGGAGGTGATAATCCCTATGAACCACCCTCCAGCTCCTCCACTAACCCTCTATACCTCCTCCTAAAGCTTACAGTCATGCCAAAGAGAGTGGGAGTAGTATGGAGAAGAGGATGTTGTGTTTCGGAGTACGAAGTCCCCGGTCTGGTTCCAATAAGACCGAGATACAAGCAGTAGAAGTGGAAGGTGGAGAGGAAGAGCGAAAGACAGAGAGAGAGAGAGCGAGAGAGAGCGAGAGCGAGAGCGAGAGCGAGAGAGAGAGAGAGAGAGAGAGAGAGAGAGAGAGAGAGAGAGAGAGAGAGAGAGAGAGAGAGAGAGAGAGAGAGAGAGAGAGAGAGAGAGAGAGAGAGAGAAGAGAGAGAGAGAGGAGAGAGAGAGAGAGAG
>OLKM01000397.1:157507-170090 GCA_900291075.1 Melanogrammus aeglefinus | reverse complement strand
GTGGGAGTGTCGCCAACCAGGGTCAGACACGACGTGGCTTGTGATGGCGTGGCAAAGCGCCAGTTCGACACTGAACACAGGCCGGGGGGATTCTCAGGGCCTGTTGGCCATGACTGGAAAAGTCGTTCGGGGGTGGAGAGGACCGACAAGCTTTGTGTGGTGGGGGTGTGTGTGTCTGGGTGTGATTTGTAGCGGCGAGGATTCTTGTGAAGATGTGAAAAGAAGAGGAGAACAGAAGATAGAAGGAGGAGAGGACGAGGCCGGCGCAAGAGAGGAGAGGAGGAGGGCACAGGAGGGATATGAGAGATGAGAGGAAGGAGGAGAGGAGGGAAGAAAGTGAGAGCAGAAGGAAGAAACGAGGAGAAGAGAGAGATGAGTGAAGCAGTGTTGGAGTTACTTGTAGGATCTGTTTACCACATGCTTTGGATTAGGAAGTGATAATCCCTTATGATACCACCTCCAGCTCACTCCACTAACCCTCCTATTACTCCTTCCTAAGCTTACAAGTCATGCCAAGGAGAGTGGAGTTGGTTATGGAGAAGAGGATTGTTGTGTTTTCGAGGTACGAAGTCCCGGTCTGGGTTCCAATAAGACCGAGATACAAGCAGTTAGAAGTGGAAGGTGGAGAGGAAGAGCGAAAGACAGAGAGAGAGAGAGGGAGAGAGAGCGAGAGCGAGAGCGAGAGCGAGAGAGAGAGAGAGAGAGAGAGAGAGAGAGAGAGAGAGAGAGAGAGCGAGCAAGAGAGCGAGAGAGCGAGAGAGAGAGAGAGAGAGAGAGAGAGAGAGAGAGAGAGAGAGAGAGAGAGAGAGAGCTAGAGCGAGAGAGTAAAACAACTGGCCTATTTTGATACAATGGAAGTAATAGTCCAAACATCTACGCAAACTGGCTGCCAACCTGTAACCTGTAGTATAGAGAAAAGTAAATACTCACCGCTGGCTCTCGAGAATGGTACAGACATATGGCTACAGAGGGTACAGACCCATTAGTGGTTAGAGAGAAGGGTACAGACATATGCTACAGAGGGTACAGATAGCTGGCTAGAGAGAAGGGTACAGACATATGCTATAGAGGGTACAGATAGCTGGCTAGAGAGAAGGGTACACACATATGCTACAGAGGGTACAGATCCGTAGAGAAGGGATCAGACCCGTAGCGCTACAGAGAAGAGTAGAGGCTCATAGCATGGCTAAAGAGAAAGCTACAGACATATGCTATAGAGGGTACAGACATATGCTATAGAGGGTACAGACATATGCTATAGAGGGCACTGACCCATAGCCCGGCTATAGAGAAGGTATCATAACAGGCTACAGAGAAGGGTACAGGCTCATGTCTGACTGACAGATTGTGCACCCAATCCACACTGAACAAACTATATCCGGGCTGCACTTTAACCTCCTGCCAGTCATACCCAGACGTGTTGTTATGAGAAAAAAGGACAGCCCCACGCAATCTGTACATGCAACCGTTACAAGTTATGTACATCGACTGTACTGTAGTCCCATGTGTTACTGTACAGGCAACCGTGGGCCTACATGCACTGTAAATCGACTGTACTGTAGACATAACTACTGTAAAGGCAACTGTACTGTACATGAACTGTACCGTAGCCTAAATGTAACTAGAACCGGATGTAACTTCACTGTAAGCCTACAAGACCTGGCTGTCTTTCTACATTTTGTCAATATTTTAATTTCGTTTTCTGTACAGATTGAATTACATTTTTTCAAAGTAAATGTTAATATGTCCACACTGATGCTGTTTATTGAATAGAGAGAGGAGAAAGAAGAGAGAGAGAAGAGGAAAAGATAGAGGACAGCACACAAAGAGGCTTTGGCTCAACACAGCAGAGCATGTGACACTATTGTGTTTCCATCTCCGAAAAAGATTGCTCCATTTCTTAAAGAAAACACACATTTTAACAGTGTACTGTGAATGAGGTAGGCCTATTTAACATTAAATAAAAACCACAGTATAGTGCCAACAACATTTATTCGTAATTTATTTTTTAATGTTGTCTGTTTATTCGAAGCAACCGCTTTACCTTATTAATTCACAACTATCAATATATTTAACTTAACAATTAGCGCTTCGCCCTATCTGCGATTCTGCCTAACAGCGCTAACTGTCTGAGGCGGAGCCGGCGAGGGGTGACAGTAGCGCAGTGGTAATAGGCAGTCACCTATCCATCTATACCGGGGCGCTCCAGAACCCCTGTGGTGGGCCCCATCGTGTCTGGTGCGGTGCTCCTCCGACTTTAGCACGGAGGCGGTTGTAAAAGCTTTTGTGTTTCTCATCCGATGCAAGCAACATCTTTATTATATTGTGTTTTGAAGTATAGTCTTCAAAGAATCCTGGTGGTAACGAGCAGGATGAGCGCGTTCAATTTAACGCACAGAGTATAGGGAACCTACAGCCGTCCTGTGGGATCCGAAGGCCATGATATAACATGGTATAATGGTATAATAAATAAATAATCAAATGTGGAATAATAATCATTATTATGACGATTTAGAAACTTGGAAACCCTATTTTCGTAACCTATTAAATCACTACTCAACCTATTGTAGTCAATTCAACGCTCTGATGGTTCGAATTCATTTTGTAAAAATATTATGAGATTTAATTAAAGATACAAATCTCAATTCCAACTTTTTTAATATCAGTCTCTCGTTTTCTTGTGCTTGTGATTGAGAAATAAAATCAAACATTAAATTATTTTGCATTATTCTATTTAAAATAGCAGGCTATATTATAATATATAAATAGGCTAAATAAAATAAGATATTCATAAAAACTACAATCGTAAAAATTAAGCAGCCAATGTAGGTCCTATTATAGTTTGAGACCTAATCAAAGGAATTTAATATGCATATTTAACTCTCAAGGTTGGAAACGAGTGATAAAAATAAATGGCTAAGGAATAGTGTATAGACTATTTATACAATATATATATATATATATTGTTTTTGTCAAATGCATTAAATGTGGTCTATAAAGAGAAATAGTATAACAGACATTAAAAGAGCATCGCAATTAGCTCAGAGCCATTTCACTATTAACTGACCATTAAGCAGGCTCATTATAAATATCTCCCCATGTTAGACCTGCACATAAAGACATTCAGCAATCTCCTCTTTTTTTCAGCAAAATAAATGGCCTCACCATTTCAGTTAAAATGCCAAATAGATTATTCAATATCCGTAATTCCCCATAGGAACGCCAAGGCCTTAAATGGGTCACGTCAGGATTATTTTCTTGCCGTCCATTATTCAATTTAGACCTAATAGAAAAAAATATAAAAATACGTAAAGCTAATTAAGATCCAGTCTTAAGGCGATAAAAGACACATAAGTCTGGCCATAAGCCCCTCAATAAAGTTAAATCCCAGGCGAATTGTTCACGAGTAATAACATCTCAAAATAACCCACAGAAACAACCAGACTGAATAATGAATATTATCCTATTATCCGAATCGTTTTATTCCTAAAAGGCTGGACTTTACCGATCCCAGCCGCACTGTATACGGCAGCTCTTAAGAAACTACAACAGACTTCAAAATAAAATCCACATCTGAAGCAGGAACAACGCGGTTCTCCCCCACCTCTCTCTGTCTCTCTTTCTCTCTCCAGGTGAAATGAGCAGCTGAACCTCGGCTCCCGAACACACATCTACCTTCACTGTCTACGATTTGGATTCGGACCCGACCGCCGACGATCCGTTTGTTTTCGATCGACTGGAAACGGTGACGAATCCGATTCCGATTGGATGCCGCTCTCTCAAGACCCTCCCTTATTGTGTATACGTGTGTGTGTGTGTGTGTGTGTGTCGTGTGTGTGTGTGTGTGTGTGTGTGTGTGTGTGTGTGTGTGTGTGTGTGTGTGTGGTGTGGTGTGTGTGTTGTGTGTGTGTGTGTGTGTGTGTGTGGGAAAATGTGAATGTGTGTGTGTGTGTGTGTGTGTGTGTGTGTGTGTGTGTGTGTGTGTGTGTGTGTGTGTGTGTGTGTGTTGTGTGTGTGTGTGTGTGTGTCCCTGTTCTAAAACACACCGGCAGGCTGCTTCCAGGGCGCACACGCCACACTGCGCGCTCTCACGGCGGACGCTGCGCAGCCATCAGCAGGAGCACGGAAAACCAAAACATGTTTTAGTCCGACTGTAATTTTTTTTAAATCCCAGAGTTGAAATGCACTTTCGATCGCATCGGCACTACTAGCACTCGGTTCAACGGGTCCATTTCCACGCGTGCATGATTTAAACCATATACCTCTTTTTTAGTATACGTGATCCCGCAGCACACTCGCCGTTCCCCTGTTCTCGTTTGGACTCTCACTGCGCGGTTGTTATTTTTTCTACATAGATAGACCTCCTTCTTCTCTTAAATTGGCTCCCGTACAAACCGCCGCGTTGGATCCCTCGGCGTACTGCGAGACTCCGGTGTACAACCCGGATCTCTGCCCCAACATGATCGCGGCGCAGGCCAAGCTCGTGTACCACCTCAACAAATACTACAACGAGAAATGCCAGTCCCGCAAGGGTGCCATCTCCAAGACCATCCGGGAGGTGTGCAAGGTGGTGTCGGACGTCCTGAAGGAGGTGGAGGTGCAGGAGCCGCGCTTCATCAGCTCTCTGAGCGAGATGGATAACCGCTTCGAGGGCATGGAGGTGACATCCCCCACGGAGTTCGAGGTGGTGCTCTACCTCAACCAGATGGGGGTGTTCAACTTCGTGGACGACGGCTCCCTGCCGGGCTGCGCCGTGCTCAAGCTGAGCGACGGGCGAAAGAGGAGCATGTCCCTCTGGGTGGAGTTCATCACCGCCTCCGGTTACCTCTCGGCGCGCAAGATCCGCTCCCGCTTCCAGACGCTGGTCGCGCAGGCGGTGGATAAGTGCAGCTACCGGGACGTGGTCAAGATGGTGGCCGACACAAGCGAGGTGAAGTTACGAATACGGGACCGCTACATCGTGCAGATCACGCCCGCGTTCAAGTGCACGGGTATCTGGCCGCGGAGCGCCGCGCACTGGCCCCTCCCGCACATCCCGTGGCCCGGGCCCAACCGGGTGGCCGAGGTCAAGGCGGAGGGCTTCAACCTCTTATCCAAGGAGTGCTACTCGCTGAATGGCAAGCAGAGCTCGGCGGAGAGCGACGCCTGGGTGCTGCAGTTCGCCGAGGCCGAGAACCGGTTGCTGCTGGGCGGCTGCCGGAAGAAGTGTCTTTCGGTGCTGAAGACTTTGCGCGACCGCCACCTGGAGCTGCCAGGCCAGCCGCTCAACAACTACCACATGAAGACGCTGGTGTCGTACGAGTGCGAGAAGCACCCGCGGGAGTCGGACTGGGACGAGAGCTGCCTCGGGGACCGACTGAACGGGATCCTACTGCAGCTGATCTCGTGTCTGCAGTGCCGGAGGTGTCCGCACTACTTCCTCCCAAACCTGGACCTGTTCCAGGGCAAGCCCCACTCCGCGCTGGAGAACGCCGCCAAGCAGACGTGGAGGCTGGCCAGAGAGATACTAACCAACCCCAAGAGCTTGGAGAAACTCTGAGGTAAAATCAAAAGCAAAGACCGTTCACACACACTCTCTGGTCTTTTGAGAGAGACTTGACTTCTATAGGGTGATAATCAAAAGGCTTGGGGGACAGAAAAACTAGACATAATTGGTGCGTTTTTTTACTTTTCAAACAGCTCCTCTTTTAACATTTGATCGATTAGAAAAAAATATATTTTTTAATGTTGGCGAGACATAAAATGACAGCTCTTTCTCTGTTTGTGTTGCCATCATCTGTAAAGACAAGAGAAAACGATCAGCCTGAATATACTTTTTGGTTGAGCTTTTCCGTGATTTCTATTAATATAACATTACAAGCAAACTAAAACACCCACTGTTCATTTTCTACTGTAAATACATTCATAGATTGTAGAGCCAGTGGTCTGAGATTGTGAATGTTGTTCTGTGACCCGTCAATAGGACTCCACCTGTTTGGAAATCTCATCCTCGGCTTCTCTTTCTTGTGATAGAAACCCTTTTTAATTTATACCTGGTAGTCTGGCTCGCCTGTTTCTCATGCTTAACGTTTACATTTTGATAGAAGGCCCACCCTGTTTCATTTAAAGCATTCCATGAATTTACTTGAATTATTATTATTTAAAGTACTCGAGCTTCTGTGTTTTTTTTTTATATACCTTTCTTAGGCCTAAGTGAAACAACAAAAAAAGAAGAAAATATATAGAGAATATATTACAGTCTAATTGAAAAATGCACTTGAAATACACTGGATTATTATTACATCTGTGATCTGATTCTTTTTTTTATTTCTGTCTTTGATATTATTATTTAAAGAGTTAATAAATCTAACTGTTTTATATTTGTGTCCCATTTCGGTTCCTTACGAAACATTACGAAACGGTCCTGGTTTAGGTCACTGCTCTCCGTTGTGGTTTTTATAGGCGGGGGGAGGGGGGAGGTTCGCGTAAAATTGTATCATGGAAAAATTAAAATTATCGAATGAATAATTATTCCATCTATCGCTGTATTCCACCAACCGAATCAATCAACCGTTCAAAGTCGTGAAGAAGAAAAACAACAACAATGTTGCCCTTTTATGTCGAATAATGGCCTAAGATATGACCTCGGCCTGCAGGACAGGCTGGGTTAGGGCTAGATGGGACGGCCCAAGGAGCCCGGAACTAGGGAAATACAACCCACATTTGAAAAAAAACAATTCACAAATGCATGAAAAGCAAAACACGGTATATTCCTAAACTGTCTTGTTATTTGCAGCCCGCTTAAACACGTACAACTATTTAAGGAGAACGATTTTAATAATTGAATTAGGCTACTTGGAACAACGTGGACCGTGTTCCCTTTCGGCTAGACTTAAACACACGCGTCTGTGCACTGTCCTCTGGATGCAAACACACTCATAGCCTATAGAAAATAAAGAAAGACGTAACGTCTACGTTCATATTTCCAATTCAAGTGGCGGCTGATTGGATGAACACGTCGACAACCCCCGTTACCATAATGATCGGTTATGTGTGGATGAATGCAACTCGGTGGGGGTGACCTACTTGGGAGTCGAGCCGTGCGAAGGCCGGGTCGTCCTGGTCCACCTCGAAGCAGATCTGGGAGGTGGAGATGGAGAGGGTCCCGCTGACCTCCAGCAGCGGGCAGATCAGCCGGGCCGGGCTGCTCAGCACCACCGGGCCTGAGACACACGAGCTGGGTTCAGACGGAGCTCCATACGGGGGCGGAATTATGATGATATTAAACTAAATGATTAGCGCTCTTCCAGTAAAACAAGCCATTAGGTTTTATTATATGGCGTCATTGCAAAAGCACTCTGTCCGTTCCGTTTACTTTAAATGTGTATCTATGAATGAATTGATCTATGTTTACAACTAGGCCCAAGCCTTATTGCGCTAAAGGCCTGTCGATCACCCTCACAAATGGGCCTATAACTTAACAAGTAATTAATTCATAAAGTTACTGATCAAGTCACATAGGGGAAGTGTAGCCTTAAAAACAACAGGCGAAGCAATGGTTTTAAACGTACAAGCATTCTGGGTCTATAGCATCCCGCCCTCTTGCCGCATGCCTTTATTTAGGACAGAGTTCTGACACTGATCAGCTGATAGCCATCACCGTTTTAGGTCTTCTCCATTCCTTCATCTCCCCCGTCTCTGCCTCTCTCTCTCTCTCTCTCTCTCTCTCTCTCTCTCTCTCTCTCTCTCTCTCTCTCTCTCTCTCCTCTCTCTCTCTCTCTCTCTCTCTCTCTCTCTCTCTCTCTCTCTCTCTCTCTCTCTCTCTCTCTCTCTCTCTCTCTCTCTCTCTCTCTCTCTCTCTCTCTCTCTCTCTCTCTCTCTCTTTCTTTACCACCCCCGCTCTATCGGTCCATATCTCCCATCCTCGATGTTTGTCCAGAAATCTGCCCCTCCTAGTGATTTGTCTGGGCCGGTGCTAAAGCTCTCGACATCGAGATATTTATCGATCTCCTCGAGTCCGGAGAGCCCCTTTAATGTCTCATCCATCTTCATCCGCGTCCCACAGCCAATTACGCTCCGTAGCTACCGGAGCCCCGCGCTCCCCGAGAGACCCTCAACTGGTTTCTAGGGCAGGGGATCTACTGGAAACCCTCTCCTATCTGTTGATATCTCCACACACCGGGCATCGGCTGCAGCTAGTTGTTATAATGCTTATTTTCTTTTTTTTATTGCAAATAATAATTTTACATAATTTGATAATTAAGACGGTTGGAAATTAAGAATTTGATTAGTTGCCTAAATACAATAATTCTATAGGCTATGCTGTTTGCCCATTGCATTTTTTTTTAATTCTGAGGTATGAGTTATAATAATACAATATAAACACGATATAAATGACAAGAAGACTGAAACAGAATATTAAGTTATAAATAATAGGCTACATCATATATACAAATAATATTTCTGAAATATTCTGTGATAAAAGCTCTCTCGAAATCCCTATTCACGTGATCATCGCACGCTTGAAACTTGCTTTAATTTAGGCTATTTGAGGGATTCTGGAGGTCTGCGCGCAATACGTGGATTAAGGTGTAATCACGTCATTAATTAATCATTAATTAATGACATGGTCCCACCTTTAGGGATTCTTCATAAATAATCTGAAGTATTAATGTTTAGGCCTACTTGAAATTTACACGACAATAAAATACGTGATAAGTGTGTCAATGAGTATAAGATTGGCCATTATTTACATGTTTAAACGCTAAGAATTGGCAAACAGAAAGTTCATTAGCTATAGGCCAATATATTGCCTTTGACTGCTTTTACTTTGTAGCATATGTCAGTTTTTGTTTTTACTTTAAATAGCGTAATCACATGTGGTGTTTTCCTAAGTTTCTCACGACACACATCTTACCATTTTTCCTTTCATTCACAATAGGCACGTCTTAAAAGGCGCAGTATAGGCTAGTTCATTATTAATTATAGGCATACATGTTTCAAATGTGTCCCCTTCCGCTTTTTCGAGAAAAAATGGGGTGCTATTGAGTCCATGTGTGACCCCTCATAGTCCTCATGTCGTGTTAACACGTTAACACACCGTTTACTCTGTGTATTAACATGTCATACTCATAGATGTAAGAATACTCAATAGTTTGAAACACACACCGAGGCACGTAACATAGATCAATCGAAAACAATTCACACAAAGAAAGAGTATGAGGGGAACCCAACGTTTGATGGCTGTTTTGGTATCTGAATTGATTTAGGCTGCAGTAGAAAGGTCGTTAATTTGGGACGCAGAACATTCTTTGAAAAGTCGAATTATGATCAGTAGTTCTGCACTTGGCATCAGGGAACTGAAAGGCCAGTTCCTAGTAATAATATGAATACACTAATTGAAGATGTGTCATTAAACAAAGCTAGAATATCCCAATTTGGCTAAAAAATAAACCACACATGATTCTGATTATTATTTAGTTGATGACCCATTCGCATGAGTTGTTAGCTCAAATCATTCTCTCTTCCTTAAAACAACAATTCTTTCAAACTCACTTCTTTAAAACAATACATACGACACTGAAAATATTTTAAGCCATGCCCTTCCATTTCTTTTAAAAATAAATTGTATAATTTTCCAAAGTGAATTATGGTCATGTTAATTAGGCTACAATCTAAACTCTAAAATAGCAACATATCCACAAATACCGTCGCATATGTTTTTATGGAGGTTTTACACAGAAAACCAGCCACTCTTCCCCTTAACCATAGCTTCAAATTGACCAGAGCCATTACTTGGTAACGAGTCCAAAGTACTCATTTGATGTCAAGCTCGGCGATCCCCTGTTTCTGCAGAGCTCAGAATCCCCCCAATCCCGGTTCTGCTTCCAAGCCCCGCCCCCTTTGGCAGCTTTGGGGTTTTGACCCGGCACTTGGCAGGAGGATGTCTCCTGTTGACAGAGATCTGGTCCCAGATCTCTCATTAAGAGCACTCATGCTTGGGATTAGACACACACTGAACACCGGGGCCAAGCACCACGCACCCAGAGCGCCCCCAGTGGCGGAGAATAAGAACTGGACCTCCACTAAAACTACAAATAATCCCAAATTCTTAGGGAGGGATTTGAGATCGACTACAATGATGATGATGTTTATGACTATAATCTATTGATAAATAATGAATAAATAATCATTTTTAATTTATTTTATTCTTACTTTGATTTTAGTTTAGGAGATCATTCAAACTGAAATAGATGACAAACTATAGTTAGTAGAATATGGGTGTATACGTGTTCATCTAGGCGTCTAAGAGATTATATATATTGTGTGTGTGTGTGTTTGTGTGTGTATGTGTGTGAAAATAAGAATAAGAATAAGTCCTTTAAGAAATGTGTTGTTTGTTAAGTCATTTTGTGTTGTTCGTTTTGTTTTGTTGGAGAACCGGGACACGGCACGGATGACGGCTGTACATCGTTGGGGGTTTCCAGATAAAAATAGAGATCCGTTCTCAGGCCGTGCACTGTTCCCTCCACACACACACACAAACACACACACACACACACACACACAGACACACAAACACACACACACACACACACACACACACACACACACACACACGGTTGTAGAAGTACACGCCTGGTTTTACGCCATAACAGCAATCATTCTATCCAGACCTCCACCGCTGGAACACGAGTGTTGAACTATCCCAGAGAATCCCAGTATCCTACCTGTAACACCACGCATATCTGAGGACAGAAAAACCCCAACACCACCCTGGTTTGGCTGCCTCTGAGGATTCTTTTTAACTGGGTGAAGCGCCGTACAATAAATGGCAGTGTAGCCAGATGAAAACACACAGATCAATTATTACATTAAATAATCCATTCAGAAGGAGCACGGGCGCATGCTAGGATGCTAACAAATACACTTTAACGCACACGATGGATGGAGTGGCCTTCCTTGGGGCTCTGCTGGTTGGGTATAAGTGTGTGTATGCTAAAACTGTGTGTGTGTGTGTCCGTGTGTGTGTCCGTGTGTGTGTGTGTGTGTGTGTGTGTGTGTGTGTGTGTGTGTGTGTGTGTGTGTGTGGTGTGTGGGGAAAATGTGAATGTGTGTGTGTGTGTGTGTGTGGGAAAATGTGAATGTGTGTGTGTGTGTGTGTGTGTGTGTGTGTGTGTGTGTGTGTGTGTGTGTGCGTGCGTGCGTGCGTGTGTTTGTCACAACAGCGAAATTGATGTGGTTCCCTGGGATTCTCGCAGCTCATTTGCTGCTTCATAATCCTTGATATTGGAACATCGGGAATGTTCCAGGGATTTATGATAGCTGCCATTCCTGACTAATATATTCCTGTGAAAAGACTTTATCACGGGAAGACAAAGCCAACTCCCTCTCTCTCTCTCTCTCTCTGTGGTGCTGGGTCCTTGTGCAGGGTTGGTCGGGGTCTAGGGTCTATAGAGCCACCCTGCCTTGTTCTCCGTTCCAAAGACTTGGATAAAAACCAAATCGAGTGCCAGCTGGCCTGAAGGGGCTCGCAGGCTAGCCCGGTCCGTCTCCTGTTTTATTTCACTTCTTAAGACTCATATTTACAAAACAGCAGTGTGGTGTTTTATCCTACTGTGTCCTGTGTATTATTTTATTTTTTGTCTTTTGTTTACTAAGTATGCACTTAGTAAACGGCTTTCGAAAATATAATACAAATACAGATATTGATAAAGGATATCTTAAATAATGGGTGGTAGAAATACCAAAATACTAACCATATAGAAGAATGTACGGTACTGTACACCACTGGACAGAAGAAGTACTTTAGTAGTCTTCAGGAGGAAGAAGCGATAAGTAGAACTGATTTGAAGACATGGTGCTCCAGGAGAAATTTGTTGTTGTTTTTTAACCATTAATAGATATACTTTCATAATGTATTACTGTCATAATACATATCGCAGTCAAACAGCTCGGACAATATATTTATTCAATATTTTTTATATTACCATGAAAATGGGACTACCCCATAAGCTAATGCATTAGTCAGTATTGTGTAGTGCACTTACTGTTTATAATTAAATACAAATATGAATAACAGACACATCTGTCCTCAATTTACTCCACATCCATCCTCTCATTGTAACCATAAAATAGTTTTCTTGAGTTTCAAAGTTATGACATATCGGGACACGGGCCGTCTTCTCGCCGTAACTCGAGTTGAGAGAGGAGGAACAGCACAGGAAGCCGCCGGGACACCAACATCCCAAAGCTTAGCAAAATAAGAGCGTGCTCGTCAAAACCAAAACAAGATGGCTCAGGCTAACTCAGCAATTCCCTCCAGATGAAACACCACATGCTGCATGAAGATAAAATAAAAAAAGAAATGTACAGTATTCGAATGTACACTAAACGAATACCTTCCAATAGCTGGGTAACATCTAGATATTCTGTGAATATTTAGTCTGGGGCCCTTCTCTTTCAGATATATAATGTAGACGTCAATAGTTTTTACCCTAACCCTTTTTTCACAATACTGTATCTTTATGCATACTGTTTATAAACCTGTATATATACACACTGTGTGGGTGTGGGTAACAAAAAGTTAGCTTGATTTTATTGA